>CM050165.1:161773686-162101094 GCA_027410445.1 Discoglossus pictus
ATCAATTCAGTATTTTTATGTTTTACAGCCAATACACTACTTCTCTTATAATAAATTATTTTACTCCTTACTGATTTAGAAAATCAAATATAGGAAATGTGCTTTAATATAGGGAATTTGCTTTAATACTGTTTAATAAAAATGTTCAGACATAAGAGTTAATGTCACTATATAAAATACTGTGGCAATGTAATAAGTCAGACACTTACCTTGAACGTTTGACATCCCTCCACTGGAGAAAGAAAAGTCAAGAAGAGAGTCAATGTTCATTTTTATACATGTGCATAAGTAGGAAATATACTATAACTACTAAAATGCACCATTTTTTCTATGACTACCACCCAGTGGGACTAAAGAAAGTGGAATTTGGGACAGTGATGTTCAACAGCCGGTCACTTGAGGCCTTATCTGCTTATCCTCATGAATAAAAAGGGATAAACACTTTTAACATACCACTGTTATTAGTTATAGATATATTACTGATAAACTTATCTGCTATTAAAATGTACTCTTTTCAAAGCAATGCAAAACTATTTGACATTTTTGTATCCACATGTGATGTCATCCTGTTCAAAATCTTCTGAATCAGCACCTATGAGCACTGGAGTTAACCAGCCAGAACCCAGGTCAAAAGGCTGAGAACCAAAGGTCTAGGACAGTATAATGTCTTAAAGGAAAATTGGCAGCATGTTCAGATGCTAATTGTTCCGTGTTTTTAATTACAATATATTTTGCTTTTTTTTTTATCTTCATATTCAAACTTGTCTGTTTTGCTTTCTGAGACAAAGTGATATATTTACAATAGTATGTATGAGTTCTTGTTTAGAATCATATTTACTGTAAACAAACTAGTAAAGAGGAAACACAATGAGCCTCATTCAATTGAGCAATTGTAAGTTACAGTAGCCTGTAAGGGAGGCTGTAAGTTAATTTGCTATTCAATTGGAGCCTTTTTTGCGAGCCGAAAATGGCTTACGTGTTACGGGCTTGAAATCCTTGTGGTTGTTAAAACCAGAACTTACAGCCCATCGAAGCCTTTGATCTTTCACGTATGCAAAAGTTACAATCACAAATCGCTATTTAATTGCTACAATTCTTCAAGCCTGCAAATGATTTCACACCTGTAAACAGCAAATGTAGAAGAAAATCCTACCAGAACCCGCAAAGGGGTTAAAGACATATCTGTAGTACTGTAAAAGCAAATAATAAATCAATACTGCACTGTAAATGACGGAGAAACTGATGAAATACATAGTAATTACATAGTATAGTTACATAGTAATTAAGGTTGAAAAAAGACTTTCAGTCCATCAAGTTCAACCTGTTAAGATCTCCTCTGATTTGCAATATGCGGATTAGTAATTAATTAAATTATTGATTAAATAATTATTAATAGTATAGTATTGGAGGATGAATAGAGTTAGTCCATCAAGTTCAACCTTTTTAGATCTCTATTGATCTTTTTAATTTGGACTATTTATTATTATTGTTAATTGATCCAGAGGAAGGCAAACATAAAAAAAAAAAAACATTGAAACTTTGCCAATTGTCTCATAAGGGGGAAAAAAAGCAAAATTCCTTCCTGACCCCAGAAACTGGCGATCAAATTTCTCCCTGGATCAATATTCCTTGCTAGTTATCTAGGATAGCCTTGAATGCCCTCTTTATTCAGAAATATATCTAACCCCTTTTTGAAGTTGTCTATCGAATTCGCTGTCACCACCTCCTTTGGTAGAGAATTCCACAGTTTAACCACCCTAACTGTGAAGAACCCTTTTCTTTATTTAAGGTGAAATCTTTTTTTCTAACCTCAACGGATGTCCTCTTGTCAGTTGAAAATCTCTTGCTACAAAAAGTTCACTTGAAAAAGCCTTATATTGACCCTGGATGTATTTATATAACGTAATCATATCTCCTCTTAGACGCCTTTTTTCTAGCGAAAATAAGTTTAATTTTTGTTAGTTTTTCATAACTTAGCCCCTCCATTCCCCTTATTAGTTTTGTAGCCCTTCTCTGTACTTTTTTCAGCTCTAAAATGTCTTTTTTATGAGGTGGTGCCCAAAATTGTACTCCATATTCCAAATGAGGGCGTACTAGAGATTTGTATAGTGGCAGAATTATATTTGCTTCCCTGGCTTCTATACCCTTCCTAATACATGCTAATATTTTATTTGCCTTTGCAGCCGCTGCTTGGCTTTGAGCGCCTGTTACCTAGGTGTTTGTCCACAAGCACTCCCAAATCCCTATTTCAATAATACATTAGAATTAATTGCACAACAGTCTCAAGCTCGCAAATTGGCAATAAAAAATAATTTAATTTTTAATTTTGGGGTTATATCGATCTCGGGAATCAATGAGTTAATACATATCAGGCCACCCAAATAGACTAGAACAGTATTGGCATTTATTTTTATTATTTTGTATTTTGCAGGTTTGCAACTCTGATCGTATATCGGATCTTCGAACGCTAATTAATTGACATGTAACCTCCATGTTTTACTGACCTAATGATAATGGTCTCATTTTCTATTGGCTGTATCTAAGTGGGTAGTCACGGCCTTGCTTAATTGATCATGTTCCTGCCCTGAAATGCTACATATGAATGCATGGTTTACAGTTTTGGCCCCTAGCTTGCAGGCTTGTTCAATTGAATAGCACGAAATTGTAGCAGATTGCGAGCCCGCTGCACACCACAGACATACAGCCTGTATACTGCAAGATGCAGTTTTCTAATTGAATGAGGCTCATAATCTTTCAGGTAAACTTCAAATAGGCAGAAACAACACAAGGTGAATTGTATTCCCAGCCTAGCTTCTGTTGGCACAATGCAGTGATTTTTCATTTGTTAATAATATATTTTTATATTCAAAATATTGCAAAATAAAATATACTACAACAGCACAGTGTAGGAGCAATATCTATATGTATATCCTATGCAATGCTTCAAAGCATATATCTAAAAAGAGCCATGTATAAAATGATTTTTTTAATCAGAGTAAAAATGCATTGTGGGCTTATTTGCATGTCCCCTCCCTGCAATGCAAAAATTGTATTTATGGGTAAATAAAATATTTTTTTACTTATTTTTAGACATTCAAACTAGCGAATTGCCCGTCAAAAAATGACGGCAATGAAATTGTAAGGTAGCTAATGCTGTTTGTGTATAATAATGAAATATGATAATACATTACTAAATGAATATACTTTACCTATTTTTAAGCATTGTGTGGAAGAGCTGTGAATGTGTTTTGATGTTGCTGCAGCATTAGTGGTGTGGATCTGCTGTGTAAGCGTGCTGAATGTGTGCAGTGTAACACTGTGCGTGCGCGAGCCCAAACCGTTGTCGTGTACTTCCGCATTGGCGTAAAATGGCGAGTAATGTGTGGTATACGTTTGTATCGGAATATCTGTAGGTGTTTTATGGTGTTTTGCGAGATCTTCTTGTGGTGTTTTGCGAGTTTAGAGTGCTGTAGCCCTCAGTTTTCGTTTTGTTCGGCGGCCATTTTTTTCTCTCGCTTACGATTTTTTTTTTAGTCTCTAAACTGTTTTATTCGAGTTAAATTCGAGGTGTAAGTTGTATTTTTGAGGGTCCTGCTGGGTGCTCCCTCTTGGTGTAGGTAAGTTTTTATGTATGTGGTGTGTGTATGTATTGTGTTTTACATTTGTAATGTTCGCGAGTTGCGTCCGAGTGTTGCGAGTCCGTAATGTGTAGTGACGTGTGTCGTATGTTGTTTGCGAGTCCGTAATGTGGTGAACGGGTGTCGTATGTTGTTTGCGAGTGTCGTAATGTGTGTGTCGTACTGTTTGGGTTGCGACGTGAAGTTTGCGAGGTCCTCAGGTGCTGGCATGGAGCGCCTTAGGCGCTCCATGCCAGCAACTGAGGCCCTCGCTTCGCGAGGGTCCTCAGTTGCTGGCAAGGAGCGCCTTAGGCGCTCCATGCCAGCAACTGAGACCCTCGGGCAGTGCCCTCGCTTCGCGAGGGCCTCGGCTCGCTGCGCGAGCCGCGGCCCTCGCTTTGCGAGCCCGCAGCGTTAGCAACAACTCGTACGCTCACAACTATATATGTGATGGAAACACAAAAATATGCTATTTATTTATTGTACTCTGAATGGTGGAGGACTTGTATCATTATTTTGCCCTAAATGATGTTGTGCTAAATAGCCTTCCTATAAAATGTAATACAAGTTAGAAGCCAGGTCCCAAACTGATGAGATCCATTACAGTGAAACAGTAACTGTCTGTGATTAGGTCTCCGGCTCGTGCATATTCCATCCTATGTTAATACATTCAGGATATGCCTAAAAAGTCTGTGGTGTTGTTAAAATGTCAGGTTTCTGTGCTGTAAAAAAATTAGACAAAGATAAATAATTTCAGAACTTTTTCCACCTTAAATGTGACCTATAAACTGTACAACTCAATTGAAAAACAAACTGAAATATTTTAGGTAGGGAAGAAAAAAATATAAAAATAAAATAATATGGTTGCATAAGTATGCACACCCTTAACCTAATAATTTGTTGAAGCACCTTTTGATTTTATTACAGCACTCAGTCTTTTGGGTATGATTCTATCAGCATGGCACATTTTGACTTGGCAAGATTTGCCCACTCTTCTTTGCAAAAACACTCCAAATCTGTCAGATTGTGAGGGCATCTCCTGTGCACAGCCCTCTTCAGATCACCCCACAGATTTGCAATCATATTCAGGTCTGGGCTCTGGCTGGGCCATTCCAAAACTTTAATCTTCTTCTGATGAAGCCATTCTTTGTTGATTTGGATGTATGCTTTGGGTCGTTCTCATGCTGAAAGATGAAGTTCCTCTTCATGTTCAGCTTACTAGCAGAAGCCTGAAGGTTTTGTGCCAATGTTGACTGGTATTTGGAACTGTTCATAATTCCCTCTATCTTAACTAAGGCCCCAGGTTCCAGCTGAAGAAAAACAGCCCCAAAAGCTATGATGCTGCCACCACCATGCTTCACATTGAGGGTATGTGTTCTTTTGGTGATGTGCAGTGTTGCTTTTTGCGCAAAAATATCTTTTGGATATATGGCCAAAAAGTTCAACCTTGCGTTTCATCAGACCATAACACCTTTTCCCACATGCTTTTGGGAAACTTCAGATGTTTTTTTGCAAAATATAGCCTGGCTTGGATGTTTTTCCTTCGTAAGAAAAGGCTTTCCTCTTGCCACTCTACCCCAAGCCCAAGACTATGAAGAATACGGAAGATTGTTGTCACATGTACCACACAGCCAGTACTTGCCAGATATTCCTGCAGCTCATTTAATGTTGCTGTAGGCCTCTTGGTAGCCTCCCAGACCAGTTTTCTTCTCGTCTTTTCATCAATTTTGGAGGGAGCTCCAGTTCTTGGTAATGTCACTGTTGTGCCATATTTTCTTCACTTGATGATGACTGTCTTCACTGTGTTCCATGGTATATCTAATGCCTTGGAAATTATTTTGTACCCTTCTCCTGACTGATACCTTTTAACAATGAGATCCCTCTGATGCTTTGGAAGCTCTCTGTGGACCATGGCTTTTGCTGTGGGATGCGACTAAGAAAATTTCAGGAAAGACCAACTAGAGCAGCTGAACTTTATTTGGGGTTAATCAGAGGCACTTTAAATGATGGCAGGTGTATGCTGACTCCTATTTAACACAATTATGAATGTGATTGCTTAATTCTGAACACCGCTACATCCCCAGTTATAAGAGGGTGTGCATACTTATGCAACCACATTATATTTTTTTTTATTTTTCTTCCTCCACCCTAAAAGATTTCAGTTTGTTTTTCAATCTGAGTTGTACCAGTTTATAGGGTCACATTAAAGGTGGAAAAAGTTCTGAAATAATTTATCTTAGTCTCATTTTTTTTATAGCACAGAAACCTGACATTTTAAACAGGGGCTGTGTAGACTTTTTATATCCACTGTATATAGTGCCTTGCAAAAATATTCACCCCCTTGGTATTTTTCATGTTTTGTTGCCTCACAACCTAAAATTAACATGGATTGTTTGAGGATTTGCATAATTTAATTTACAGAACATGCCCACAACTTTGAAGGTGCTTTTGTTTTTATTGTGAAGCAAACAAAACAAATAGGACAAAATAACAGAAAAAGTCAATTTGCATAACTATTCAGCCCCCTAAAGTCAATACTTTGTAGAGACACCTTTTGCGGCAATCCCAGCTCCAAGTTGCTTTGGATAAGTCTCTATGAGCTTGCCACATCCTACCATTGGCATTTTTGCCCATTCCTCCTTGCAAAACTGCTCCAGCTCCTTCAAGTTGGATGGTTTGCGCTTGTGAACAGCAATATTTAAGTCTGACCACAGATTTTGGACTTTGACTAGGCTATTCCAACACATTTACATGTTTCCCCTTAAACCACTAAAGTGTTGCTTTAGCAGTGTGTTTGGGTTCATTGTCCTGAGGGAAGGTGAACCTCTGTCCAACCCTCAAATCATGCACAGAGTGGTACAGGTTTTGCTCAAGAATACCTTGTATTTAGCACCATCCATTTTTCCCTCAACTCTGTCCCAGTCCGGGCTGCTGAAAATCATCCCCACAGCATCATGCTGCCACCATGTTTCACTGTGGGAATGTGTTCTTTGGGTGATGTGATGTGTTGGGTTTGCACCAGACATAGCGTTTTCTTTGACGGACGAAAAGTTCAATGTTAGTCTCATCAGACCAGAGCACCTTCCTCTATACATTTTGGGAGTCTCCAAAATGTCTTTTCGCAAACTCAGAACATGCTATTTAGTTTTTTCTGAAAGTAGTGGCTTTCTTCTGGCCACTCTGCCATAAAGCACAACTCTATGGAGCGCACAGCTTATTGTCGTCCTGCCTCTTGGACTCTGCAGTTCCTCCAGGGTTACTTTAGGTCTCTGTGTCTGTCTCTCTAAATTAAAGCTCTCCTTGCCCTGTCCATGAGTTTTGGTGGGCAGCATCTCCTGGCAGGTTTGCACATGCCAATTTTTTGTTATTCTATTTCTAAAAAATAGTTTTATGTATATATTTTTTCTCATTTCACTTCACCAACTTAGATTATTGTGTTCTGATCCATCAAATGCAATTCAGATTAACAAAACATTGAACTTAAGGCTGTAATGTAACAAAATAGGTAAAAAGTCAATATATATATAGAGTGCCTTGCAAAAGTATTCACCCCCCTTGATTTGATATATATATGTATATATATATTATATATATATATATATATATAAAAGGTAAATAAATAGTACATTTGTGTTCACATTTGAATGTCTAAAACAAGTAAAAAAACTTATTTCATGACAAGAATTCTGAGAAATTATATATATATATGTATATATATATATATATATATATATATATATATATATATATATATATATATCTACACACATTGTGACTGAATGGAAGTTTTTTTCCCTAACCCAGAAAAGGGGTGCCTCCCAGAGGTTGGTGTTGAATACAGATTATTGAAGTTTTTTTTCCCAGAAGAAGGAGTGCCTTTCCAGAGGTTGGTGTTGAATACAGATTTTGAAGTTTTTTTTTTCCCAGAAGAAGGAGTGCCCTCCCAGAGGTTGGTGTTGAATACAGATTTTTGAAGTTTTTTTCCCACAAGAGGTCAAAGAGTTAACTCCTGGAGCAGTTAATCATAATCACCTATTCACAGCTTTTTAAAAACACAGTAGCTAGAAGAGATGGGCTGCTGCTACCAGTGAGAGGGGGTCTAGACTAAGGGTTTGTAGACTGCTTGGCTAACAGTCTGGGAGACCAAGCTGTTTGAAGCTTAGAAGCAGTTTAATGTATAAAAACTACTGAAATTGGCAGATAGAGAAAGAGAAAAAGGCATTTTCAGATAGAGTTACTTGTGGGGAACTGTTAAGCAAACCACTGAGGAAGAGAACAGTTTTCGGTGTAAGGCTGTTGAATTTACAGAACAGATGATTTTTAAGAACTGAGAGAAACACACAGAAATAAGTGTTTTTAGATAAAGCTGAGAAAAGACAAAGATGGCAGAGTGGAGGTTTTAAGCATTATGCAGAAAAACTTGAAAGAAAGGCTGGACTTATGGAACACACATGGAAAATATCTTCAAAAAACAAGAAAAGAGGAGAGAAAAATGGGTGAAAGCTGAGAAGGCTAAAATGATAAGTTGCTTGAAGGGGTTAACATATTCTGCCAATGAAGGGGTTAACATATTTTGCTGACACATAGCCTAACCATAATATCATGTGCCTATCCTTGAGATGTTTGTCGACCTTACTAAAACACAAAAACATTCTAGTTGTTCTAAGAAACAGAAACACCTGATTTATTGTCCTTGTACCGGACTAACGTGAACTGTGAAAATCGCTGCTAAATCCGCCTTCTTTTGCAAGTATTAAATTATACTGCAATGACGTAGCAATAGACGGAATTAGTACTGAGACTGATTGTGTGTGTGTTACATCCAGTACGATTCTACAGAATTCTGGTTGGGCCTGTGTTTCCAAGCTGCAACTACCGATTAGGAAGCCCCAACATTTGCTAACCTCTCTGTTAAGTTCGAGCCTGGAAGCCACTGAACAGTTTTGATACACATCAGGAAAAAAAAATTGTATGGTGTAGTTTCTAGTTTAAAGAGTTGCAGGACCTCATAGGAGGCGAAGCACCGTGGTACCAAGGGTGTCTGTTGAGAATAGTGATGCAAATGTGCAAATCCTAGAAGAGCTAGAATCAGACCTGGGAAAGGTCAGGCTTATGGAGACTAGAAGCATAATGTATCAAAACAGAAGCAGTTGGCCATATGAAGCTGTTACAGTTTTGTGAGAATTATCAGCCAGCTTATTGGGGCATCTTGAACAAAAAGAGCCAGGTCCTTTTGTCCTTGTAAACCATGGACTGAGGACAGTTGAAGGACTATGAAGCAAAAAACAATGAAACATGTCTAAAGAAACAGTCTGGGAAGTTGCTGTTCCCATATTGAAGGTGAAAGTAATGAAGAAGAAAATGATGTTGATGAACCTAAAGAAGGAGATTTGGAGACTACAGAAACAGCTAAAGGGAGTACTGTCTAGCTCAAAATGTCACAGAGTTTGACCAAGTGTTACACAGACTGGTAGCAGAGAGTCACCTGCTATCTGAGACGAATAACCCTCATCTGGTTATGTTGAAGGAGCAACTGAGGTCATGTGACACAAGGAGAAATAAGCCAAACTTCATAATAAGGAGAGTGCCCTCAGCAGAGCTGAAAGTAGCGAGTGAGTGCAGAGATGTCAAAGTACAAGTCGAGCCAGAATCTTCACAGTGCACTAGTTATTGGAAGGCTATGATCACTAGTATATCACTGGAGTTGCAAAGGAAGCCCTATGACCAGAAGGCTTTAGGCCCAAAGCTTTACAGGGAGTCTCACAGAGACTGAGAGCCTGAGTCTTCCTAAAATGGCCCTCGTTGCTAATCCTATATTGCAAAATTACACCAGGTTTAAGAACAAAGAAAAAGTACCTAGTTATGTTAATTACCCATCCTGGAAACATTGCAAGAGAACTGTTATGAATGACAGCGGCAAGCCAGAGTCCAACATTACAGCAAAACATTCCACTGTTTTTTTGCACTGCCAAAGATTAGGAGCTACTCCATTAGACTTTCATACCAAAAACCTTCTGCTAATAAGATTTTACGTATCACTTGCAAAATATTGCTGTGTCACAACTACAGAAAACCGAATAAAATATTACTTGTACCAAAATACCACTTGCAAATAGTTTTTGAGGTGTGCCGCAGCCCTACTTAAGGGCACAGGAAATCACTCAAAAACAATAGAAAAAGCATGCAAGATCATATGTGCAATTTGAAACTATTTAATTTTCACGTGTGACTTATCAGACACATACTGTAGAAGTAGGACCACAGCAGCTGCTACCAAGCACTCATTATTAAATGGATAGACACACCCTAAAATTTATTCAACAACAGGAGTCATTACAACAAAGTAATCAGGATCAGATTAATAAAAATATCATCATTCAAGACTCCAAATAATAGAAGTAACCAATAATGTGCAATGCACATACATCATGTGTTAATCTGCTTCCATTACACAGGTACTTAAAATCCTGGATTACATAATCCAGTTGAATTATACACATACAGTATGTTAAAAAAGAGGGGTTATAAGCTAAAAAAAAGTGGTTATAAGTTAAAAAAAAGCAGAGGAGGAGAAAATACTATTGAAAATCTGTATGTACAATAGAGTGGTAAACACTGTAACTTACCGCAATTTCATCCACAAGCAGTGGGAACTTCTCTGTCATTTGAAATCACTTGCCTTCACCACGAATAATGATGTGGAATCTCACAATGAATAGTTAACTGTGACCACAGTCACTGGGGCCAGAATACTATTACTATCTCTCCATGATATTCTAGGGCATGTATTAATACTGCCTTGGAATAACTGGCTGCTTTTGGACTTGCCAGTACCACACTGCATTGGTGTGAGTTAAAGTTAACAACAAACGTGTTATTGAACCTGATATATATGATAGACTTGATGGTGTATGAGAGCATTCTACTGGTGAAATGTCATTGATGGAAAGGCTGTTATCTGCTGTGTAGATATTTCATTTACATTATTTGGTAGCATTAGTGAAAGATGAAGAGGATGCCTTCGTAAACCTGAATTGTGCCTAGAAAAAGATCAGAGTTATTGCTAAGGGAAAACAAAAATTGGGCCTGCACCATCTTTTCTCAACTGCATTCCTCAGTGACCATTGTAAACGGATCTCCTGATACCCCGACCGGAGTACCTCCGTTGATGGACGCGTCCTAGTTTGCGTCGAGGGACTACAAGCACCGCACCGGACACCAAAACCACCACAGACTCCACAACCGCCGTAGCTTAACTGGAGCCGCGCCGTCTTCCTTCCACCCTGTATGAATCTCCAGCATCCAGGATCATGTGGGGAAGACCTCTCCTCTAACGAGAGTACATCAGGAACAAGGGTACAGTAGTTACAGCTCCAGGGAGTATGCAAAAGCATAGCAATCCCCAGTATGATATAGCGATCCCCCTCCAAGAACGAGACGAGGCTACATTTTGAAGGGTCAAGCATGACTCTCTTGCTGGCACACCCAGCCTGGTTTTTATTACAGTAGGAAAACAGAACACACCCAGGGGAAGGTAATAAACAACCAATAACACAATAGTAACGCCCACAGTTTCCCTCCCCTCCTGCTTGGGAGATAATTGGGTTTATTACTGTATCTACTCAATTATCTCCCAGCTAAAACTTACACATTTTTATCACCTTTTTATAACTTTATGATTTTACATAGTACATAAATAAAATCTTACATTTTTATGAACAACATAAATTATGGAACAACATATTAAAAAAATGGCATGAATCAGACCAGGGGTTCAAAAGTTAGTAAAAGTATCTTTTACACATAACACACAAACATTTCACATATCCCCCATAGTTGGCCACACAATACACATATAGGGACAATAGGTGGGTCACATCTCCCTGAGGCTACCTGGCAACTTTGATACAATCAGACATGGATTAGATCATCCTTCTTTGTTCTTATGTCTGAAAATGAAAACACTTTATACAATAGACTTCCTTATCTTTATGAGGAGTCTCTGTAACAGGATTATCTCCCATGCCAAGGTCTGCACTAGTCTGGGCCAATATTCTGCAGAGCATAAACCAACATACATACAGTATAATAGTAGGATCATATTTTAACCAAGAATTAAATAACCATAAAACAGGGTAAAACAGTGATGGGTTCCGTTACAACCATCACTTGGTGAAATGTTAAAATAATGCTACATGTTCACAGAGAAGAGGATCATGGACGATGGGATAGGGGTAGCCATCTCTTAAAAAAAGATCACCATTGGGTGGGAGACATGAGGGCGGTACCGGAAGTGGACTATACACCAGACTGAAAATGAGCTGGTGGCAGGAGAGTCGGGAGGTCATGCACAGCAGTTAACCTGGTTCCATACCGGATCCAATGCCTCAGATGCCTTAGATGCCCTAGAAGCCTCGAGAAGTTTTGCAATGCAATACAGCTAAGTAAAGCACAAAAAAATATACATTATGCATAGATGTATTCCCTTCCCATCTCCCTTCTCCCTTTATGCTATAAACATTGCTAAAAGTTAAATCCCCAAGGCTACTAGCGGGGCTAAAAGCTAAAAAGCTAAAAAGCCGAGTTTTGAAAACCGGAGGACGGAGACTGTCTCTGCGAAGATCCCGCGAGAAGACGTGCCAAGGAGAGAGATCCCCGCGGGAGACAGAGTCCGAGCAACAAACCAGATACACGGTTTAAAAGCAGAGGTGAGCGATTGTAAGAGGCATATTATGCCACAGGAATACAAAATTGAGATAAAAGATATGCGATAAATAGAACCCGCTAGGGAACTAATTTGGGGTACAGAAAAGAGAAAGATAAGTATATATAAACGGAACTATGATAAAAAAAAGGGAGCAGAGGAGAAAGGGTTAAGGTAAAATAATAAGTCTTATGAAAACATGCAAGAGGCTAAGGGCGAAGAAATAGAAAGTATAATTTCAAGATATTAAGGCAGGTGACATAACCAATACACCTTACATAAGACAGGTAAAATAAAGCTAAAAAAGGACTGTATTAAAAAGAAAAGAGAAGAAGATTAAAACAAGGGTCCATAGGAATATAACCTAAAAGGAACAAGATGGCTAATAAGAAACCTCCAAATGCTATGAAAATAAAAAGCAAGGAGAAGAAGACAGGAGTTCCAGAAACAAATCATTTTTTTTCGCCAAAACAAAAAGTTAACATACTAGAAATAACACAATCAGAATCCTCCTTTTTGGAACAATCAATAAATCCCTCCCCGAGGAAGGCAGCACAATCTCCCCTTGAGGGTATTGAAAAATCACAAGAGGAGCTATTAACTTATTTAAAAATGAAAGACCTCTTATATGATTTTCAAGAAAAGATTACCTTGGAACTAACAAAACAGATGACAGAAAATACAAATTCAATAAAGAAACAAGCAAAAGAATCAATGAACTCGAAATTAAATGTGATAAATTAATCATGGATAATAATGCATTATTAAAATATACAAATAATTTGGAATACAAAATTGAAGAATTAAATTAAACAAGAAGATAAATCTTATGGAAGATAGAGCAAGGAAAAAAAAAAATAAGAATAAGGGGAATAAATGAAAATATACTGGAAAAAGATCTACCAGGATACATTAAAGAACTATTTAATAACTTAACACCCCAAATTCCTAAAGAAGATACTAAAATAGAAAATATCCGCAGGATTTCCCTCCCTAGAGGACTGGACAATAATATACCTAGAGATGTTATAGTCAATCTTCAATTCCTTCCTTTTAGAGATGCAATAATCAAAGCAAATTCTATAAAAAGACCTATGGATGCTCCATACGATAAAATACAAATATTTCCGGTCTTATCTATATATACTCTGAATAAAAGAAGAGAATATACGGCAATAACACAAAGCTTAAGGAAAGAAGAAATCAAATATAGATGGAAATACCCTACAGGACTTTATATAATGAAAAATACTATATGATAGACTTTATATAATGAAAAATACTATAGATAGACTCTGTCAAAGAAGGATTGTTGCTACTACAAAAATGGAACAAAGAAGTGGATTCTTCCACTTTTCCTAAAACTTTAACAGAATTAAATTTAAAGAACCCAGAATGGGTCCAAAGAAAATAGAGGTTAAGTAAGAGAGAAGAAAGACTCTTTAAGAAATATGGAGTGTATAATGATGTATTTATCTTTGCTATTTAATATATCCCCCTTTGGGCTTGTTACATACTAGGTTACTTTATAAATTCACCATAGCAATAAGAATTTTAGAATTTGGAATAAATTATTGAAATATTGTCTTGTAAAATGAAGATTACTGTTAATATAATATGTTAGTAATGATGGTTATAGTATACAGAGGAAAGGATATAAACATTTCCTAAGAGATCACTGATATTATGGTGGGGAAACTTAAGCACCTTCAGCCTTATTAAATTGCGATTCGGTAAATTTAAAAGGGCTCTATATAAGCACACCGCATATTTTTTTTACAGAAGTTTTTAGTTGGTGAACTTCTATCCAAAAGCAAGGTCTTCACTAACTAAAAACTTCTGTAAATAAAATATGCTGTTTGCTTTAGATAGAGCCCTCTTTAATGTACCGACTCGCAATTTAATAAGGCTGCTTGCTTTTGGATAGAAGTTCACTAACTAAAAACTTCTGTAAAAAAAATATGTGGTGTGCTTATATAGAGCCCTTTTAAATTTACAGAATCGCAATTTAATAAGGCTGTATGTATTGTCTGATGCCTGTCGTCCTTGAACAAAACCAGATTGATCTAAATGTATCAACTTTAGAATAATTCTATTCAATCTGTTAGCCATGATTTTTGTATATAGTTTTAGATCAATATTAATAAGTGAAATGGGACTGTAACTAGTTACTTCTGGAGTTTTCCTTGGTTTTAGAATATTAATTATTTTAGCTTCTGATAATTCTGATGGCATTTTCCATGATTTTTAATCTCATTAAACATGTTTTGTAAATGTTCACTAATTTCTTTTTGAAAAATGTTATAATACAGATGGTCAAAGCCGTCTAGACCTGGGGCTTTATTAGCTTTTGCTTTATTTATTACTTCCTCTATTTCTCCCAAAGAGATATCTTGATCTAATAATCTTTGATCTTCTTCTTGTAATTTTGGTAAACTTACTTTACTCAAAAATGTATTTATCTCTTCTTTACTAGGTTTTTTAAATATAGGATTACTATTTAAATTATATAATGAACTGTAGAACGTCTTCATAATCTCACCTATTTTGTCAGGATGGGTATATAAAGAATTATCTGGTCCTCTTAAGCTATATATTTTATTTTGATTTTTTTGTCTTTTTAGTTTATTAGCCAAATATTTACCCGTTTTATTACCCATTAAAAAATGGGATTGTTGAAATTTCCATATCAGAGAATCAACCTGGTATTGTAATATTTTATTTATTTGGGCTTTCTTTTTAGCAATCTGCGCTGATCTCTCCTCCAAAGAGTTCGCTCTATTTTCTCTTATTTGTTTCTCCAAATCTATGTACAGTGATCTCAAGGGTTTCCCCCTTTCCCCATGTATCCTAGCCATCCGTGAAATCATTTGACCTCTTATAACTGATTTATATGCACACAAGAGCATGGAGGATGAGTCTACTGTATTTTTATTAGTTTTAAAAAAATCCTTTGTTTCCTTTTTTAGGAATTCCAAGGTTTGTTCATTCTTTAAATAGGATCGGATCTAACTTCCATTTTTTTTTTTTTTTTTACTTATCTTTTCTTCTTTTAGTTTAATATATATCATTGAATGATCTGACCATATAGTAGTACTTATTTCTATATCCTTAATTAGTCTTAATGTATGTATATCTGTTAAAAAGTAGTCTAGTCTTGAGTAGGAATTAAAACGATTTGAGAAAAATGTATATTCCCTCTCATCAGGATGTAGTAATCTCCATGCATCCAAAAGGTCATCATTAGATGTTATTTTTTCAAAATCTTTAGATGTCTTTTTAATCTGATTTTCCCAAAAAAATTTATTGTTCCTATTCTGTCTTTTACCGGATCCATTAACATATTGAAATCCCCTCCAATTATTAATTATCCCTTTCTATTTTTTTATTTCTTTAAGTATCTTTTTAAAGTATCTAATTTGTTTTACATTGGGGAGGTATATATTAGCTATTGTCATATTTACTCCATTTATTGTGCCACACCATATTATATATCTTCCTAAGGGATCAATTATTTTGACGTCCTCATGGACTTTTATATTATGACTAAAAAGGATTGATACTCCTCTGGATCTTTTATTATATGTTGAATCTATTTTAATATTATAGTTTTTGTTATTTACATATCTTAAGGTATCTTTACCCCAACGAGTCTCTTGTAGTAGGAGAATATCTGCTTTATTTTTTATATAATTATTATAAGCTATTCTCCTTTTTGATGGTGAATTTAGTCCATTAACATTATGGGTTATTATTTTAACCATTATTTACGATTACTACAATTACCTTCTTCATTTGTATCTTATTGCCCTTGTTTTGTATTTTTGGTTTCTTTCTAATATATCTGATTCTACCCCGCAGCTCCCCATTAATTTTACCCGCAGAATTTGCACCGTTGGGAAATTCATTCATTCGTACACTCTTACAATCCTTGGACATTTTCTTCATTGGGCTTAATCTAAGTCCAAGTTTACTTATTTTTTTTAGGGCTATTATGCCAATTTTAGGAAATGCTAGGAGTTTTAATAAACTTACTAGTTTATTAGTTGGGAGTTCATGTATTCTTATTTACCTATTATTTTCCATTCTTAATTATAGCATCTTTTCATAATAGTTGTAATTTCCACTTGCTCTCATTCTCCCCTCTTTTCTTCCTTTGATCCTTTACCGGGCATCATCTCCACGGCGGGAGAGTACAAAATAGGAAAGAAAGAGAAATAGGTCCTCAGCCCCAGAAACAGTGGCTTGTTCCCCTATAGTATATTTTATATGATACCAACCTTCAATTATATATACTGAATTTATAGATATGTTTTATACTATATTCAACTAGAAATTAATTTATCCATATTTTCTTTTTTCTCTTTTTTTTCCCTTTATTTTCCTGCTTTGCTTATCCTTCACATACTATTTCCTCTCTCCACCTCTTTTCCCTCACCCTCTCTCCCATGGAACTGGACCCAAACATCCTTACTTTTCCAACATCGTCCTTTTCATATCCCTCAAAAATTAATACCTTTACATTTTTTCTTTGATTGATTACTACCACTTCTTTAAACAATTGAAGTGGTTTAAACTCTTATAAATTTCCCATAGAACAATACACCATAGAAAAACAAAGTGCTTAAATTTCCCCCAATATAACCGTACCAAAAATGAGGTCTATACCATTTTCTCTAAATATTGTAAACATCTCTACCTGGGACGTTATTGTTATCTGTAATCCAAATAACAATATCTTCATTACAATTTTTTTGATTTAGGTAGTAATGTGCACAATTACTCACTTTTTCTTTTTTTTCTCCTATTTTCCCCTTTATTTTTTTTTTTTCTTTTCTTTTCCTTCCTTTCCCCTTTCTTAGTCCCCCGCTTACCTCTCCCTTTTCCTTTGTTTTTCCTTCCCTTTTTCTCCTTTTCTCCCACAACAATGGTATAACTAAAAACTTATGTAAATAAAATATGCTGTGTGCTTAAATAGAGCCCTCCTAAATGTACTGAATCGCATTTTAATAAGGCTGTTAATGTTTACCATAAGGAAGAGAATGATCCCCACACTAATCCTATCACTAGATGCAGAAAAAGCATTTGACAGGGTTAGTTGGGAATTCTTGGATGCAGTACTACAGAAGTTTGGGTTTATTAACTTTGCCTCCAAAACAATTAAAGCTATTTATAAGGATACAACAGCATACATTACAGGCACAAACTTCGAAACAGAGAAGTTTGTGATTAGTAATGGTACATGACAGGGTTGTTCCCTTTCCCCATTGTTGTTTCTGTTATTTATGGAACCATTAGCCTCATTAATAAGGAAAGCTGAAAACATCAAAGGTGTAAAAATAGGTAATAATGATTATAAAATAATGTTATTTGCGGACGATATCATGTTAACACTAACAGACCCAACAGATTTTGGTAGAGTATCTTACTTTAAAATAAATTCTCTGAAATCAGATATTATTCATAACTACATAGAGTCAGATTCACTATGTTACCCACTTAGGCATAAAATTTAGCTTCCAGAATAATAAAATTATAGTAGAAAATATAACAGAAATATTAAAATAGATTAGAATATGACTATATGATTGGAATACAATAAGATTCTCATGGTCGGCTAAAATAGCTATAGTTAATATGAGCATTGTCCCCAAAATTACATATTTACTTAGATGTGTCCCGGAAAAAGTTCCAGAATACATTATTAAATCTATTCAGCAAACAATAGACAAATTTATATATGCAGGCAAAAAAGTGAGAGTTAAAAAAATAATAACAAATAGAAAGTTTGATCTGGGAGGTATGGGATCTCTGTCACGACCCACTCTCTGGCTGGGGTCTGCTGACCTGATTTGGGTTACTCTGGACCTTGGAGTAGCTTTGAGTACAGGAACATCATGTCTCAGCCCTTGATTTAGACTGAGCAATATTGACAGTAAGTCTGACGAATCTTACAGCAAGCATATGTCCCCGGGTAAATAATACATCTACACACCAAGTCTTGATGAAAATTATGAACCATGTTTTATTTTGGAACTACATATTTAAAACATTTCACACACACACAGTGGAGGGAGTGGCTACTCTTAGTCAAACCCTCATTCCCCTCACAGAAGTAATTTGTGTGAACTTATTAGTCTCCTCCTCCAGGGCCTTCCCCAGGCGTGGCTACTAGTTCATTTTGGTCTGGATCTCAGACTGGAAACATCCTTTATTAGCTCTTGAACTATGCCCCTGGGCTTGTGGTGGGGAAACCCTATACTATACTATTGTCCTGCGGTGCCTGGCAGTCTGGCAAATCTATTTGGTCTGCTATCTCCTTTGTTTACACTAAAGACCATATGGCCAACTCCTGACTGAGAGTTTATACAATGGGGGAGGGTTGACTAATTAAAACATAGCTATCACTCCACAATACAATATACAATATAATACTAACATATTATCACCACAACCCAAACCTTTTGTTCTTCCACATGGCAACAGCATGTGGAAGATAACCCAGCCAAAAAATGGCCACTGCTGCCAGTCACAAAATGGCCCCAGCATAGTTCACACCAAATCCAATATGGCCCCTGGGTGATTCATGACAACACCTCCCCAAGCGTGGCAGGAAACATCCCTGATTTTTCCAGCTACGCTGATAGTCATGAATCTGCTGGTTTGGCCCTCTGTATGCTATGCCAGTTCTTGTCTGTCCCAAGGTGCAGAGTAAAAACCTCCCCCAGCCCTTGGCCTTGCTCCCACTGTATAGAGCAAATTGCTCTTCCCATTCACACACCCCCAAATAGTCTGGAATCCCAGAGTACAACAGGTGGGCCACAGTTTCTGTCCCATAGCAACCCTATTCCCCCCAGCCAGTCCCCACAGCTGGGCTGGGATCTCTAAAACACTCTCTGGGCCTATGGGATTGCAAAGGGACAGTTCCTCTTGGCTTTCTTCCTCTGGTCCAGCTGTTTCCGTTGCTGCTTGGGGAGCTACGCTGCTCCCACCCAAGCTGTGCTTACACTCCTCTGACTTGGCTGGGGGGCTATGCTGCTCCCATCCAGCTGAAGTGCCGGACTCCTCCATTGCCCGGGGTTGAGCAACTTTATCCCAGTCCTTTCTGTTGAACTGGATCTTTGGAGTGTCTGTTCCAGTGGGCCCCTGGACAATGGTTATCCAGGGTATCTCCCCACTTGGTACACCCTCTATCATGGTGCCACTCTGCACCCATAATGCTTTTGCCAAAGCTGGCATGCTTGCTGCCCCGGCCTGGCTCTTTGTGCCCCTGGCACACTCTTGCTGTGTGAGGTCAGGTTCCCTGTAGCCAGAAACCAATTCCTTTCCCTCCCCACAGTCTCTTACACAACCCTCCTGGGCTCTGTGCTTCACTAGCACCTCTGGGAACAACTCCCCTGGGGTGTCAGGGTACAGACAGTGGTTATCTGATGCAGGCTGGGGAATCTCATCATTCCCACCCAGCCTGGCCTCTAAGGCTCCCTTCCCACCATCCATCACATAATAATCCAGAGCCTCTGGCTCCATTAACAGTTCTGGCCAACACACTTTGCCTAGAACTTCTGAGGGCAGACTTAACTTATCTGGCCCTAGCTTGTGAGCAGTTCCCACTTCCTCTGGGATTAAATCTCTTGGGGTATCAGGGGGCAGACATGGATTATCTGACCCCACCCAGGGAACATTCCACTGGGTCTCTGGCTCTTGGGGCTGGTGACTAGGCCCTGACACAGTTACTGCATGTTCTAGGGGCAAACATTCTCCATCCCCAGGAGTTGGCAAAGGAACAGTGTTTACCCCTTCCCACTCCTCACTTTGTTTACAGTCTAGAAATGCCTCTCCCCAGTTCCAGTGAGCATACTCACTCTGGTACATACCGTCTGAGTTGTAAGGGTCTGGTGAGCCGTCCTCCCATCCGGATGGGCCAAAATACTTCTTGGGTATCGCATCCCACAATTGAACATATTCAGCCTCCAGTTGCTGCTCTTGCCGAACCAGGGGTTCTAGCAAAGGAGCCTCCGGGAACCATGGTTCCAGTCCCAGACCCCGGCAGCGTTCAACAAACAAGTTATTATGTCTCCTTGCAGTTCCCATGCCACATTCCGGATCACCATTCAGAATCTCCTCAACCCCATATTGTAGATCCAAACGAAAATAGAGATCCTCTCTCCGGCCACCAAAGGACTCTACCCTGGCCAGATACTGTTCCTCCAAGTCCATCTCTTTCTCTACCAGTTCCTCCAACCAGCTTGCCAGCTCATGGCCATGCCATAATTGCAGGAATGCCATCCATTGATTTAGCAGGACCCTTCCTCTGTAGTCCTCTTGGATAAATCCGTCAATGCTGTCTTTATCATCCTGGGACTGTTTAAAATTCTGATTTGCCAGTTTGACTCTTACTGGCATCTCTGCAGGGATGACCCCAAGCCTTTGCTGAGCTTGGACACTCACCCCTGTACGTTCTTCCTGTATTTGCTGCTTTATTAGGTTCAGTCCTTTAATTGCCTCTTCCAGCGTTATCTCCCCGGGGCAAAACTCCCTGGCTATACTGAACCTGCGTCTTGCCTTCTTGGACATGTCCTCATACTGCTGCTCCATTTTCTGGTCCTTCTCAGAGTACCCCACCACTGTGCCACCAATTGTCACGACCCACTCTCTGGCTGGGGTCTGCTGACCTGATTTGGGTTACTCTGGACCTTGGAGTAGCTTTGAGTACAGGAACATCATGTCTCAGCCCTTGATTTAGACTGAGCAATATTGACAGTAAGTCTGACGAATCTTACTGCAAGCATATGTCCCCGGGTAAATAATACATCTACACACCACGTCTTAATGAAAATTATGAACCATGTTTTATTTTGGAACTACATATTTAAAACATTTCACACACACACAGTGGAGGGAGTGGCTACTCTTAGTCAAACCCTCATTCCCCTCTGGCCATTCTCACAGAAGTAATTTGTGGGAACTTATTAGTCTCCTCCCCCAGGGCCTTCCCCAGGCGTGGCTACTAGTTCATTTTGGTCTGGATCTTAGACTGGAAACATCCTTTATTAGCTCTTGAACTATGCCCCTGGGCTTGTGGTTGGGAAACCCCATACTATACTATTGTCCTGCGGTGCCTGGCAGTCTGGCAAATCTATTTGGTCTGCTATCTCCGTTGTTTACACTAAAGACCATATGGCCAACTCCTGACTGAGAGTTTATACAATGGGGGAGGGTTGACTAATTAAAACATAGCTATCACTCCACAATACAATATACAATATAATACTAACATATTATCACCACAACCCAAACCTTTTGTTCTTCCACATGGCAACAGCATGTGGAAGATAACCCAGCCCAAAATGGCCACTGCTGCCAGTCACAAAATGGCCCCAGCATAGTTCACACCAAATCCAATATGGCCCCTGGGTGATTCATGACAATCTCCAGATATGAAAGTGATCTGTGAAAATATAGCAATATCTCATATAATTAATATGAACATACAACATAGGATAATAGGATGGAAAACCATTGAGGAAGATCTCCTGGGAGTTACTCCAATAGGAACATTGCTGGGGAAATTTAATGGAAAAGAAGCAATTTGGGTTAAAGTACCAGAAGGTATTAGATCTATAATAAAACTCTGGGGGAAAAGCAAAATTAGAGCAGAGTAAATTCATATAACTTCCGCTTCTACACCTATAGACATATTAAGAGATGAATCATTTAATATAGAAGTGAATCTATTGAAGAAAGCATCAATTCTTTATATAGCTGACTTATACCCAGCAGGTTGCTTAATAAGGCAAGGGGAACTTCAGGAGAAAGGAGCCCTAAAATCCTTTTCATGGATTAAATATGGTATATTGTCAGAAAAAATGAAACAAAAGGGATTTGTATATGATAAAATGGATAAAATGTATGATTTAGAAGCAATCTTGATTAAAGATCAGGTGAATAATCTGGTGTCAAAGATTAGCAAAAGTAGGACTAAACATATGAAATTTGGGAAAACTAAGAGTATAAAAGATTGGGAACACAATCTTAATATAGATTACAATGAGCAAGAATGGCTAAGGGCCTTAAGGTTAATAAAGAAATCTTCTATTAATACCATGTATAGAGAGTTGTATTTTAAATTAACACAAAAGTGGTATATAGTTCCAGCGATTATGAAAAAGATTGATTCCCAAAAATCGTCATTATGCTGGAAAGGATGTGGCAAAGAAGGCAATGCACAACATATGTGGTGGGAATGTGATAAGATAAGAAATTGGGAAGAATGTTGTGGATATTTGACCATAATCACTGGAACAAGATGTCCGTGTTCCCCGGAATTAATATTGTTCCATATAGGGATAGACGAAATTTTTCCCAGAAATAAATTATTGATATCTCATATATTATTGATCATTAAAGTGATGGTAGTTAAATATTGGAATAAATTTGAAATTCCTACTTGGAAAGAAGTGGTTAATAAAATTAATTGCAATAAAGATCTGATGAAAGAAAATATTAATGAACAGTTCAAGAAAATAAATACTCTTAATTGGACTATCTGGGAGCATTATATGGATGAATATTAAATGGGGAATATGGAAGTGAGAGGAAAAAAAAAAATCCATATACATTAGCGGAATTAATTGAAGTGGTTGTTTATTGACGATTGATAGATTTATAAATGCTGCTGATTTAGTCCAGAGATAGATGAAAACATTTTTTAATATGTTATTTTTTAGAATCAAAAATATGGTCCATTTTGTCTATGGATATATCTCTTTCTGCTTCGGTTCACTATGATATATTTATGTGTTTGTATCTGTTGGGAAAATCTATGTTGTTTGTTTGTTTTATGACCAATAAAAAAAAAAAAAAAAAAAAAAGATCACCATCATATATGCCATGATCCTTTACTCTATAGCCAGGCTTGATTATGTAAACACTTAAACTAATAGATTGTCACTGAGGAGTACTGTTGAGAAGGTCAAATCTTAGGTGCAGCCCCCACCCCCAGTGCCACTGCATAAAGTCCCTAGTCTAGGAGAGGCGAGCAGTTAGGGCCGCAAATGCGGAACCTCGCGAAGCGAAGTTTCTACGCAAATGTAAGTCCAATTTACAGAGTTTAGACAATCGAAAATCCCCTAAGCGAGAGAAAAAATGGCAGCCGAAAAAAACAAACACAAGGCTACACGACGCCTAAACTTGCAAAACACCGCCAAGCACATACGACTTTTACAAAAACCCGTACAAGGTAAAACATACACTATTAGCAAGGACGCTAAATCATCCACACCCGCGTACCACATACACAATCACCGCCATTTTACAACACTAACTTACAGAATGCGGAAGTACACAGCTCCAGAAACGGTTTCCCCTCGCGCACGCAGCTATTTACATTACACACTGCACACATTGCTGACACTTACACCTCAGCTCAACAACAGTGCAAATTTACATTGTATGCTACATTGTATGCTGCATATATTAGTTACAAATAGGTAAAGTATATTCATTTATGATTTAATTAATTATCATGAAAAAATAGATATACAGGAAAAAAAAATCACCACAGTATCGCAATAAACGACAAAGCTCTTCACCGCGCTCCTCACAAGGAGCGCCAACGGTGCTCATAGGGCACAAACTACACCAGGGGAGAGACTTGCAATAAGCGCAAAAAGGAGATCAGTGCGGACCTTACAAATAGAGCAAAAGTGTTTCTGATAACAAAAAATACACCAACCGAGAGGCTCACAATGAGCGCCGAAGGATCTAAGACTACTTACTATCTGTGGCAAACAGCATTACCTGCCTTACAATTTTATTGCCCCGTCATTTTTGACAGGCAAGTCGCTAGTTATAAATATTACCTACTCGGTAAGTATAACAACGGTCCCTTGGTCAGACCATTCAATGTTGAGCTTGAGTATCAGAAAAAGCCAACATTTTACAAAAAGAAAACTTGGAAAATAGATTCTTATATGTTTAAAGACCAAGCACAAATTAAGTATTTTAAAGAGGAAATTAATACAAATGTTTAGAGAATGTCAATCCCTCTATATCCTCTTTAAACATTTGTTGAACTCATAAGGCTTACATTTGGTATTCTGATTACCAAGTTAGCTGATATAAAAAAAAAAAAATGGCAAACCTCTCAGAGAATTATATCTAGATCTGGATAGATTACAGAATCAAAATAAAAAAAAACTCCCAACAAACTTCTTATTAGTCAGATTCAAAAAACTGAATTTACAAATCAAAACATTTTTACAGATACAATCAGACATATTAATTTGGCGTTTTCAACAACAACATCATGTTCTGGGAAATAAAACTGGAAAATTTCTAGCGAATAAACGTAAGAAATCTAAACAACAACAAATAATAATTTCCTTGAAAGGAAAAGATAACATTAGTTATACCCGACCTAACGATATAGGAAAAATAGTCTTACAATTCTATAAATCCTTATACAATCTAGATTTATCAGAAGGTTTTAAAAAAAACGAATAAAATACAAATTGAGGTATTTTTATCAAAAATTAAACTTCCAAAAATATCAGAAGAAGACCTGGACTTATTGAATAAAGAAATTACACAAAGAGAAATAATAACAGTAATACAAAATCTAAAAGCCAATAAAGCACCAGGATTAAATGGTTTTGATTGTCAATATTATAAAATACTTTTAGAAGAACTGGTAAAACATTTATATGACATGTTTAATGAAATAAAGAATAAAGGAGTGATTATATCTGAAATGTCGGAAGCTAGGATAATAAATATTTTAAGACGGGATAAAGATCCAGAGAATCATAAAAGTTATAGACATATCGCTTCTAAATGTAGATATAAAAATGTACTCAAAAATATTATCTAACAGATTAAAATGTATTATTCCAAAGATAATACAACCAGACAAAACAGGGTTCGTTACTGGAAGATAAACTGTAGACAACACAAGGAGACTTATAAATGTTATGTCTTATTCAAATAAAAATAAGGTTCCTATGCTGATTCTATCATTATATGCTGAAAAAGCATTTGACAGAGTCAGCTAGGAATTTTTAAGGGCTGTGTTGTTGAAATTTGGATTTTCCAATTTTGGTTTCATGGCTATACGATTTCATTATACACAACCTAGGGCTTTAATATAGGGGGACGGTTTTGAAACTGAGACATTTTTAATCTCGAATGGAACACGCCAAGGTTGCCCATTATCTCCTTTATTAGTTGTGCTATTTATGGAGCCGTTGGCACAATTGGAGACTCTTCAGAAATAAAAGGAGTAAAAATTGGAGAGTCTGAATGCAAAATGCAGCTCTTTTCGGATGGTATTATACTAACAATTATACTAACAATAACAGAGCCAGAAACATCTTTGTGTTGTGTACAGAAAGTATTAAAGACATTTGGTTATCTCTCATACCTAAAGATCAAATATACTAAAACAGATGTAATCTCAAGAGGACTGAGTCCAACTCAAACCTTAAAATTAAAAGACAGGTTCAATCTCAATTGGAAATCAGGTTATATTACTCATTTAGGGGTGAAATTTTCATTTAGAACAAAAAATATATTGAAAATAAATCTTGACCGAGTAGGTAATGAAATAAGATCTATATTATCCGAATGGAAGACACTTAATTTATCTTGCATATAGCAAGAATTGCGGCAATAAAAATGGCAATTATTCCAAAAAGTTCCTATATCTTTAGATCCATTTCTGAAGTTGCCCCTAAATATTTATTAAAAGATCTTCAGAAAATAATAGATATTTACCTATAGAGAGGGAAAAAAACCTAGATTAAAGATAGCAATTGTTAAAAGACCATTTATTAAATGGCATCGTGATATTCATGATGCCATTATTTTGGCACATATAGCAAGGTGGAATAATATAGATCTGAAAATAATATGGTATGATATCGAACAAGATCTACTTCCCCCTATACCCTTACTGATGTTAATTTGGGTTCCACAGTTAAATTCTATATTAACAAACCTCTCAAGAGGAATAAAATCTACGATCAAATTATTTTATATAAAACATTTTTTTTATAAAAATAGTTAATTATCCATCATTGGGAGCTCCAATTGACTTAATTTATATATAGGGTACAAATGTTGATAAGTTGGTTAAGTAAAGAAAAAAACATTGTGGGAGATTTATATAAAAAATGAAACTTTCTTAGTTTAGAGAACTTAATAATGAAATTTAATATAAAGGGATTGACTTGGTTACATTATTTTTCTATTCAAAAAACCTTACTACAATGTAGATATAAATTAAATGACATGACTGAGAAAAAGCCTTTTGGGAAATTAATTCGGAACATAAAATTAATTTAATATCCAAATGTCAGAAAATAACTAATATATCAAAAGAGTTAGAAAAGACTACTAGAATTATAAGCTGGGAGAGAGAGATGAATAAAGAATGGGCTATAGAAAGTTGGAATAATGCTTTTAGATTGGTAAAAAAAATCATCTTTAATTCCCTCGTATAACAAAATATTCTTTAAGACGATCCATAGATGGCACTTAACTCCATTAGGTCTTAACAGATTCAATAGTTTATTACAACCCATATGTTGGAGAAGATGTGAAAACCAAGGAAATATCCAACATATGTAAAAATACAGGGCCTCATTAAAATCTCCCTCGTAGTTCTCGGTCCTTGCAAAAGGCATTTTTTTTGTTGTTTGCGAGGACAGAATCTCTCGCAGCATGCTTTGCGAGATGACTACGAAAAATGGCCGAGAATAGCCTCCGAGAGAGCTACGGAGTCACACGCAGCCATAAATCTACGAGTGATTCTCGCATCTCGGAAGAATCCCAACGAGCACAAAAAGTGCTAGCAAGGGATCCTAAAGCCTCTACGTGCTGCCTCGGAGCAGCCCGAGACAGCCGTGTGAGGCTCCCCCCTGCTCCCCTGCAGCACCCCCACATTAACCCCTTGCAGAGGGGGGCTCCAATCGCAATAGATCAGGCCCCCGCTGCATTTAAAAAAAATGAATTCCCCGCCGCAGCTCCATAAAGGGTCCGCGGCACACTATTAACAAACCCGGGCCGCGGCAAATAAAATTAACCCCCCTCTATGCTGGGGGTCCCCATCAGGACCCCCAAAGTGTACACACATTAACCCCTTGCTACAGGGGTCCATAGGGACCCCCGCAGCCCCCCCACATTAACCCCTTGCAGCGGGGGTCCATGATCGGCACCGATCGTGGCCCCGCTGCATTTAAATTTTGAAATGTTCCGCCTCGCAGGTCCTTAAAGGACCGTAGCGGTCCTGAAAGAACTTGCACTAAAAAATATTAACCCCAGGCAACTCAAATTAACCCCATAACTCATGGGGTCAATACAGATCCCTATAAGCCAATAATTAACCCTATAACTCATGGAGGTCAATACAGACCACCATACGCACAATAATTAACCCTATAACTCATGTGGGTCAATACAGACCCCCCCAATAAGCACTTAATTAACAATATAACTCATGTGGGTCAATACAGACTTTTCGTCGGTTTACACAAGGGAGGTACCAGTGGTTGGGACACTGCAACATAATGGGGCTACACTACCTTTACTAAATAATTGGTTAACGCAGGAAGAAATACAAAAGAGGTTGGAGAAAATAAATGTTAATAAAGCCCCAGGTCCTGATGGAATACATCCAAGGGTACTGAGGGAGCTGGGTTCTGTAATAGCCAAACAATTATATCTAATCTTTCAAGACTCACTCACTACAGGGTCTCTACAGGATGACTGGAGAAAAGCAGAGGTGATACCTATATTTAAGAAGGGATCTAGAGCAAATCCGGGGAATTATAGACCAGTGAGCCTCACTTCTGTAGTTGGGAAGCTTTTAGAAGGGTTAATAAGGGACAGAATACAAAAATATGTCTATTTGAACAGGATCATAGGTAGCAGTCAACATGGATTTATGAAGGAAAGGTCGTGTCAGACCAATCTAATTAGTTTTTATGAGGAGGTTAGTAGGAACTTGGATCAGGGCAACTCAGTGGATGTAGTCTTTTTAGATTTTTCAAAGGCATTTGATACAGTGCCACATGGAAGACTAGTGAGCAAACTAAGGGATACAGGAATTGCAGTAAATATCTGCTCATGGATCGAGAGCTGGCTAAAAGACAGGAAGCAAAGGGTTGTTGTAAATGGAACATACTCCGATTGGTCTAATGTGATAAGTGGGGTTCCTCAGGGCTCAGTATTAGGTCCTCTCCTTTTTAACATATTTATTAATGACATTGAAGTAGGACTCGAATGTAGTGTCTCCATTTTTGCTGATGACACTAAGTTGTGCAAGGTAATAAAATCAGATAATGATGTACTTTCCCTACAAAAGGATTTGCATAAATTAGAGAAATGGGCGGCTAAATGGCAGATGAGATTTAATACAAATAAATGTAAGGTTATGCATTTGGGAAGGAACAATAGCCAAGCAATCTATAATCTTAATGGAGCAAATCTAGGGGTATCAGATATTGAAAGGGATTTGGGAGTACTAGTGGACAACCACCTAGGTAACAGCGCTCAAAGCCAAGCAGCGGCTGCAAAGGCAAATAAAATATTAGCATGTATTAGGAAGGGTATAGAAGCCAGGGAAGAAGATATAATTCTGCCACTATACAAATCTCTAGTACGTCCTCATTTGGAATATGGAGTACAATTTTGGGCACCACCTCATAAAAAAGACATTTTAGAGCTGGAAAAAGTACAGAGAAGGGCTACAAAACTAATAAGGGGAATGGAGGGGCTAAGTTATGAAGAAAGACTAACAAAATTAAACTTATTTTCGCTAGAAAAAAGGCGTCTAAGAGGAGATATGATTACGTTATATAAATACATCCAGGGTCAATATAAGGCTTTATCAAGTGAACTTTTTGTAGCAAGAGATTTTCAACTGACAAGAGGACATCCGTTGAGGTTAGAGGAAAAAAGATTTCACCTTAAACAAAGAAAAGGGTTCTTCACAGTTAGGGTGGTTAAACTGTGGAATTCTCTACCAAAGGAGGTGGTGACAGCGAATTCGATAGACAACTTCAAAAAGGGGTTAGATATATTTTTGAATAAAGAGGGCATTTAAGGCTATCCTAGATAACTAGCAAGGAATATTGATCCAGGGAGAAATTTGATCGCCAGTTTCTGGGGTCAGGAAGGAATTTTGCTTTTTTTTTCCATTATGAGACAATTGGCAAAGTTTCAATGTTTTTTTTTTTTTTTATGTTTGCCTTCCTCTGGATCAATTAACAATAATAATAAATAGTCCAAATTAAAAAGATCAATAGAGATCTAAAAAGGTTGAACTTGATGGACTGAAAGTCTTTTTTCAACCTTAATTACTATGTAACTATGTAACTATGTAACAGACCCCCTTAAGCACTTAATTAACCCAATCACTCACTGGGGTCAATACAGACCCCCCATAAGACTCTATTTAACCCTATCAGTCCCATAAGGGTATATTATGACCCTTATGGGGCTGTTAAAACCCTAACATTAACCACATAAGTGCCATGACTGTCCACGAGGACCATCATGACACTAACTACAAACACTACACTATAACCCCCAATAAACCATTACATCTAAACTAACCTCCCTCTACACTAATATATTAAGACTTACACTACCTACCTACACTACCTACCCCCTAATAAACCCCCCACCACTCTAAATTACAAAAAATAAAAAACACCTATCTTACAGAAAATAAAAAAACCTAAGTCACAAAAAATAAAAAAAACTACATTACAGAAAATAAAAAAGCCTAAGTCACCAAAAATAAAAAACCTACGTTACAGAAAAAAAAAGATACATTACAACCCCCTCACTACAGAAAAAAAAAAAATTACACACCTTAAAAGGAAAGACAGACATACACAATACAATACAATACATACATACAATACATTACATATAATACAAATAAAATACCCCCTATCTATCTAACATACAATCTATTTAATATACAATAAATCCTAACTATATAAAATACATCCCCCTATCTATCTAATATACAATACATCCTAACTACATCCAGAAACCGTAATTCTAAGCTAAAATAAAATAATTAAAATCCTAACTACATACACAAACCCTAATTCTAAGCTAAAATAAAATAATTAAGACCACTTACCTTTGAGATGTCCCTTCAGATCACCAACCTATACAGACCAGGCTGGCACTCCTCTTGTACATTATCACAGTGTTCACACGTTGCTCGCAGAAGGGCGAATGTAAAAGCGTTGTAACTTTGAGAAATTTTGCAGTACGTAGGATTTAAGTAGAACCCAGACCTTTACGAGGCTGGATTTTAATGAGGCTGACAATCTTTTTGGATACATTGTAAAGAACAAATATTTGAAATGGCGGGATTGGAAATTCCACACAAATTAGAATATATGGTGCTACAACTAGAAGGAGATCAATTTCCTCCAGCATTTAAATATTTGATTTCCCACATCTTATTGGTAGCTAAAAGGTGTATCTTAAAATATTGGAAATATTTTTTGGGGGAGGTATATATATATATATATATATATATATATATATATATATATATATATACAAATTGTGGTGCACTGGGGAAGGAACTTGCAACCCCCACTCTAGTATCTTTGCCATGAAAACCTTATAGATGAGCTCAACCAGACACATGTTGTGCCAGGCATGCTGCAATCCATAGGGTCATGGAAAGCCAGACACAAGTATATATTGCACTATAAAGTGATACCTTTTTTATTGGACATATTCATCATGATGACAAGCTTTCGAGAGCAACACCTTTCCTTATCAAGTATAAAGCAATACTTTTAACTTTGATTTTAGATTAGCAGAGAAAGACAGGCACTATGAATAATGTTATTTTCAATCAAGTGTGCACATCTGCATAAAGTTTTAGTTAAGTGAAAACTAGAGTAATAAATAGGTGTGTAAATATACTCACAAATTAAGAAGTAGACAAACAACAATAAAATAGAAACATGAGCAGAAATATTAGAAGTTAACAAGAAATGTTGGTAGTATGATAGAAATCCCAAGTTTATGTTAAGTCCTGTATTTTTACTATTGAAGAGTGTTCTTTTTCATTTCAAATGGTTTTCTTTCATGTTTTGTTTTGAAATCTCCTCTGAGTATTTTGATTTTCAGGTTTTGAATGGAATGAATATTGTGGGTAAAATGGTGTCCAACCAGAATAATCATTCCATCCAAAACCTGAAACTACACTCTCCTACTCCAAAACAAGGGGTCTCCACTTGGTCTGATGCAAACATGATCCTTCCTGTGTAGTAGTGCCTGTTCCTTTCCCTAAGCAGGGAATTGATGTGTGGTAAGGTGCAGCCTAAGGTTGGTAATCAGCCGCTCTCTCCTCCCAGACTAATAGCTTTGTGCTGGGCTCCTCACTTGGGTTCCTGGCATGCTGCTTGCGTTATTTTGTCAGTGTGGACGCTCAAACGCCATCACTACCCTATCATGTCTGCAGCCGCATTATGTTGCCGAACTTCCAATTTCCGGGTCAGCTCCAGTTCAACCTTGTGTAAGGCTGTATTAGGACGCTGCTGTTGTACAATGTCTCCTGGTGAAAAAAATGTAATCTTTAGAGTCTGGGTTAAGTGTCCTCCAGACATCATATAAATCAAATTTCTCAATTTCTTTAAAAAATGTGGTTAGACTAACATTGGACAAAGAAATTCTGTCTTTATCTGGATCAAAAATCAGATTAAAGTCCCCACATATTATGAGATTACCTTTTTTCATTTTATTGACTTTAACAAGGACTTTCCTGATACTTTTAATTAGATTTTTATTTTGGGCACACAGATTTACTATTGTAGTACATGTTATTAATTTTGCAAAGCCATATAATAAACCTGCCTTTGTTGTCTATTACTTTATGTTCTTCCTGGATGGCCAGTTTCCTGTTAAACATAATGGCTACTTCTCTAGGTTTTGAAAAAAAAAAGCATTAATATATTCAGTAAAGATATTATTTAAAAACATAGAGACTTTACCATCTTTCCAGTGTGTATCTTGTAAGCAGATGATATATGCTTTGAGATTCTTTAAATTAAGCATGGCACATTTCGTCTTATAAAGGTTATTAAGGCCATGAGCATTCTGGGAGACTTAAATTCCATGAATATTATTCTTACATCGGTACACATTATACAACTGACAACCTTTACAAAAAACTTTAAAACAAATATGCACAATTCTTTAGTAGCCTTTGGATGTTAACATATCAGGCTAGCAAACATAGGAAATGACAGGCATTTGACCAAACTGGTGTTATAGTGAGGAAGGCAGCAACAGCAATCCAAAGTCTCTGTATTTAGAAAAAGAAAAAAAAAAAATCCTAAAAAATAAGTGCCCATCTTAATTATCAGTCCCTGTTTATTGAACTTGTCTTATAAAGTGTCAAGAGGTAGAAAGGAGAAAAAAAAATACAAAAAATTAATATTGCCTTTGACTTGATAAAGAAAGATGCTGCTCTTGAAAGCTCATCACCACGATGAATATGTTTATCACATAAAAAAGGTATCACTATATACCACAATACTCTGCATATTCATCTATATTACTAGACAGACACTCTCAACTACCTCACTCATATATATATATATATATATATATATTATACAAAAAATAAATAGTACATCTGTGTTCACATTTGAATGTCTAAAATAAAATATACATATTTCTTGCTCAGAATTCTGCGAAAAACCTTTATTACGTAGCATTCCGGGAACCTGGGCAGGGATATGCAAATGAGGCCATAAAGGTTTCACTCTTGTAATCCAATACCATTTTCAACATGGCTTCTTTTAAGCATATACCAGCTGTATTAAACAGTTTTAAAGCACAGCACAGCATAGGATGGATTATGCAGGAATCAGTAGACCGCCTGCTACAGATTTTGTGAGAAGGCTATTAACCACATCATCATTTAGCATATGGTGGGCAAAAGAGTGATAGAAGTCATCCAGCCTACAGTAAATATATAACACATTTGTATACACATTTGAACATCTAAAATAAGTTTAAAAAAAAGGTACTTCCTGCCCAGTATTCTGAGAAATACAACGGTTGATGCCTGCACCAAGACCATTTTTCAAGTTGCGGCCCGTAATGCCTCAGCCGCAAGGCCTGCGGGGCTTAGGCTGCAATGAACGCTGAAGGCGCTCAATGCACTGCGAGTCTCACAGAGCGAGGCGAACAGTTGAGGCCCGTGGGACTGCAATGAGTGCACAAAATTACGGCCGGTAGGACTTAAGAACCGAAGCACGTAGATGGACTGTGGGTCTCGGAAAATTACGACTTTAACGTCCGAACCACGGAACTCAAAAGACCTGCTAAAAAAAACAAATATGCCTCAAACTAACTTACACACTCACACATAGCACATGGGGAGAGCCAGGGAGCCTGCGAGTGAGGTTGCAAGTTAATTGGAGGAATATAAAGCATTTTTTTAGGTTTGTTTTTTATATTTATTTTACATTTTCACAATATACAATGTTAAAAAGAAAAACAAAAAACGTACATAAGACAAAACATCTACAACATTTACAAATATTGCGATATATAAAGTCAAATTGAGTAACTCAAATAAATGCAATTAGTTTGTAATTTACCTTTGGGTAAATGTAGGAGAGGAAACAAGTAAAGAATCTATTTTAAGAAAGGAGGAGCTGGGAAGACTCGGCAAGGAAGCGGAACTGCATGACCGTTGTTTACTTTATAATATTATGAAATGCCCACTTGGGCCAGAGGGACCACTTTGTAACTGTCTTTTTTCGTCTCTTGGGTTCCATATATATATAATCCATCTAATTAGTATTTTGACTTCTGACCACGATGGAACTTGAGGATTTTTCCATTGAACCGAAATGAGATATTTGCTATTGAAAGTATATTAATAATAATGCCTCTTGACTTGTTTTCTAAGGATTCAAGGCCGATATGAAAGAGGATCAAGGCTGGAGTAGTTTGTAACTTACAGTTCGTGATTTTGGACAGTTGATGTATACATTCCTTCCAGAATGCTTGAATTTAAATTTTTTGGCAAAGCCACCACATATGTTCGAGGGTGCCCCTATCGTTACATCCTCTCCAGCATTCACCATCTGTTTTGGAAAGAGACAATTTTACTAATCTATCAGGAGTATATACCACCTTTGTGTTATTTTAAAATAAGTTTCTCTTGGAAGCAAGTAATATAGGTTAATTCAAAACGCCCAATGCCATATTTTAGTTTCCAAATTTAGACTTAAAGAATCTTCCCATTTTAGTATTCTGTTAGTCTTATTGTTGTATTTTAAATGTTTGATTATTCTAATGCAATTGGATATAGATTTTTTTCCTCACGTTATTTACTAAGTTTTCAAATTTGGAAGGTTCCTTGTTAACAGAGCTGGCAACTCCACTTTTATTTAAGATATTTTTCATTCTATTATACTGTTGCCATTGGTCTCTTGAGAGGCCATTCTCCTGGACCAACAATTGAAAAGATTTAAATTCAGAGTCTCTATACAAAACGCAAACTAAAGTTAAGGTCTCAGTTCTAAGTTGTTTAATAGGCTTGTAGTATGTAATACCTATAAGGTGATATTTAGCAAAGAGATTTAGAAGATTTAATAAGATTTAGTTGGTTATTTATCCTGTACCATTGAGTGACTAAAATTGTAACCATGAAAGGTAATTTTTTTTTTTGTCTTTTTATCTATCTTTTTATGCCATATGAATCCACTCAATTGGAATTCCTCAGAGAGAGTGTTTTCAATTTCCAAAAATGTTGGTTTGTTGTTAGTTATGAAAAACGTTAAAATATGGGTTAACAGTATGGCATTATAATAATCAATTATGTTCGGGGAAGATAGACCCCTTTGACAAAGTCTCTTGAGAGAATATCTCTATTTATCCTAGGATGTTTCTCCCTATGAATAGACTTTTCCATTATCCTTAGGAATTTTTTAAGTTGGTATTGTGGAAACTTTAAAGGGATATACCTCATAACGTATGTTAATTTCGGAAGAATTGACATTTTGATTGTGGCAATTCTGCCAAACCAGGTAAAGTTGTATTTCTTCCATTCTGTTAGAAGGTTAGAAATCTTAATATAAAGAGGATGTGGATTTTCATTAATGAGATCTTTTAAGTTAGAGGGAAACAATCCCAAAATGAGAAAAGGAATATATTTCCCAATTATACTTAAATTTATCCTTTAAGATTTTAAGTGTTTTCCTATCAATGTTAAGGGGAAGCACTTCTGATTTAGAGGCATTCATTTTGTAGTAAGAAACACAACTGTATTAATTTATTATTTCTTGTCATTTAGTCAAAGATTGCAATGGCTCAGTCACAGTTATCACCAGATCGTCCGCAAAAACGGTGACCTAATTTTGTGAATAGTTAGTAGGTATGCCCCTTATTCCCTCCGAAACTCTGATTTTTTAAACTAGAGGTTCCATTACAAGTGCGAAGATTATATATTTAGCGTTTTTTAACGAATGAAAATAGCCTAACACGACGAAAGGAGACTGAAGGATGTAAAACAAGGACGAAGGACGTAAAAACGAGCTCAAAGAAGTAACATTTAACTCAAAGCAGTAAGACTTAACCCAATGCAGTAACACAACCCAAGGCACTAACTCTTACCCAAGGTAGTAACAGTCATCGTAAGGCCCCTAAACTACACAGCGGGGAGAGGCTCGCAATGAGCCCCAAAGGCGCTCAGCGCGGGGCTCGCGATGAGTGCCGAGAGGGGCTCAGAGGGGCCATATCCTTGCATTGTGTGCCAAACAGCATTGCCAGGCTTACAATTTTACTATCGTCATTTTTGACCGGCAGTTTCCTAGTATACACATATTGTGTATTAACTTTCTTTTAATAGATCTCTGTGCACTCCTCTCCCTCCCTGTAAAATACTATTATTATTCATTTTTGTTACTGGACAATAATAGCCACTCTAATCTAGCCACAATCTATAATGCTTCTTACTAAAAAATAACAGGCTGGAATTGCAAAAATTATCATATAATGGCATAACAAAAGACAGCAGTTATTAAATATTGCTAAATATAACTACAATTCAAATAGAAAGCTTAAATATGAAACCATTGAATATTTCAAAATAACACCAATTATTCATAGACTAATCAGCAGAAAATGAACCATATAAAAGTCAATAAATAAAGTCAAAATAGTTTAATAGCAAAATGATTAAACATATCTATAATTTATTCAAGTATTTAAAGATTCTTTTGCTGCTCAACACAGTACATGCATGTAACAACACCTATTACGCATGCATATTTAGTTATACACTCTTAATAAAAAGCAGGTGCAATCAGCAGTCTCTTGTTTTAAAGTTTCCCTTAATAAACAGTACCTGCTGTACAGTCCCCCTCCCCCCCCCCCCCAATCCATCCCTGCTCATAATTAATATACCTCCCTAAATTATAGTGGTACCTCTACTTTTTTTGGTTCAGTGCCACGCTAGTTTCCTGAAGCATAATGCCAATTATACCACCATTAAAGGAACATCGCAGAGGTTCCAGATACAGTATAGTTAATAATAAAAACTAATAAGTACATTCTCTGAATGTTATTAAAAATGTGTTTTCTTGCATTGGATATTCATTGCATTTTAACGCATAAAGTTGTTCCCCTTCTGGATCGCTACCTTGTCAGGGTAAAGGGGCATGTTTAACTCAATGAAACCATTAGCTATACGATGTAGGGTAACCCGAGATGGGCAGTTCATTGCAGAGATGGCAGGCAAATCGCGGTCCACTGGAGAAGGAACTGGACACCCCCTGAAAACCCACTCCAGTATCTTTGCCAAGAAAACCATATGGATATTGCGATATCTCTGCTGTCACACTCAGGGTCCGTGCCCTTGTATCTGGCAGCACAACGGAGTACTCACGAGCCCTTTTTAAAATATCAGCAGTAGTATTTATTTTAGTACAGCAAAACAACATAAATGGTGCAAAACAAAAGCCTAGCTTCACGTTGAAGCACTGACTCTTGGCTGCGGTTCCCTCACTGTCCAAGATCAAGTCCAAACAAAAAACAAGTCTTTGCAGCTTGCTGGATTTTAAACCTCCCTTGTAACAGAGAATTTTTAAAGCTGACTCTGGTGTATTGTAAACACTAAAATTTGATAGAGAATGGCCCTTTATAAAGCCAATCTGCATGTCAAGCCAATAAAAGGACATGTTCTGTAAATTAAATAATAATCAAATTAGGAGATAGAGATCAAAAGAAACCGGTTGGGGGGATACCGAGCAGAGTACACCATCTACAGCCCACTGGGAGACAAACTCATCTATTCCCCCAGTGGACAAAGCCAGGTGGTACTCTGCCCGGATACGGGAGCGCACCAGTGCCCAGAACATGGCCTCCGGTGACAATGAAACCCCCTCAATCAAACACTGCTTCCTGGACTTATATATAGCCAGCTTGGCTAATGCCAGGAGCAGGTTGATGAGGAGGTCCCTGGCCCTATTGCCCCGGGACACTGGGCGCCCAAAAATAAATATGTGGGGGGAGAAATGCAGCCAGAACTGTAGGAGGAGGCCCCTCAAGAGTGACAAGAGGGGCTGTCTGACGCAACTAAAATAAACATGGTACACAGACTCTCCCTTTCCACAGAATGGACAAGTGGAGGGAGAGTCTGTGAAATTAGCCAAGTACTCTCCCGTGCTCAGCGCACCATGGAGCACTCTCCAACTCTCCTCTTGCCCTCGTCAGCTGGGAGAACCCGCCTCCAGATGGTATCGGGACGGGTCACGAGGGCAAGGAAGTGCACTGTATGGAGCACGAGAGAATACAAGCTCTTCCTCGGCATGCCACGAAAGCATGCCGAGGGTATATCCCTCAACCTCGAGAGGTTGGGGACAGGAGGAGTCGGAGGGGAAACACGGGGCTTGCGTCCAATGCAAACAGCCGGAGCAGGGGTGTTAGAAGGTGCATGTGGCACTCCGGCTTGCAAAGTCCCGTGAAGGAAGGTGCAAGAGTAGGGGGAGATGGCGTTCTTAATCTACTGGAACAAGTGCCTCGGGACTTTGGGTGCCATATATCCCAAACGGAGTGCAAGCTCCTGAGGTGACACCAAATCGGAGCGCTCGTAGTCCAGAAGATCCCCGACTCGTGTCAACCGTGCCTAAGGCGGCGGATGATTCCGGGGGACTGTAACAATGGAGCACCCACTGCTGGATTATATAATAGGAGCTCCGTAAATATTTCATCCACCAAAGGCAAGCCTTGCCTGGTCACGGAGACCATGCTCCAGGCCTTGAGGGTTTCCTGGTAGTACTGCGGCAACACCGAGAGGTCTCTCCCAAACCCCTCAGGCCTGTTAAGAAACAATTGCCGGTCATACCCCAGGTTGCGCAACTGGCGATAAAAGCTGGACGCCAGTGCGCACCACTGCGGAGAGGGATCTGCATATAGGTATCTCTGCAGGTACTGAAGGCGGAAGGTGGACAACTGGGAGCGCACACATACCACTCCCTGCCCACCCTCCACCAAAGGCAGACTTGCCACACCCGCAAAGACCCAATGCTTTCCAATCCAGAGGAAATCTGACAAACTTCTCTGGATGATGCTGACAAACTGGGGGGTCGGACTCAAACAGTTCAGCCGGTGCCAGATCTGAGAAGCCACCAGCTGATTTATCACTAGAGTCCGCCCCCTAAGGGAAAGCATTTTTTTCAGACCCCTCCATCGTCCCAGATGAGAGAGAACACTGTCCTCTAGCTCCCTCCAGTTGTTTGGGACGGAAGCGTCCTCAGCGGACAGGTAGACCCCTAGATATTTCATGACATCTGCCTCCCACGAGATGTTACGGAATGTGGGAGGCAAAGAGTCCACCTGTATAGAACTCTCTATAAGGCCTATGCATTTGGACCAGTTGATCTGAGCAGAGGAGGCAGCTGAATATACCTCCCGGCACTCTTTTGCCAGCTCAAGATCAACTGGGTCCTGGGCCACGAGGAGCACATCATCAGCATAGGCTGAAAGGACGATCCGCATGTCTGGCTCCTTAAGCACCAGCCCTGTGAGCCTTTTCCTCAACAGGCAGAGGAAAGGCTCGATGGCCAGCGCATATAACTGTCCAGACAAGGGACATCCTTGACGTACCCCTCGTCCAAATACCAAAGGTGCTGTTAGGGACCAATTGATTTTAAGTAAACACTCTGCAGAGGCGTACAGCGTTGTTATATAGCCCACAAATTGTGGGCCAAAGCCGTACGCCCGCAGAGTGGCTATGAGGTAACCATGGTCCACCCTGTCAAACGCCTTCTCTTGATCTAGGGAGAGAAAGGTGAGTGACAGACCAGTCCTGCGAGAGTATTGCAGGAGATCCCGGACCAGAAAGATACTGTCAAAGATAGTCCGGCCCGGGATCGCATAGGACTGGTCAGGGTAAACCAATTCTGCCAGCACAGATCCAAGCCTACACGATATGGCTTTCGCTACTATCTTATAATCTGTGCTGAGCAGTGAGACCGGTCGCCAGTTCTTAATAAGGCGGAGATCCCCCTTTTTGGGCAGCAGAGCAAGTACTGCCCTGCGACAAGACAGGGGCATCTCCCCGGTCTCCAGGGCTTCCCCAAGGACCAGATGGAAATCAGGTCCCAGAGTCTCCAAGAAAAATTGGAAAAACTCTACAGATTTCTCACAGGACATAGCACGGAGGGCTTCAGAGAGCTCTTGAAAAGATATTGGCATATCAAGCTGCTCCCTTATACCCTCACTGACTGTGGGGAGCCCATCCCATAGCACCCTGCAGGCGTCTGGAGAAATAGGATCCGGAGAATAAAGATCTTTATAAAAAATCCGGGCTCTGTCCCGGATACTCTCCGGATCTGTAAGGGGGGCACCCTCTTCATCTAGAAGACAGGTGATGTGTCTACTATTGCCCCCCTTTTTCTCCAGTGAGTAGAAAAGGCGCGAGGCTTGTGGCGCTGTTGGCATTAGCGCCACTGTCACAGACACACAGTTGTGGTCTGTGAAAGGAGCCAGCCTAATGGCACAAGAACGGGCTCGTGACATATAGTGACTAGATATATATAGTCTATCAATCCGGGAGTGGGTCACCAGACCGGCTCTCACCCTGACGTAGGTGAAGCCGTCTGATGCCCCTGGGTTCTGTTCTCGCCAGACATCCTCTAAGGAGAAGCGGGTGATGAGCTCCCGCATGGCTGACACAGAAGAGGGGTAGGGCTCTGGACCATTTCAGTCCAGAGCGTCGAGGGTACAGTTAAAATCCCTCCCGAGAACCAAACACTCATCTGCGTCAACTAAAAAGTGGGAGAATCTGGCTAAGAACCTCACTCTCCTGGGCCCATTAGCAGGGGCATATACATTAACTAGGTTAATTACGCTACCCTGCTCTCGGACCCGGAGGTGGATTAGACGGCCTGGGATAACAGCTTTCACAAGCAGCAGCTCTGGCTGAAAAGACTCTGAGAACAGGGTCACCACTCCACACGACGTCGATGTGAGGTGGCTGAAGAAGACCCTGCCTCTCCACTCCAGTTGCAACGAGGCCTCAGCCTCTGGAGTGGTATGAGTTTCATGCAGGAAACTCACAGAGTACCCTCCCTGACGTAAAAAGGAGAGTACCTGGAACCTGCGGAAACTGGCTTGACAGCCGTTGGTATTAAGCGTGCTGATGTGCAAAGCCATTACTGCGTGTCAGGAATTGTGCGTTCCTCAGTCTCTTGAGACTGCTGATTGTCCACGCACATTTTAAAGAAATTCCGGACGCGAGAATACTCAGCAGTCCCAGAATTCTTGGCCCTATTGCTGACCTCTAGATAGTGCTGGAGAGAGTTGATAATAAACGACATATTACTCCACTTTCTCAAGGCCAGCTGCACCTTCCTTTTCTTTTGCCCATGAAGGGTACTTACAAGGAATTGATCTAATTCCTTGACAGGGATAACCCACTTAGAATCTGATGTCCCTTCTTGTGGATCACCCCTGGGCTCCTCTTGGCTGAGGGCTTTTACCCCATCCTCCCCGGCTGGGGTCAGTTTCCTCAGCTACATTCGAAGGGACCCCCTCTTGGATGATATAGAAGGAGTCCCTTTAGCACTCTTCACTCTAAATAGTGGACCCTGAGATTGCTGTTGCACCCCTGCAGCTTCAGGGGTGCATTCAGGGGTAGCTGGCTGCACAGCAGTGGCTGGCATGACTTCCCTAGTGGAAGCCTTGGAGGCTTTATATGCCTCCTCTGCCATTTTCACCGCTGCTTGCTCAGCTTGGATTGCACTGATGTTAGGGTCAGTTGAAAGCTAAGGAGGGTTGACAGGCTCCCCCATGATGTTTACAGGAAAACCTGCCTTATCACCCTCCCCCATATCCACTTCCCCTGGTGCCACATCCCCCGACAGACAAATCTATCGGATCCTGAATGGGGGTCAGGCCTATATTCCCCCCCCTCCGGTAGTGACTCAGCCTGGGGCTCTAATAAAGCCCAAGGTATGTCACTGGAGTGTGATACCGGAGAAGGAGACAGACTGGTGTCTCCGAAGCTCAGCACTTCAGGGACACTGACCACCCATTCAGCAGGGGCTTTACTGGGGCCCCCCCCCATAGGCCAGAGGCAGAACCTGATCTTTCTTTTCCACCCCTGACTCACTTGGGAGACCCTCTTGCCCCTGCTTTTCCTCCAGACCCTTATCCACATTATCCCCTTTTAGGTCTGGAGGGAGAGTTGTGTGGTCTGGCACCGGCTGGCTGAGTATAATAACCGGGCCAGACAATGCCACCGGATGAGGAGAAGATGTTTTACTCCTCTTTCTGCTTTTGGAGGGAGGTGTTCCAAAATAGAGCACCTCCCACTTTTCATCTACCTCCCTGTTGGTCTTATGTGTCCTCTTCCTGGGGACGTCACTCCTGGAAGAGGAGCTGTCACCAACTGCCTCCCCTGCAAAGGGGTTATTATCCCTCTGCTTATCCTGTGCCCCCACACTAACTGATGTTTTTATTTTGGGGGCAGAAAGGGACTTTGGGGAAACAGCCGTGACACTGGGAGGAGCAGTGACATTCTTCCCCTTCTTCCCTGTGTCTGCAGTTTTGCTGGAGACCGCAGACACAGGTGGCTTTTTGTGGGGAAGAAGGAGGTTTGGAGGCCGTGGTGGTGGTGGTATGAGGAGCGGCCTCCTTACCTGAGCTCTCTGGGGGGGCTATGACCCTTGAGGTCCCCGCTGTTATGGGCTCAGTGGGGATGGGTGCTATACTATTGGAGGTGCCATTTGATGGGGCTGGGACAGTATGTTTAACATTAGGGCAATTCCTACGTGTGTGTCCCAGCCCCTTGCAAAGATAACATTGCACCTCCGCAGTGCTGTAAAATATTCTGTATAGCACCCCCTCAAATAGAACTCGAAAAGACCCCTCAATGTTCTCTGTGCCCCTGGGCAGGCACATTTGCACCTGCCTCTTGAAAGAGAGCACGTGTTTTAGTGCTCTCTCTCTGCACCCCAGGGGAAGTTTTATAATTGGTGTTTTTATTTCCCCTAGGGCTTGCAGGTGGGGGCGCAGGAGGGAGTCTGATAGAAAGGGGGGCACATTTGAGAGTGTAACTTTAGTGCCCAACCCTTCCAGGGGTTCAATTGGGACATATAATCCCCCCACTGTGATGCCCCTCTGTATAAGTTTGTGAGCAGCAGCCAGCGTACGGGTAAAGAAGACAGCTTTCCCGTACATTTTGCTGGCTGCTACTATAACAGAGGGGCTGATGACATTAGCTGCATTAGCTGCAGCACGCAGATAGATTTCAATACTATAAACCCCAGATATCTGACACTTAACCCCATGCTTCCTAGTGATCTGCCCCTCAGCCCCAGCGATGGTATTGCTGGGGCCAGCAGAAACCACCTGTGACCAGGTTTTAGTCACAGGGGTAGCTCTGCTGGCAGAAGGTGTTTTTTCACCAGGAGCTGGGGTTGTCTTCTCTGTCTGGGGCCTATGCTGTGCAGTACTAAAGCTTGGATTTTCAGGGGGCATTATTTCCCCTTTTGGCCTCTGAGGCTTCTTAGGTACCCTATCCCTCATGTTTCAATCTGTTTTTGTTTGTTTACTTATTTTATTAAATTTTATGATTTTTATTGTTTCTTTTAAGGAAAAAGTGCAAAAAAACAAAACAAAATTTGAGGGAGAGAGACTTTTGCTATTATCTTGCAGGGGAAGGGTTAAATGCTGCCAGATTGCAGCTAACACAGAAAACACAGAGGGTGTCTGCAAAGAGAGTTTCTTTCCCTAAATTTCTTTCTAGATTTTTTTCTTTCTATCTTCCTACCTTTCCCTCTCTTTGCAAACGTTTTATCTTATTAGCGCTCTGTGTTTCTGTGTAAGGTCTTAAAAAACTTTTAAATATTTTCCCCTCCACTGCCCACAAAGATGTTCTTGTCCTCTCTCCCCAAAACACAAAACCTAACACCAAAGAAACAAACTGAACAAAACCTGGAAACTTTAATAATAATTTAAACTAAAAGCTCCAGGAGTGAAGGTGCAGTGCTAGGGGAGGGTTGTGGCAAAGTATCCAGGAGACAGCTCACTCTCCTAGGATAGAGGGCTGAGCCTGTCTCCCAGAAAACTGAAAATTAAATTAAACTAAACCACAACAAAAACTCCCAAAAATTAATAGCACCGTGCACAGAGTGCTTTTAAACAAAAAGGTGAAAAAAAGAAAATGGAATTTTGAGGGATCAAGGCCCTAAAAAGCCTTCTTTTGAGAGCCCAGGGATACACACACTATGCTCTCTGGAGCCCCTGTCCAGCTCAGACTGAGCTCTCTCAGCTGGGTGCTAATCAGACCTTTAAAGGTGGAACCCAGCTGGGCTTGATTAGCCTGCTGTGTTAACCCTGTCATCCCCTAGTGGACACAGGGCTCTGCTCAGTTTCTCTCCCACGTATACTCCATCAATGACTCAATATTAGTTACAATATGCACAACCAGAATTGTGTGCCTAGTTGCTGCTGTTCATAGGGAGATTCAGACACGACCAAACAACATAACGTTGTTATAAAATAAATTTCTAATATACTGAGAAAAAAGTTACAGTAAAACATAAACATTGAAGCATGTATTATACAACTTACATGTTTGGAGACCTTTTTAGTAATTTAGATTTTAATGATTCTTTGCCACTTAAAGGTATATCTAAGTTTCCCTGTTTTCAACTTTTTCTAATCTAACACATGCTGCTTTTATTACAATCCACACATTACATTAAGTCATTCTATACACAAAGATTTATTTTATTTAAAAATAAAATGTGTTTTCCACACCGCCAGAGCTGCCTACATAGGCACAGTGTACCTACCAATAGAACCACTGAATTTGGGTAGATTCTTACCTAGTACTTACTTTCCAGCCAACCGCAGCACAGTGCAGAGATCTACAGAGCAATGTCTGAGCTCCTCATTGATTCCTTGTGCATGGGACTACACATTACATGATGCGTTGCTGCACAAACTGACTTCACAGATGGAAACAATGTATTAGCTGCTTGTGATTAGCCAAAACTAATTATAAATGTTATGCTAATTTTAGCGAGGATTTCAAAAGATTTAGCAAACTTTAGGGTAAGTTAAATAATGTTTATTTTGGCATTTTTTTTTTACAGAAAAACATGTTTTCATACACTACTGATTCTCCTCTATCAGATGCACTCATAATCCATGAAACTTAAATCTTTAAGCAGAAGATTATTTGGTTCAAGTAATAAACTGTAACTTTTTGCTCAGTGTATTAGAAGCTTCTTTTGCAGGGTCTCAGTAGCACTGTAACACAGGATTCATTTTTGAGACATATTAAAGGTTTCCATTCTTATGTATATATTTGCTTATATGATTTCTACAGACAAAACTCACTATTATAGTGTTGTCACGTTGGGTTGTTCATCAAAGGTAATTCTTATTTGTCTGATTTTTTATTTCTTCTGATGTAATCTTAAATCCCATTGTCTGACAGCACTGGTCTTTAACCTAAGTCTGAGATAAATCACATGCTATATCATAATTTTATCATTGCTTACCTGACAGATAAATGCTGAGCTCTGGAAAACAGAAAACAAGCCAGTGTTTATCACACAGAAAATTTCATAATGGAGTGAGTATAGAACGCTGTACAGCTAATGGTGAAGACACAGTATATAATATATCAAAGGGTTTACAATTTGTTGTAAATGTGAGATAATAGCAGTGACCATCAGGAAAACCCCTATGGATCTGTGGGCCAGCCATATTGTGGCCATGTTGTTTTATCTGCCATCACATTCCTGGGACCATTTTGTTCAGTGAATTCATATTACATTACTGTGGCTTCACAGAGAAAGAAACCCCCCTCTGACTCACAGACAGCTGTCTCCTGAATAGGATGATAAGGGTTTCACCCACTGTCGTGGCAAGAGAAAACCAAATAGTGACACTACCATGTTAATTACATCTTCTCAGGTAATGGGATCCCCACTGAGCTCCTAGAGCAGAAACATCCTGCCATGTAGAGCAAAGGAAGTATCTTTAGATTACTGCCCATGGCTCCCAAAGCATCTGGGAGGGGGGTCACTAGAAAAATAAATCAAATGATTGACAGATGAGCCACAGAATGCATAACAATTGGCTAAAAAGGACTGTGACTTTGTGATGGAGGGGTGATTGAATGGAATAAAAATGTTGGATGGGGGAAACCAAGGATAGTGTTTAAAGTCAGACTTAAAGATAGTTGGTGCATTTTTTGAAGTACACAAGAATCACTGCGGTGGAGGTGGAAGCTAGTTAATGGTGTTCACTGAACATCTAAAAGTGAGAAGCTTCCTGCATGAGAATACAACATATAAGAAGAGTCCAGGTGGTGGTGAGTCTGGCAGCACTGCTATATAAGGGCAACACCTTAACGATCTGCTTAAAGCAATCTGAACAGAAATAAACTGGGACATTTTATTAAATATTACTGCCTAGTGTTTTGGGGAAGCCTCACAGGACAAAGCAAGGTGTGGAAACTCAGAGAATATATTTGATTTTTTGATAGGTTCTGGGGGTAAATCTCAGACGTACAAGCAAATCTTGGTTGTATATATATTTAGTGAAATTCTCAAGGAATATATGAGTGCATGATAATTGAAGACTGTGAAACAAAATCTTAGTAGTTAAGAAAATATAGGTTATATAAGGTTTAAAGAGCTGCTTATTTATGGCTAACTTATACTAACATAACAAGAAAAGTTGAACAACCAGAAGTTAAGAGTTAAGGAGTATAGGTCTGTCTGAATTATAAGTAAATGTATACCAAATGTGCACTTACTTCATACTGTAAGAATAGTAAAAAGGGATGAAGGAAAGGGGTGAGAAAGGCAGGAGAAATAAAAAAGAGGGTAGAAATGAAACGAAAAGGAGGCAAAGAAATAGGAAGTAGTGAGAGTATTAAAAATGAAGAAAAAATAAAGAAAAAAGATCAAAATCTACTCAAAAGTAAAAATAAAGATAAAAACAAAATCTGTGTGAAAGACCCCTCTAGTTTCTTCTCACCCAAAGAAAATAATATGGAAAAATCAATTGATAGTACACAAATGACCCCTTTGACTGTCACAGAACAATCTCCACCGAAAACAAATGTCACAGATAATGAAAATTTGGACTCATCAAGTACCGTACGCACTCCAGAAAAGAAGTTCTTACAACTATTGTAATGAGATAATTACTAACAGATTTTCAAAATGATTGTTAATCCAAGAAAATTGTTAAAAACACTCCGGCTGTTAAATGACTTGACATCACGTCTAGAAGAAGCAGAAAATAAGTAAGAAATGTTAATTAAAAATGATCAAATTATGTTAAGCTACATAAAAAATCTAGAAGAAGAAGTCATGGATTTAAGATTAAAACAATGTCAATATGAAATAATCTTAGAGGAATACCTGAATTTATTACAACAACGGAACTCCCTAAGTATATTATTACCTACTTGAACTTGTTAATGTGCTTAAGCTCTCAAGGAGAAGACAAAATAGATGGTATATATACAATCCTTTTACCAAAAATTTACAAAATACCATGGTGTAAATTTGTGTGTTTATATGGACGAGGAGATACTTCTCTCAATAATAATTGTGCTATAGCTTGAAAATAAATCTAGTGCTCTTTAAAAAAATAAGAAAAGAAAAATGTTTTCCTCTCTCTCCTCCAAGGACGCATATAGAGACGTGATAGTAAAAATACATTACCCTAGTTATAAAGAGGCCTTAATGAAGGCACTCAACGAAACAAGGGAATTTACTCAACCATATGAAAAGATACAAGTTTTTGCAGATCTCTCAAGTGAAACTTTATTAAAAAGGAGAGAATTTAATGAAATTACTAAAGTTCTAAGAAATAAAAATATCAAATACAATTGGGGATTTCCAACAAAATGAGTAATTATGAAAGAGAATCGGAAATATGTTATCAAGACTGAGGGTCTGAGGGGAGAGAGAGGGAGTGGGGGGTGGAGAGGAAGAGAGGAAAACTATATGTATATTTTTTTTTTCTTTTTTTAAAAGAGCACTAGATTTATTTTCAAGGAATAGCACTATTATTATTAAGAGAAGTATCTCCTCGTCCTTATAAACACACACATTTACTAAAATACTTTTACTGCTCTGAATTATATTATACATCTATAAGAGACAGCATGATTGAATTCCTTTAAAAAGATTTGGTAATTTGAAGATTATCAGAATTCTCTGGGGTGCGAGGGGTCAGATGAGGTGAAAGAATAGGGCCTTCTTATAGGAGATCAACAAAGTTATAAGCTTCTAATACTTCTTAGATATACAAATGTAACAAAGGGTAAAAGTAAAAAAACAGGAGTAAAAGTGCGAGAATAATGGATATACGCGCTATAGGATCACTTTGTCGGTCAGGAAAAGTCTGGTCAATTATTTTCTCTTTTTTTTTTTGGGACTAGACAGAAATTTACCTAGACAGCTTTTATTATCTTAAATCTGTCCTAAGGGAAAACTTGAGGTTGAAAATCTCTATTTAGTATAAATTGTATTTTGGTATTGGTTGTATTATGTATACTTGTAATTTCTGTCATGCTATAACAAATATTTTACTCAGTGTAGATGAGTATACAAATCTTATTACAAAATGTGAAGGCTTTAAACACCTAATTTAACCGGCATACTGCCATGCAATGTTTTCAGAAAGAAGACGCAGACATAATATGCATGCAGGAGACCCACTGGATTAGAGGTAAGGAACCATTTCTACCAGATAGCATATACAGCAATAGAATGGATGCCAGTTTCAAGAAAAAAGAGAGAGGTGTATCAATTCACTTTAACAAAAAAACGAAAATAATAGAGGATTGTAAGGAATTAGACTTGGACGGAAGATATATAATTTGGATGGGGATAATTAATAATGAATCCTATAGAATTCTGAACCTATACGCCCCCAACACAAAATACAAATGTTTTTGAATAAAATATTAAAACATATTCAGAAGATTAAAATAGGTTATGTAATAATTTGTGGGGATTTAAATCTTTGTGCAAACTATGATGTGGACAGAAAATCAAGTAAAAACTAAATTCCAGATGCTACAAGGTTGAGAATGGCAAAAAATGTCAATAATGCAAAAGAGATTTAACTTTTTTCTCAAACAGACACAATACATACACAAGGATAGATGTAAGTGAAATAACAATTGGACCAATAGATTAGTCCGATCATGCCATGATTAAAATCCATATCAACAAAACTCAACAAATAGACTATAATTATAAAATGAATATTGATATTACCCTGCTGAAAAATATGCAAAACAGGGATACTCTGAAAAATAAAAAATAGTGGAGTTTTTTTTTATATCAACGATAACTCTGTTGATTCTACACCAATCATTTGGAACTCCCATAAGGTGTATATAAGAGGATTACTTACCTCTTGGGCAATACATTAGAGGAAGAAGAGAGGAATACGATTAAAGAGTCTTATTATTACTTTAAATGAGTTAGAAAGCATGAATAAGCAAGCCCCCGGTAAAAGTTGTGGTTCAGAAATAAATATAATCCCAAATAAAAATTTACAAAAATAAAGAGATAATAGTATTTGGCTTACTCAGCAAAAAAAACTACCACCTGGGAAATAAGGTAGGGAAATTATTGGCTAATAAGATAAAGAAAATATTTTTTTATAAAAGTATATACTAAATTAAAAGATCAAGATGGGAGAGAACGTGTTAAGCCGAAATAAATTGGTGATATATTTTCTAAATTCTATAGAGGGTTATATACCGTATATACTCGAGTAGAAGCCGACCCAAGTATAAGCCAAGGCACCTATTTTACCACAAAATACTGGGAAAAATGAGTGACTCGAGGGTGGCAAATGTGCTGCCCCCTGTGTCCCTCTTGTGCCCTCTGTGTCCCCCTCTTGTGTGCCCTTTTCTTGTGTCTCCCCCCTCTCTCCCCCGTGTCTCTTCTCCCCCCTCCCTCCCCTGTGTCTCTTCACCCCTCTCCCTTCCCTTTGTCTCTTCCCCCTCCCTTCCCTGTGTCTCTTCCCCCTCTCTTATCACCCTCCTCAACCCCCCTCCTCATTCTCAACCCCCCTCCACATTCTCAACCTCCCTCCTCAACCCCCCTCCTCATTCTCAACCTCCCTCCTCAACCCCCCTCCTAATGATCAACCCCCTCCTAATCCTCAACCCCCTCCTCAACCCACCTCGTCATCCTCAACCCCCTCCTCAACCTCAAACACCCTCCTCATCCTCAACCTCCCTCCTCATCCTCAACCTCCCTCCTCAACCTCCCTCCTCAACCCCCTCCTCAACATCAACCCCCTTCCTCATCCTTAACCTCCCTCCTCATCCTCAACCTCCCTCCTCATCCTCCCTCCTCATCCTCAACCTACCTCCTCATCCTCAACCTCCCTCCTCATTCTAAACCCCCTCCTCAACCTCAACCACCCATCCTCATCCTCAACCCCCCCATCCTCAACCCCCCCTCATCCTCAACCTCCCTCCTCAACCTCAACCCCCCTCCTCATCCTCAACCTCCCTCCTCAACCTCAACCTCCCTCCTCAACCTCAACCTCCCTCCTCAACCTCAACCCCCCTCCTCAACCCCCCTCCTCAACCTCAACTTTCCTCCTCAACCCCCCTCCTCATCCTCAACCCCCTCCTCATCCCTGTCGGCACCCGGTATATGCTAATGACGTAACGTCACATGCGCGCCACGTCATATACCGGGTGCTGACGCAGGAAGGAGCGGAGGTCGGAGGAGAAGCTGCAGATGAAGGTAAGTGAGGGGAAAGGGAGAGGAGAAGTGAGGAGGAGGGTCTGGAATGAGGAGGCGGGGATTAGAATGAGGAGGGGGGGTTGAGGATGGGGAGGGAAAGAGACACAGAGGTTAGAGAGACACGGGGGGGTAGAGAGATACGGGTGGGTAGAGAGACACGGGGGGGTTAGAGAGACATGGGGGGGGGGGGAGAGTGACTCAAGTATAAGCCGAGGGGGCCCTTTTTAGCCTTGAAAAACTCGGCTTATACTCGAGTATATACAGTATTCTGGAAGAAAATTCAACAGTTATAAAACCTACTAAGTTACACATTTAAAAGTTTTGGCTAAATTAAAACTCCTGAAAATTAAGGAAGAACAACATGAAATATTAAAGAGAGAGATAACAACAAAAGAAATAGAAGAAGCCGTAACCACACTTAAACTCAATAAGTCCCCAGGACCGGATAGTTTTTCAAACCTATACTTCTGTTTTAAGTAATCATTTAAAAGATACATTTAATTAAATAAAATGTTCAAGAAAAGCACCATTAGAAATGCTAGAATCTGCCATCATTACGATTCCCAAAATAGGTAAAGACAAATTAAATTATAAGAACTACTGCCCAATTTCGTTACTCAACACAGATATATATGTTTATGCAAAAGTACTGGCAGCAAGACTGAATGCTCTGTTAGAACTAATTGATGCGGACTAAACAGGCACAGATAACATAAGAAAATTGCTGAACCTAATAGCATATACTAAAAATAAGAAAATCCCAACGCTTTCCCTGTCTCTGGATGCCGAAAAAACATTCGACAGGGTAAACTGGGATTTCATTAATCTTGTGTTGAGTGAGTTTTGGCATGCAAGCAATTAAAACCTTGTATACAAATGCATTGGCTTATGTATTAGGTTCTGGCTATAAATCAAATACCTTTAGAATAAAAAATGGTACCAGACAGGGTTGCCGCCACTCTCCTCTGGTTTTTGCGCAATATTGTTAAGAAATACTGATATGATTAATAAAGTAACTATGTTTGCAGATGTTGTTGTGGTGACCATTGCTAATCCACTTAAATCACTGAAATACTTATTTGAATGTATAAATGAATACAGTAAAAAGTCTTATTACAAATTAAACTAATTAAAAACAGAGATATTATTCATTTAGATTTAGAAACAAGATATTGTCTCAGAGAAAAGTATCCTTTTAATTGGCAACAAAACGTGTTTAAACACCTTGGTATAGAAATATCCTCCAATTTTTACCAATTAATTAGACAAAATTATGAGTACAAACAAATTGGGGATATACTGAAAGTTTGGTCAAAATTAAATTTGTCATAGTTGGTAGAATATCTGCTATAAAAATGTCAATACTACCCGAAATTACCTACTTATTAGGAAGCATTACTTTGGAAATCCCTCAAAAGATATTGTCAAAATTCCAAACTCTAATAAATGATTTTATGAATAACAACAAAAAACAAAGGATAAAATTGGACATGCTACAAAGAAACTTTAAGAAAGGTGGTTTAGCAGTTCCAAATATTTTGGAATATGCTGAAGCTGTAAGACTGGCTCAAATTTTATCTTGGTGTAATACCAAAGACATTATAAAATATAACATAATTGAAAAAGATCTTACAGAATATGGAAAACTAGATTACTTAATTTGGTGTAAAATTACAAATAAAAAGGAATAAAAACACCTTCCCCAGTGATACATTTTCTGGTTAAAACTTGGTTCAAATATAATATTAAATGGAGATTATTATTATCATTTATTTATAATGCGCCAACATATTCCGTATCGCTATCAGTTGTGATCAAGACAAAACATATTAACACATTACAAAGATGGAGGGCTCTGTCTTTGAGCTTAGAATCCAGTATCCATAGTGCTTTCCCCAAAGCACAGTGCAAGATTGAAAACTTGCAGACTTACAATCTAAAGGATTAGTAAAGTTTCCCTCTCCGCTATCGCCTATAATAACCCTAAATGAAGGACCTTTTAAATTTAGTAAAATTAACTGGGAGAGATGGAACCTTAAGAGGTTAGCAGACTTGTTCTCAAATGGGAAAATACAAACCTTTGAAGTACTGAGGAGAGAAAATGGTCTCCCAGGAGAAAACTGGATGGAATTTAATGCTTTGTTCAAAGTTTTGTCTAATTGTGAGCATAAATAACGAATAAAACCAATTACGAAATTTGAAATAGAAATTACAAAGGAAGGAAGGAAAAACACAATAACACAACAAAAAATGGTAAGAGATATGAAATAAGTAAAAAAATATATAAAATGAGTAAATGGGAGGCAGAATTGGGAAAGCAGTGGAGCCACACTTCATGGTATAAAGCTTTTGAGGTGTCCGCCAATACTAAAAAAATAAAATGTGTTAACTTAAAAGAAACGTATTTTAAAGTTATCCAAATATGGCACTTAGTACCAAGCCAAATCTCCAAAAATTTAGTAAAGGACATGATATAGATCAGGTTCTTATGAACACATATGGTTTAAGTTAGAGAACAAAAAAACCTCTTCCTTCGTGGGGAGAAGTAAAAGATGTCTAGAAATAGAGTTATCAAAAAAATGTCACTGAATAAAATAAAAAAAAAGAAACCCCACTACAGCGGAGGAGGCTGCCCACATAGTAGTTACATAGTTACATAGTAATTAAGGTTGAAAAAAGACTTTCAGTCCATCAAGTTCAACCTGTTAAGATCTCCTCTGATCTGCAATATGCGGATTAGTTATTAATTAAATTATTGATTAAATAATTATTAATAGTATAGTATTGGAGAATGAATAAAGAGATAGTCCATCAAGTTCAACCTTTTTAGATCTCTATTGATCTTTTTAATTTGGACTATTTATTATTATTGTTAATTGTTAATTATTGTTAATTGATCCAGAGGAAGGCAAACATAAAAAAAAAAACCATTGAAACTTTGCCAATTGTCTCATAAGGGGAAAAAAAAGCAAAATTCCTTCCTGACCCCAGAAACTGGCGATCAAATTTCTCCCTGGATCAATATTCCTTGCTAGTTATCTAGGATAGCCTTGAATGCCCTCTTTATTCAGAAATATATCTAACCCCTTTTTGAAGTTGTCTATCGAATTCGCTGTCACCACCTCCTTTGGTAGAGAATTCCACAGTTTAACCACCCTAACTGTGAAGAACCCTTTTCTTTGTTTAAGGTGAAATCTTTTTTCCTCTAACCTCAACGGATGTCCTCTTGTCAGTTGAAAATCTCTTGCTACAAAAAGTTCACTTGACATTGCACATCATTTTCTGGCTACCAGAGGTGAGACCAGGGATAAGGCCACCATGACACTACCAAAGGGGGACCCCCAGTCCCAGCACCCGGCCCATGCCACCCTGTAGCCAACTGCCCTAACCTGCTACTCTCCAAGATGGCAGCCGACCTCAGGTGACCACTGGAGTGGCCACTCGCCTCACAGGATTTACCAGTTTTCGCCCTGGCACTCAAACCACGAGGGGCTTGGAGTGTTGACCTGATAGGACCCCTGGTTAAAAGTAGAAGGACAGGGAAGCATGTACTGCTGTAAGAGTACACCCTGGGTTAGTACAAAAAAGGAGAGAGTGCACCAACGTGCCTTGCAGAGTGGCCCAGTCCCCCACTAAGCCAGTCTACTTTCTGGGGGGATGGGACGTGGATGCCACAGGGACAGCAGGGACCCAGACCAGATCCAGAGAGGAGGATCTCTACCACCCCATCTATGCTGTGCAGACCGATTAAGAAAGCAACAGGACCCAGAACTATCAGAAGGTTTTGGTACAAGGGAAGGACGCAAGTGGATTTTGTGATACAGGGGCTGCTGTGACCATGGTCCATTCAGATTTAGTACCACTCACAGCCGTCCTCATTGCGTCCGTCCGTATGCTCAGTTCATGGTGGCTGGAGGCCAAAAATTGTCCATCCCAGTTGCCTCTTTGCAGTTGGATTGGGGCATCGGGAAAGGAGTTTGCGAAGTGGGGATTATGCATGGGCTCCCGGCTGAGGTCTCCGCTGTCACCAGATCGCAAATCACCAAGGTTGCCAGAGAGAATCCCAGCAAGGAGAATTAGACCTGCTGGGGAACCCGGTCTGGGTTGGGTTACTGTGGGAGAGGAGAAGGTAGACTTATGGGAATATAGGACCCTGGCCAGAGCTAGACAAAGGGCTGAGAATGGAGAGGGAGTTCAAAGGGAGAGGTGTATATATGTATGTGTGGGAAAAGGGGTTGTTATATAGAATTACTACTGATCTAGAGGGTGAAGCAGATGGTTGTTCCCCAGAGTTTTAGGGGGAGGTTCTTGGAGATAGCTTATGAAGTATCTTAAGCTGGCCACATGGCATCGCTTAACTAGAGTGCTCTACTGGCCGTGGGTGAACAGCAGTCTCTCTGCAACCCTTACCAGTGATGGATACCATACCCCATTTCAGAGAGTAGCTATTGACCTGATAGGACCCCTGGTTAAAAGTAGAAGGACAGGGAAGCATGTACTGCTGTAAGAGTACACCCTGGGTTAGTACAAAAAAGGGTCTGGTAGGGGGCAAGGGTAGTAGCCACCCAGTATCCTGAGACTGTTTCCTTGGGCTAAGGAAACCAAGCTAGCAGAGGCTTTATTGGGACTGTTCTCCTGAGAGGGGCCCCCAGCTTTTGGCTACAGAAACCTAACAACTATGGAATCTACCGGATATACTCGAGTATAAGCAGAGTTTTTCAGCCCTTTTTTTAAGGCTAAAAAGGGCCTCCCTCGGCTTATACTCGAGGCACTCTCCCCCCCCCCCCCCCCCCGTGTCTCTCTAACCCCCCCTTGTCTCTCTAAACCCCCGTGTCTCTTTCCCTCCCCCTCCTCATTCTAAACCCCCCTCCTCATTCTAAACCTTCCCTCGCACATGCAAGCCATTTGCATTGGCCGGAAGGAGCGGAGCAGAAGCTTCAGATGCAGGTAAGTAGGGGGAAATGGAGAGGGGGAGGTGTTTAGAGGGGTAAAGTGAGGAGAAGGGTTTAGAATGAGGAGGGGGGTGGAGGATGAGGAGGGGGGTTGAGGATGAGGAGGGGGGTTGAGGATGGTGAGGGGGGTTGAGGATGAGGAGGGGGGTTGTGGATGGGGGGGTTGAGGTTGAGGAGGATGGTTGAGGAGGGGGTTGAGGATGAGAAGGGTAGTGGAGGAGGGAGGATGAGGAGGGAGGTTGAGGATGAGGAGGGGGTTGAGGAGGGAGGTTGAGAATGAGGAGGGGGGTTGAGGAGGGTGATAAGGGAGGGAGGTAAGAGACAGAGAGAAGGGAGAGGGAGGAACAGACACAGGGAAGGGAGAGGGGGAAGAGACACAGGGAAGGGTGAAGAGACACAGGGAAGGGAGAGGGGGAAGAGACACAGGGAAGGGTGAAGAGACACAGGGAAGGGAGAGTGGTGAAGAGACACAGGGGAGAAGAGACACAGGGGAGAGAGAGGGGGGACACAAAAAAAGGGCACACAAGAGGGACACAGGGGGCAACACATTTTCCACCCTCGGCTTATACTCGAGTCACTCATTTTTCCCAGTATTTTGTGGTAAAATAAGTGCCTCGGCTAATACTCGGGTCGGCTTATACTCGAGTATATACAGTATATGGTATTAGACACCTGAGCTCTTCCCCATACCATCCCCAGACCAATGGCTTTTGTGAGAGGTTCAATTGTACACGTAGGAAAATGCAGAGCAAGAGAAGGATTGGGAGCAGCTACTCCCCTGCCTTCTCTTTGCCTATAGAGAAGTGCCCCAGGAGTCCACAGGCCCCTTTGAATATGGCAGACAGACCATTGGATGTAATACGAGAGGCCTGGGAATTGAGTTTAAGTGCAGCTTACCAAGGCCAGCTGGTATATACCCTTGCGCCCCACCAGACTCTTTTTTTTTGTACTAATCCAGGGTGTACTCCTTTAGCAGTACCTGAGTCCTAACAGAGGGTTGCCTCCCATTAAAGCAACCCTCCTATCGGGGACCAGAAGCAATAAGAGCTAGTATAGCTAAGGTTAGGGGTGTTTGAGCCTTATAGTAGTCCGTCGGCTTCCCAGTAGTATTGGTGCCTAAAAAATGCAAACATTAGTTTTTGCGTGGACAATCGTAAGCTAAATGACAAAACCAAAACTGATGCTTACCCTATTCCACGCATGGACGAGTTGTTGGAACGCCTAGGTAATGTACATAACCACTCTGGATCTCTCCAAGAGGTACTACTGGCAAATGCCCCTTGCTGGGACAGCAAGAAAAGTCAGCGTTCATCACCCCTTTTGGGCTTTACCAGTTCAAGCCAATGCCATTTGGGGTAAAGACTGCACCTCTATGTTCCAGAGGTTGGTAGATTAATTATTACAGAGGCCCAAGGGGTATGCTCAGGCCTACTTGGAAGACATCACCATATTTAGCAACACTTGGGAAGAGCACCTCTAGCACATCAGGAGCATACTAGACACTATTAGGGGTGCTGAGTTGACTATTCACACACATAAATGTCAGTGGGCTAAAGCTGAGGTACAGTACTTAGGGAATTGTGAGGGTAGTGGGCAGAATAGGCCAGAACCAGCCAAAGTTGAGTGAATAGTTGCTTGAAGGTTCCCGTCCTCAAACTGAGAAGCAGGTAATGGCTTTCCTGGGGACCACAGGATATTACCAGCAGTTTATTCCCTGTTACAGTGCCATGGCCAAACATTTGACCAACCTGACCAGGAAGAGGATGCCCTGACTGGACAATTGGACCCCTGCCTGTGACACAGCTTTTTGAGCCCTGAAAGAGGCTCTTACCTGCTCCCATTTTGGCTGCCCCAGACAACAACGAAAACTTTTATTGTCCAGACAGATGCCTCCACTTTCGGGTTAGGAGCCGTCCTCACCCAGAAGGATGAGCACCCCATAGCCTACCTGAGCAGGAAACTGCTGCCCAGAGAAGTGGCTTATGCCACCGTAGAGAAGGAATGTTTGGCTGTGGTGTGGGCCCTAAAGAAATGTCAGCATTACTTGTATTGCCGAGAATTGACAGTGGTAATTGACAGGCTGTTTAGATGGAGCCTAGCCCTGCAGACATTCAATTTTGCAATACAACTCCACTGGGGCAAGATCCATCAGAATGCAGGTGGCCTCTCGAGACAAGAAAACAAGTAAGCAGTGCAGGCAAAGAGTAATCCAAAAAAGGATCACTGTTGGGGCTACACTAGAGAAGGGAGGGAGCAGCTGTGACCCTCAGGGAATCCCCCTAAGGATCTGTGGGACAGCTATATTGTGGCTATGTTGTTTTATCTGCCATCCAGTTCCTGTGACCATTTTGTTCTGTGAATCCATGTTAGATTACTGTGGAAAGAAACCCCCACTCCTGACTCACAGACAGCCCTCTCCTGAACAGAATGATAGGGGTTTCAACCCCTGTTGTGACAAGAGAAAACCAAATAGTGATACTACCATGTTAATTACATCTTTTCAGGCAATGGGATCCCCACTGAGTTCTTAGAGCAGAAATATACTGTCATGTAAATCAAAGGGAGTATCTTTTAATTACTGCCCAGGGCTCCCAAAGCATCTGTGAGGGGGGTCACTAGAAAGAGACATCAAATGATTGACAGATGAGCCACAGAAAGCATAACAATTGGCTAAAAGGAACTGTTGATAGGGGTGTGACTTTATGATGGAGGGGTAAGTGAATAGTATAAAAATGTTGGATGGGGAAAAAATTCATTTGTGGTCATGCATAATTGTGCGTTATTAACTATTGATCAGAGCTAATTCTACATCTGCCTAAAGGAAGATTAACTCTGCTGCCCTGCCTGATAATTCTCGTGGTCCTGTGGTCATTCTAAGGGTCCAATATTGGTCTGGTTCATCTCTGCTAAGCAGGGATAATAGCAAGAGCCGTTACATATTGCTGGGTGGGTCAGAACTAGGTTCTGGGCGAGCCTGATTGAAGAAGCGATCATAACAATAGCCAAATCTAAAAATAACTGCTATGTGTTGAACAGAATTTGTATTTGTTTTAATTGGATAATTTATATGATAGTAGCTAGAAATGTACAAGATCCTATATATCAAAGGTGTAATAAAGTTCACTGGAAAAGTATCCTCCAAAACAAGAGCAATCAAGAACAAGAGGAGTGCAAGAACAAAAACACATGAGGATACAAGATCTTGGAAGGTTGAAGATGTATGGATACTGTGTGAAAGTATACTTTACAGAAAGGGTAGTAGATAACTGGAATAGCCAGTTGAAGGGGTAGGGCCAATATGGTTAAGGAACTTCTTAAGCATGAATGGGATAAGCATCAGATCATTTTGTGACTTAAAGGAACATTGTAATACATTTAAAAGAGCTTATATGTTAAATGGTTGTGCATAACCTATAAAAACAGTATGCAGTTTATTTAAAAATAAATACTGAATCGATCATAATCATGTACCAATACCAGCCTTGAACAGATCTTATACAGACCTGTATTTATCATAAATGTATACCATACTTAACTGATTCTGTGCTTTGCTTATAATTATCATATTTTTTTTTTCTAGACTGATTTAATAAGTGTTCCTTAATAAGAATACATTCCAAAGGATCCTTTACATATCCTATACTTACGTGCCTTGTGCTTGTGACTTCCTAGGTAAAAAAAGATAAAGTGCAGCAGTAAATCCTTCAGACAGTAGGAAGAGTTGGCAGTGATTACATTATACAGTCTCCCAGTAGAAATAAGAGGCCAACAGACTTCAGACTTAAAGGAACTTTTGAGGCATAATTAATACTATTATTATAGGTCACTGTGGACATTGTGTTGTACTGTATGGTTCTTTAAAAAACAACTTGATAATAGATCAATGTGTTTAAAAAGTTAAAAAGTACAAAACATGAACATTTTTCTCTTGTACATATTTATTCTTCGTATGTATTATTTTCTCCTCTTTTGGATCGCTTCCTGCTTTTGTACTACAATGAAGTTGTGAGTTGTAGGGTCACCCAATATGGGCAGGTCATAGCAGAGAGGTCAGACACTTTGTGGGCCACTGGAGAATGAACTGGCAACCCAGTCCAATGCTTTGCCAAGAAAACCTAATGGATAAGCATGACCAGGATGTCCCTAGCGTGCTGTGGTTTGTAAACGCAAGGAGAGTCGGACATGACTGCACAATTTAAAAAAATAACAATTGTTTACTGTAGGCATCACATTCTTTTCTCAACTGATTATATTGCCTGTTACTTTTTCAGAAGGGCTGTCCTTGTAAACTAATACATTTTCATTATTGTTATTGAAAGCAGTTTTAAAAAGTTACATAGTAATTAAGATTGAAAAAGGACTTTCAGTCCATCAACTTCAACCTTTTAAGATCTCCTCTGATCTGAAGTTAGTTGTTAATTAATTATTAATCAATTATTTAATTATTTTTTTTATTTTTATTTTTTTAATTATTAATTAATCCAGAGGAAGGCAAACAAAATAAAACCCAAGTGATACTTAGCCAATCGTCTCAAAGAAAAAAGAAAAAAAAATCCTTCCTGACCACAGATACTGGTGATAGGGTTTCTCCCTGGATCAATACTGTCTCTCTAATTATTCATGATAACCCTGAATTCCCTTTTTAATTAGATATAAATCCAGTCCCCTTTTAAAGTTATCTATTGAATCCGCTGTCACCACCTCCTCTGGTAGAGAATTCCACAGATTAACCACCCTTACTGTGAAGAACCCTTTTCTTTCTTTAAGGTGGAATCTTTTTACTTCTAACCTCAAGTGGTGTCCTCTTGTCAGTTGAAAACCTCTTGGCACAAAAAGCTCCCTTGACAAATCTTTATACTGACCCTGGATGTATTTATATAAGGTAATCATATCTCCTCTTAGACGCCTTTTTTCTAGAGAAAATAAGTTTAATTTGGTTAGTCTTTCTTCATAACTTAGGCCCTCTATTCCCCTTATTACCGTATTTTTCGCCGTATAAGACGCACTTTTTCTTCCCCAAAACTGGGGGAGGAAAGTTGGTGCGTCTTATACAGCGAATATACCTTTTCAAACTGCCTCTCTGTCCTCTTGATCTCACCCCAGCGCTTCCTACCAGCATCGCGTCGGCCGGTGCGTCCTAGTGACGTCACACACGCAACGCTGCAGTACACGAGGAGTGCTGGTAGGAAGCGCTGGGGTGAGATCAAGATGGCAGAGATCAGAAGAAAAGGTGAGGATCAGGAGGGTCAGGGAGGGTCAAGGGCTCCCAAATGCTGCAGTATATGTATGTATGTGTGTGTATGTGTGCATGTATGTGTGTGTGTGTATGTTTGTGTATGTGTGCATGTATGTGTATGTGTGTGCATGTATGTGTGTGTATGTATGTATATGTATGTATGTATGTATATGTATGTATGTGTATCTATATATATATATATATATATATATATATATATATATATATATATATATGTATATTTATGTGTGTATGTATATGTATGTATGTGTGTATATATATATATATATATATATATATATATTTTTGTGTGTAATGTAGGTGTGTATCTGTGTGTAAAGTGTATTTGTGTTTGATTCAGATTTTTTTCTTTTCTTGTTTTCCTACTCTAAAAACTAGGTGCGTCTTATCTGCCGGTGCGTCTTATAGGGCGAAAAATACGGTAGTTTTGTTGCCCTCCTCTGTACCTTTTCCAACTCTAAAATTTCCTTTTTATGAAGTGGTGCCCAAAATTGTACTCTATATTCCAAATGAGGGCATACTAGAGATTTGTATAGTGGCAGAATTATATTTGCTTTCCTTGCTTTCCCTTCTTAATACATGCTAATATTTTATTTGCCTTTGCAGCTGCTGCTTGGCTTTGAGCACTGTTACCTAGATGGTTGTCCACAAGCACACCCAAATCCCCTTCAATATCTGATACACCTAGATTTGCTCCATTAAGATTATAAATTGCATGGCTATTTTTTCTTCCCAGATGCATAACTTTACATTTATTCGTCTTAAATCTTATCTGCCATTTAGATGCCCATTCCTTTATTTTATGTAAATCCCTTTGGAGGGAAAGCACATTATTATCTGATTTAATTACCTTGCACAACTTCGTGTCATCAGCAACAATGGAGACACCACACTCCAATCCTACCTCCAAGTCATTAATAAAATATGTTAATACTGAACCCTGAGGAACCCCATTTACCACATTAGTCCAATCGGAGAATGTTTCATTTATAACAAGCCTTTGCTTCCTGTCTTTTAGCCAGCTCTCAATCCATGAGCAGATATTTACTACAATTCCTGTATCTCTTAGTTTACACAATAGTCTACCATGTGGCACTGTATCAAAAGCCTTTGCAATATCAAAAAAGACTACATCCACTGAGTTGCCTTGATCCAGGTTCTTACTAACCTCCTCGTAGAAACTAATTAGATTTGTTTGACATGACTATCCCTCATAAATCCATGTTGACTCCTACTTATAATCCTATTCAAATAGACATATTCTTGTATATTATCCCTTATTACCCCTTCTAAAAGCTTCCCCACTACAGACGTGAGGCGCACTTGTCTATAATTCCCCGGATTTGTTCTTGCTCTCTTTTAAAATTTAGGTATCACATCAGCTTTTCTCCAGTCATCTGGTAGAGACCCTGTGTTGAGTGAATCTTGAAAAATTAAATATAATGGTTTGGCTATTAAAGAACCCAGTTCCCTCAGTACCCTTTGATGTATTCCATCAGGACCCGGGGCTTTATTAACATTAATTTTTTCCAACCTATTTTGTATTACTTCCTGTGTTAATCAATTAATTGGCAAAGGTAGTGTAGCCCCATTATGTTGCAGTGTCCCAACCACTGGTACCCTCCCTTGTGTATACCGAAGAAAAGAACCTATTTAGCTCATCTGCCTTTTCCTGGTCACTAATTTTCAGATGGACTGTTACACATTCTAATGTTCCTATAATGTTCCTTCCTCGCCTTCTTCCCATTAATATACATAAAAAAAATTTTTAGGGTTAGTCTTACTCTATAATACTCTCTAATAACCCTTTTGCAAGCCTTGTTGATTTCCTTGTACTCCCATGAAGCAGTCTCTGTCCCCTCTTGTTTGAATAATTTAAATGCCTTCTTTTTACTCCTTATCTTGATCTTTAATTTATTGTTAAGCCACATTGGATGGGATTTACTCCTTTTACTTTTATTCCCACATGGTATATGCCGATGTGTATGTATATTTAGTAAGGATTTAAATGTTGTCCATTTATGTTCAGTGCTTTTACCTATCAGTTCTCTGTCTCAGTCTATACTTTGAATTGCTGCCCTTAGACAGTTAAAATCAGCCCTTTTAAAATTAAAAGTTTTTGTTGGCCTCTTAAAATTTTGTTTTTTTAATTCAATCAAGAACCTGCTCCCCTTAGCTGAACTGCTGGTCTCATTTATCCAGTTTATTTCAGGGTAATTAAAATATCCCATTATTAGAACTTGCCCATGCTTAGCTGCATTTCCAATCTGTAACAATAATTGTATTTCCTCGCTTTCAGCTATATTTGGGGGTTTATAGCATACGCCTACTAATATTCTTTTGGAATTTGCTGCTCCACATACTTATTCTGTAGGTGGAAAACTGTGCAAATAAAGTCTCCTCCCCCCTATAAAACGGCTGCATTTTGCGGTATTTTCAGAAGAACATCTCTTAATTAAAAGATATATTCTGGCTGGTAAATAACTGTTAACTTTTGAATTAATAAACTAAGCCAGGATTACTTCACCTCGGACATACAGTGGATATAAAAAGTCTACACACCCCTGTTAAAATGTCAGGTTTCTGTGCTGTAAAAAAATTAGACAAAGATAAATCATTTCAGAACCTTTTCCACCTTTAATGTGACCTATAAACTGTACAACTCAATTGAAAAACAAACTGAAATCTTTTAGGTGAAGGGAAGAAAAGAAAAAAAAAAAATAATAATGTACTTGCATAAGTCTGCACACCCTCTTATAACTGGGGATGTAGCTGTGTTCAGAATTAAGAAATCAAATTCCAAGCCGTGTTAAATAGGACTCAGCATACACCTACCATCATTTAAAGTGCCTCTGATTATCACCAAATAAAGTTCAGCTCCTCTAGTTGGTCTTTCCTGAAATTTTCTTAGACACATCCCACAGCAAAAGCCATGGTCCACAGAGAGCTTCCAAAGCATCAGAGGGATCTCATTGTTAAAAGGTATCAGTCAGGAGAAGGGTACAAAAGAATTTCCAAGGCATTAGATATACCATGGAACACAGTGAAGACAGTCATCATCAAGTGGAGAAAATATGGCACAACAGTGACATTACCAAGAACTGGAGCTCCCTCCAAAATTGATGAAAAGACGAGAAGGATACTGATCTGGGAGGCTACCAAGAGGCCTACAGCAACAATAAAGGAGCTGCAGGAATATCTGGCAAGTACTGGCTGTGTGGTACATGTGACAACAATCTCCCGTATTCTTCATATGTCTGGGCTATGGGGTAGAGTGGCAAGACAAAAGCCTTTTCTTACGAAGAAAAACATCCAAGCCAGGCTACATTTTGCAAAAGCACATCTGAAGTCTCCCAAAAGCATGTGAGAAAAGGTGTTATGGCCAAAAAGTTCAACCTTGGTTTCATCAGACCATAATTCCAAAAGATATGTTTGGCGCAAAAACAACACTGCACATCACCAAAAGAACACCATACCCACAGTGAAGCACGGTGGTGGCAGCATCATGCTTTGGGCTGTTTTTCTTCAGCTGTACCTGGGGCCTTAGTTAAGATAGAGGGAATTATGAACAGTTCCAAATATCAGTCAATATTGGTACAAAACCTTCAGGCTTCTGCTAGAAAGCTGAACATGAAGAGGAACTTCATCTTTCAGCATGACAACAACCCAAAGCATACATCCAAATCAACAAAGGAATGGCTTCACCAGACGCAGATTAAAGTTTTGGAATGGCCCAGCCAGAGCCCAGACCTGAATCCAATCGAAAATCTGTGGGGTGATCTGAAGAGGGCTGTGCACAGGAGATGCCCTGGCAATCTGACAGATTTGGAGTGTTTTTGCAAAGAAGAGTGGGTAAATCTTGACAAGTCAAAATGTGCCATGCTGATAGACTCATACCCAAAAGAGTTCTGTAATAAAATCAAAAGGTGCTTCAACAAAGTATTAGTTTAAGGGTGTGCATACTTATGCAACCATATTATTTTATTTTTATATTTTTCCTTCCCTCTACCTAAAAGATTTCAGTTTGTTTTTCAATTGAGTTGTACAGTTTATAGGTCACATTAAAAGGTGGAAAAAGTTCTGAAATTATTTATCATTGTCTAATTTTTTTACAGCACAGAAACCTGACATTTTAACAGGGGTGTGTAGACTTTTTATATCCACTGTAAGTGACATTCTTAAACTAACAAGTTTAAAAAAAATCTGAAAAGGTGCTTTCAATAAAGACCCAGAGCTGATCTAGAGCGCACATTGGATCGGTGGAGGCCTAATTTAAAACTCTTTTAGGGTCTCAGCTTCAGTGAATGGGACATTACATTTGTAAAAAGATCTATAATTAGATTTGATGTTTCTAATGCTGGCCCATGGTTATACTAAAATACAGATTAAATTGGTTCTGCCATATCTTATTGGAATTTAAAGGAATTTTCTTATGGTATAATTAGATCTCTGAAAGTTTCTATCGTCTTGTGAAAGATAAGGGAGAAAAAAATAAGAAAATAGGATAGAGATAAGAAATATTTTTTGGGGCCATTAGGATATATAATCTAATGGAAAAGTAAATGAGCTATAAAATAAAAAATAAATAGTATTCTACAACAAAGATGAAATTAAAAGATTAAAAATACTTCGGTATTAGAATTGTCAATAGCTGACCATCCCCAGGGCATAAATATTTCACTCATCTTCTCAGTCAGATATTATTCAAGAGAGTGTGGAAAAACTCACAATGTCTAAGATGAAATAATTATTAAAGGAATTTTAAATCTTCATTCACTCTGGAATTTAAGATTAGAAGAAAAACATGAAAAGCTAATAAAAGACCATAAAATGTTACTCTCATTTACAGCTCAATTACAGGAAAATATGATTGCCCTCAAAGACAATATATTTAATTTGGAGGATTGTTCAAGAAGGAACAACTTAAAGATCAGAGGTATCCCAGAATATATAATTGACTCTGAACTAGAGAGTTATACTATAAAGCTTTGGAAAACAATTGCTGAACCGGTCTCTAGAGAAGACAATAAAATTGACATTATTCACAAGTTACCATTGCCTAAAAACGTAGAAAGAATTAAACCAAGAGATGTGGGCTGAAACTACACTTCTCGCCATACAAGACTGCAGTATTAAATTCTTTACAGAAGTTGAAAACATTAAATCCACCTTGTAATGACCTAAACATTTTTTTGGATACTTCACAGAATACGTTAAAGAAACTGAGAGAATTCCTGAATATAACGCAAGCATTAAGAAAACGGATCATTGTGTATATATTGGGCTTCCCAGTCAGGTTAATAATACGAAATGATTCAAATTGGTTCTCGGTAAAGACATTAAGAGAAGCAGAAGAATTGCTGAAAATTTGGGAGATCCCGTTTGATCCATCTATTCAAGACTAATATGACACCTATTCTATAACTGAAAGAATCTGAATGGCACTTGATTTCACACTAACTGCTATGCTATAAGCTTTATATGGTGTCATTTCGCCTGACATCATAGGAATTGATAAGCAATAAGCTCTAGTGGATCAAGTGTGTTTTGATTGCTGCAAATTTGCCTCCATTGTGTTTTTTTTTTTGTTTTTTTCTGCACTTTATTGATTACTCACTGGTAATTTGTTAAATCACTATCTTGATAGAGATGAACAACTAATGTATTTAAGGATGCATCAGAAGCTTTCACATCACTATTATGTAAGAATTTGCATAAATTAATGGTAAAATAGTTTTCACACTAGAAAAAGGTGTGCACAAGTCACTGATTTTTGCAGTGGACAATTTGGACATAGTAGAAATCTGATTATTATATTCTGGTTCTTATAATTTATGTAAAGAATGAGTATGAAATTTAAGGTGATAACAAAAGTTTATATAATTCTGGGTGTTACGAATAGACTAATGCATACAAGCATATATAAATTTTTTTTTACTGCTGAGTTGAATTTGCTTAATGATTGGTAAAATATATTTTATGGTAGAAAAGGATGTACACATTGCACTGTTGGTTTAGAATTTATTAATTAGCTGGTAGTAGAAATGACATAAGCTAATATACCGTATTTCACCGCATAATAGTTGCACCCTGGTTAAAAACTTTTATTTATTGCATAAAATGCTTTCATTGCATATCAGTCATACTTACAAGTTTAACAGAGCAGCAGTGGCATGAGGATACGAGCATTGAGATGAGTAGGTCACGTGACATGATAATGCATGCATCTTCCTGCCTAGCTAAACTGTACAAAGCATTACAAAACTGTGCAAAGCAAAGCATTTCTCTCTGAATATGGGAAAATATAAAAACTATTCTGCAGGCTTAAATCTGAAAGTTATTGAGTTTGCTGAACGGCATGGAAATAGAGGTGCTAAAAAAGAGTTTTCAGTAAGTGAAAAGTTGGTGCGAGACTGGCGGAAAATAAAAGACAAGCTAAAAAACACAAACCTTTCTAGATGTGCGTTTAGAGGTCCTAAAACAGGCAAATTTCCACAAATTGATGAAGAAGTGTTTTTGTATGTCAACAAAATGCGTAACAAAGGCTGCAGTATATCATATGAGATGTTGCAAATGAAGGCACGAGAGGTAGCTCGCAAGCACAACATCCTTAAAACTCAGTTTAAGGCGAGTCGTGGCTGGGTTACGAGGTTCATGTTAAGACGCAATCTGTCTGTCAAAAGCTTCAAAAAGACAGGAATATTGAATACATTTGATGGAACTGAAGATGACGCATTGTGGCAGAGCGCCAAAAAAAACACTTCTGATATGAGTGCTGCTCAGGACAGGGCTTCATATAACAACACCAATGATAGCAGCACAACATCTTCAGACACAGAAGATTAAAATCCTTTTCATGTTCATAGTTTACTTCTGTAGTGTTGTTTTTTTTTTACAGTATTGAAACAAATCATTTTTGTAGCACTGTTTAACGGTTACATTTATAGTGTGCTTGTATGAAAAGTTTTACTTTAAATGCAGTACTGACATAACGCCTTTGTCATGCAAAAAAAATAAAGAAATGCACACCATTCAAATAAAAAGCTTTGCATAATGGTCGCACCCCCATTTTCCCCAAAAAAATGTCATAAAAAAATTGATAATACGGTATTTTATGTATTAAATACATAATCAGCACTTAATGCTATTATACAATATTGGGTGTTATGAATACTCTAAACACTTATTCGTTTTATTCATTTTAACGATCACTAATGAGTAAATCTTCTAGACGTTGGAATAGAGGTCTAGATCTCACTGATGATTGGTATTTTTTTTAACTATGTCGTAACAGATATTTACTATTTCATTGTATAGATACTATGAATGAATTATCTGCTAAAAGATGCAACAAGAAACTTTACTTCACTGGTTGTTAGCTAAAAAACAAAAATCACTTAGCTGAAGCTTGAGAAGGGATCACCTCTCTTGTATTAGTCAAGAATGTATTTTTTTTTTTTTTTTGTCTCTTTCTTCTGTTATTAAATAAGGGTTTAATTAATGAAGAAACTCTTGCACTTGCATGGTTGAAATAATTGTTTACTCCTCATTAATGGTTTTCAACTCGAGTGATATGATTAAATATATATTAGATGAAAAGACGTAAAAAAAAAAGTAATAAACCATTTAATGACGTAACAGGAGTTTACATTCTATTTTATGCTGGTATTCGGCTATACAATTTGAAAACGTAATTTCTGCTAGGTACTGTCATACCCAGGGCCTGACTGGACTGTTTTGGACAATGGCCTGGGCCTGAGCTGGCAAGAAGTTACCCTGTTTATTATTATGGTTATGTATTTCTTAGTGTTTATGGTTAAAATATGATTACATTATTCTACTGTATGTATCTTGGTTTATGTTCTGTATAGTTTAGAATGCCAGGGTACCTATGTTATTGTTGTCAATCCCAGAGTCTAGAGAGTTTGCTAGAATAATGTGCCTAGGTCTAGGATGACCAGATCCTGCCCTGTGCAATCCAGTGGGACTTATATCGTTTATGATTGGGTACAAATTCTGTTTTATGTTATAGGAATTGTTGAACATGACATATTAGATATTCTGCAGGCTATTGCATCAGCCAACGCCCAAGACCGTAGTCTCACAGATAATCCTTGAACACACACTTCAAGATTACAGCAATGGCAACTACAAGGCCACTAGTGACAATTAGCATGGAGGCTGGACAGATGCTCCTACACAAAGAAGTTCATCACCAGATAAGGGTACTTGAGTAATTATCTAAATGACCCACTGCAGAGAGAATTTGACATCACACACGATAATAATAAGCAGAACAGAACAACCTTGATAAATGGAAGAATTTGAGTATAAAAACTATTGGAGACTTGTATACAATTAAAACTTTTTTTTTTAATCTCTTTTTTTAACTTTCAAATCAAACATATTTCCTGGCTTGAACATTTAGCTATTAAATCAAAATTACTTTTGGTTGGTTATCTTTTAGATAATGTAGGACAGTACCTAAAGCTAAAACAGAAATTGGTAAAATTAAGGAATGGTTAAAGTGGGAATCTGATTTAGAAAACACTTGGCCAGAGGAGGAATGGTATATAGCCCGTCACTTGATTAAAAAATCTTCAATTTGTTTGTCCTATAGAGAACTTTATTTTAAATTGACACACAGATGGCACTTGGTCCCTTTGACCATGAGTAAAATAGATTCCCATGCCCTGGCGTTATGCTGGAGAGATTGTGGGAAGACAGGTTCACATTTACATATGTTGTGGGACTGTGCTAAGATTCAGGTCAACATTGGTAGCTATGTAATGTATAAGTATATAAGCATTTTCAGAGAAAATATGAATTTTTACAGACTCTGCTAATTCATGGAAGCTGCCATTATAGCCATTTCAGTCATAATGGACTGATCATAGAGCAGCAAGTTTGCAAGATTACCAACCAACCTAAACCCTTGAATAGATAATAACAATTATTGGAAAACATCAGCTCTGTCTCCATCGCAGCATCAAATGCGGAGGACACAGATATTGCATCCCTCGGGCACAAGCAGTGCCTACTAAAATAAAGATTTTACTTAACAATGATTTCACACATGGCTTATACAGCAGTTAATGTTCCTTTCACTGGTAGAGGGTCCAGTAATGCACAAATGAAAAATGCATCAATGGCCCCTTTGCCAGTGAAACGTATAAGAGGTGCCTTATAAAAACGGTATTAATACATGTAATTGCTTACCAGATTACACTTTTGTATGTAATCATATGGAAGTATCTCAAAACATTTAGCTTGCATGTAATCATTTAGCGTGCATGTGCTAAACCTTAGGTAGGATACTCACACATATTCTGGAAGGCTCCACAAGGCTACTTCCCATTGCTGAGCAGAACTTTAGAGAGAAGTGTAAATGGAGAAAACGGGTTAGAATAATCCACAATTCAGAACTGCCTACAAAACAATAAATAATTTACCAGAGAGAACCGTTCTGCCCAACTATGTGGCCCACAGGATACATGTGTCCCACTGGCTGATACTGTGCGAGTCCCAGCGTTCCAAAAGGGGTAACAGATCCCTCTTCCTTCACTGCCCTTCTAGAACTTCCATGTGTGGTAACTTGAGTAGCATTTCAATCATCCTAATGTGGATCTCAACTTGAGTAGCTATATCATTCAAATGTTAATGTGATTATAACCTTGAAAAATAATTCCATTCAATCGGGAACACATGCATGGGTATCCCATTTACATCCCTCTCTAAACTGAGTAAGCCAATGGTGCCTAATCAAGGTAAGTTCAAATTTAGCACCTAATGTCGTACATAAGTTCATACTTGGAGCAGCACTGTCATGCTTAACAGGGGTATATTGCATAAAAATAGAATTTGTGGCGGATTTGGGAATGCATGTGTATACTATTTTTGGTTTTAGAATGGTTATAGGGTGTTCATATGCTGTATTTGTGTCAGAACAGAGTTGTCATGGAAATCTCCTAATACTCTCCTAATAATCTACATATAAATCTTTTACATCCAGCATGTTGGCCTAAAATAATCCTGCCCGCTACTCCACAGAGAGAGAGAGAACTGACAGGATATGTAAATCCTCTGAATCTTTGCTGTGCATACACTAAGTGCCTTACAATATGAAAATAAGATCTTAAATAGTCAGTAAAGTCCCAACTATTTACCATGCATTTGAAAATGTATATTTAAAAACAATTCAATTGGGCTTATAAACTGCATAATCTTACTCTCCTCAGCATGTTTAAGGTACCCCAAAAAGAAATAGGAATAATCAAATATTAGTTTAATGTGATGTTAAAGTAATTTAAAATAACTAATGCTAAACCCTGCATTTTCTTCATATCAGTATAGCACTGGAAGTAACAAATTAACATCCTTATTAAATTAGAAGCCCGTAGCGGCATTGGTACGCTCGCAAGGGCTGCGAGCTTGAAATTTGGCCGAGTTACATAGCTATTAAATTAGAAAAGGCCGCGAGTTACCTGTTTGAGACGCAAATCCGTAAAAAAATTTTTGAACAATGGATGCGCGTCCATGAACATGATCAATTAGTCAAACCTGTAGTTACAGGTTTAGATGGAGCCAATGGAAACAGAGATTGTCATCATTGCGTCACAGAAAAATGGAGGTTGGATTTCAAAGTCTTATAGGGTTCAATTACAAGTTATGATCGGACCCACAATCCAGAAATAATGCAATATTGATAAAGCGGTAAATATGATATTATATTACATGCGAGTTCCATTACATGTATTACTGTGTATATAGACCACTCTAACACACTAATGAAAGCATGTAATAACACTATAAGTGCCATGAGGGTCATCCAGGACCCTCATGAGCCAAAGTGTAAGCACTACACCATTTTAACCCGGTTACTTATGGGGGTCTATCCAGACCCTCATAAGCCTCTATTTAACCCCATCAGTCCCATAAGGGTATATTATGACCATTATGGGCCTGTTACAACCCAACATTAACCACATAAGTTCCATGACGGTCCTCAAGGACCATCCTGACACTAAGTATAAACACTACACTGCACTATACCCCCCCAATAAAACATTAAATATCAACTAAACACCCTCTACACTAACCTATCAACACGTACACTACCTACCTACACTACCTACCTGTCACGACCGAAAGCTTTGGTGGACCACGCTCACTCCAAATCTCTCTCTCTCTACGGTCACAACTTTGTGTTCAGATCTCGACACCAGCAGACACTTAAGATGACAGCATCATTACTGCAGAGACAGGCACCATCAGACCCCTATTCTTAGGATCTAAGAATCACACACCATGTACCTTGGATTAGTACAAGCAGACTCTGACACAACCTGTGTTTAGTGTGTCCAAAGTCAGACTGGCCACTTTTTTATTGTTACAAAGATATATAAAAAAACAGAAAGATGACACAAAACACCAAAGACTGCCCCCAGTTCTAGCCCATCCTCCTAGGCAAATAGCTTGCTATTCCCCCTCACCCACATGATTTCCAGATGTAGAGAGGCATCTGGCTTTCTTCTAATTACACCTTTTGTTTCTCCTCTTACAGAGCCATAAAACTAGTTCCCCCTTTCATGAATAAAAGCCAGAGCCTTCACACATGGCAGATTGCAGGGCCATAAAGAATCTATAGAAGATTAATCATTTGTCACATAAGTGGCTGCAGTATTTTTTAGATAATTCTAGCATCCTAGGGCCTACTTCTATCACAGATGCATTATTACAGTGCATATAACATGATCTAGTAACCACCAAATTAATTATTGTGGTCCATACTACACACAAAAACAATCAAGTCAGTCCTCACAAGTTTCAGGTCCGTTGTAATAGTTCTTGACATTAACACCCAGCGTGCCAGCATTCCAAATTGCAGAGATACTTGTGGGTTGCAAGGGTCCCATCATGACCACAAATCATTCATGACACTACCCCATAATAACCCACTCCCCACCACTGTAATTACAGAAATCAAAAAAACTAAAGTCATCAAAAATCTACATTACATAAAATAAACTAAATCACAAAAAATAAAAAAATGTACATTACAAAAAACAAAAAAAAACCTAAGTTGCAAAAAAGAAAAAAGGAACATTACAGAAAATACAACATTACAACCCCACCCCCCACTACAGAAAAAATAATAATTACACACCTGAAAAGGAAATACATATAATACATACAATACAATACATACAATACAATTAAATACAATACACCCCTATCTAATATACATCCACCTATCTAATACACAATAGATACTATCTATGTATTATACATCCCCTATCTATCTAATACACAATAAATACTATCTATATACTATACATCCCCCAATCTATCTAATATACAGTACATGCTATCTCTATATAGCAACCCTAATTCTAAGGTAAAATAAAATAATTAAGACCACTTACCTGTGAGACGGCTTCTGTTTGGCTGAAAACGCTGTCTATCAAATTCAGCCAATGAGAAGACGCCAATTGTGAGCCAATGAGAAAGGGATACACCCCAAAATCCCACTCTGATTGGATAACACACCTGTCAATCTTTATCTGAACCAATCCGAAGGCTTTATTGCCATCAGCGAATCACAATGGGATACACCCCCATGCGGTGATTGGCTGAAGACATCTGCGCCTTGACATTGGCTGTAATACTGATTGACATTGACAACAGCCAATGAGAAGGCGCAAATGCCTTCACCAATCAGTACCTGGGGGTGTATTCCATTGTGATTGGCTATTGTCAGTGCAACCAATCAGAATATGCAGATGCCTCCAGCCAATCACCCTGTGGGGGTGTATTCCATTGTGATTGGCCGAAGGCATTTGCGCCTTGTGATTGGTTTAAATAAAGATTGACAGGTGCATTATCCAATCAGAGGGGGATTTTAGGGTGTATCCCTTTCTGATTGGCTGATACATTGGCGCCTCCTGATTGGGTGAATTTGATAGACAGCGTTTTCAACCAATCAGAAGGCGCCATTGCCTATTTTCTTCCGGAAAAGTCTCCGGGAGGCTCATTAGCATCGGGTATGTCCGCGAATGCGGATGTGTGTTATATTTTTTTATTTTATTTTTTTAGAGCGCAGTTTCAGGGCGGGGCAGAAGAGGAGGAGGAGGCCGGAAACATCGCGGGGAGGTAAGTACAATATAGATTATGTTTATTTTACTTTGTTTTTATGCTTATGTATGTGTACTAATGTAATGTTGTTTTTAACAGGGGCCGCACCAAAGAAGAAGGAAGGGGACATGCTGGAAAGGTGAGTAGAATATTTAGAATGTTTCGAATATTTGTAAAGTTTATTTTTTTACTGTAAATGAGTTGCACTAATTTTTGCATTTTTTTTTCCCTAGGTGGCTGATCTGAAGGGACATCTGCAAAGGTAAGTGGTCTTAATTATTTTATTTTAGCTTACAATTAGATTATTTTATATATAGATAGCATTTATTGTATGTCAGCTAGGGGTATGTGTTTTATATAGATAGGATAGCATGTATTGTATATTAGATTGTGGTATTTATTTTGATAGATTGGGGGATGTATATTAGATAGATAGGATGTATATTAGATAGATAGTATTTATTGTATATTACATAGATTGTGTGATGTATATTGTATAGATAGGATGTATATTAGATTATGGTATTTATTTAGATAGATTGGAGGATGTATATTAGATAGATAATATTTATTTTATATTAGATAGGGGTGTATTGTATTGTATTTCATTTTATTTGTATTGTATGTATTTGTATTTCCTTTTCAGGTGTGTAATTATTTTTTATTTTCTATAGTGGGGGGGGGGGTTTGTCATGTATTTTTTTTATTTTCTGTAATGTTCCTTTCCCTATTTTCACATAAGACTTGTGTGTTTTTTATTTTCTGTAATGTAGATTTTTTTTTTTTGTCATTTAGGTTTTTTATTTTATGTAATGTAGATTTTGTATTTTTTGTGACTTTAGTTTTTTTTTTTCTGTAATTAGACTGGTGGGGGGTTATTGGGGGTAGGTAGGTAATGTAGGTGTTAATAGGTTAGTGTAGAGGGTGTTTAGCTGATATTTAATGTTTTATTGGGGGGGTATAGTGCAGTGTAGTGTTTATACTTAGTGTCATGATGGTCCTTGAGGACCGTCATGGCACTTATGTGGTTAATGTTGGTTTGTAACAGGCCCATAATGGTGTTAATATACCCTTATGGGACTGATGGGGTTAAATAGAGGCTTATGAGGGTCTATATGGACCCCCATGAGTGACAGGGTTAATTAGGGGTTTATGGGGGTCTGTATTGACCCTCATGAGTGACAGTGTTAATTAAGGGCTTATGGGGGTCTATATCGACCCCGATGAGTGAAAGGGTTAATTAAGTGCTTATGGGGGGCTGTATTGACCCTCCTGAGTGACGGGGTTAATTAAGGGTTTATGGGGGGGTCTGTATTGACTCCTATGAGTGCCAGGGTTATTTATATGTATTATGGGGGTCTGTATTGACCCCTAGGAGTGACAGGGTTAATTAGAAGTTTATGGGGGTCTGTATTGCCCCCCATGAGTGGGGGTGTTAATTAAGTGCTTATGGGGGTCTATATTGACCCCCATGAGTGACAGGGTTAATGAAGGGTTTATGGGGTCTGTATTGACCCCCATGAGTGAGGGGTTTAATTAAGTGCTTATGGAGGTCTGTATTGACCCCCATGAGTGACCGGGTTAATGAAGGGCTTATGGGGGTCTATATTGACCCCCATGAGTGACGGGGTTAATGAAGAGCTTATGGGGGTCTATACTGACCCCCATGAGTGACAGTGTTAATTAAGGGGTTTATGGGGGTCTTTCTTGACCCCCAGGAGTGAGGGGGTTAAGTGCTTATGGGGGTCTGTATTGACCCCCATGAGTGACAGGGTTAATGAAGGGCTTATGGGGGTCTATATTGACCGCCATAAGTGAGGGGGTTAATGAAGTGCTTATGGGGGTCTGTATTGACCCCCATGAGTGACACAGTTAATGAAGGGCTTATGGGCGTCTATATTGACCCCCATGAGTGAGGGAGTTAATGAAGTTCTTATGGGGGTCTGTATTGACCCCCATGAGTGACAGGGTTAATTAGGGGTTTATGGGGGTCTGTATTGATCCCCATGAGTGAGGGGGTTAATTAAGTGCTTATGGGGGTCTGTATTGACCCCCATGAGTGACAGGGTTAATGAAGGGCTTATGAGGGTCTATATTGACCCCCATGAGTGAGGGGGTTAATGACGGGCTTATGTAGGTCTATATTGACCCCCATGAGTGAGGGGGTTAATGAAGTTCTTATGGGGGTCTGTATTGACCCCCATGAGTGACAGGGTTTATTAGGGGTTTATGGGGGTCTGTATTGATCCCCATGAGTGAGGGGGTTAATTAAGTGCTTATGGGGGTCTGTATTGACCCCCATGAGTGACAGGGTTAATTAAGGGCTTATGAGGGTCTATATTGACCCCCATGAGTGAGGGGGTTAATGAAGTGCTTATTGGGGTCTGTATTGACCCCCATGAGTGACAGGGTTAATGAAGGGCTTATGGGGGTCTGTATTGACCCCCATGAGTGACAGAGTTAATTAATGGTTGATGGGGCTCTGTATAGAGCCCCATGTGTGATAGTGTATATATATTATTTTTATAACGGGTCCTTTAAGGACCTTTACGGTCCTTTAAGGACCCGTAACGCAGGAATTTTTAATTTTCATTGCAGCGGGGGTGCCTGATCGCGTGCGATCGGGACCCCCACTGCGATGGTTAATGTGGGGTAAATGCGAGTCTCTGAGCTTATCTCGGATCCCCTGGGGTTAATGCGGGTTGCCGAGCTTATCTCGGATCCCTTCTTGGCTAAGTTGTACGTGGCTGGGCGGTCCTGGGTCTTTGAGCCAAGTTTTCCTTTTTTTTGGCGGACATTTTTTCTCTCGCTTAGAGGATTTTCGTGTGTCTAAACTCGGGAATTTGGACTTAAATGGAGGTGTAACTTCACTTGCAGAGGTCCTGGGTGCCCCCCCTTGCTGTGGGTAAGCTTTTTATGTTTTTTTTAGGGTATTTATTGTGTTTTTAATGTTTTTTTGTGCGCATGGTTCTGCCGTTAAGGTCGTATTATTTCCCTTAAGCTGGTAGTTCTGCGTCTCGTATTTTTCTAGTGTAAGTCCGTGGTAGTGCTGCTTGTGTGGGGGTTTGTTACCGCATGTGAGGCCGTGGAGCCTCCATCTTAGTTGCTGGCAAGGAGCGACTTGGCGATCCTTGCCAGCAACTGCCACCCTCGCTTCGCGAGGCCCACAGTTGCTGGGTATTTATTGTGTTTTTAATGTTTTTTTTGTGCGTGCGGTTCTGCCGTTAAGGTCGTATTTTTTCCGTTAAGGTGGTATTTTTGCGTCTCTGATTTTTTTAGCGTAAGTCCGTGGTAGTGCCACTTGTGTGGGGGTTTGTAACCGCACGTGAGGCTGTGGAGCCTCCATCTTAGTTGCTGGCAAGGAGCAACTTTGGCGCTCCTTGCCAGCAACTGCCGCCCTCGCTTTGCGAGGGCCGCGGGCTCACTATGCAAGCCGGCAAGCGTTAGCAACAGCTCACATGCTCACAACTATATATGTGATGCTGGCAAACATGATTAAAATCTGGGAAACCTATATTAGCAGTTTATTTTATTTGTGGGAAGTGAAGCCCATAGAAGTTAAAAATAAATGTAATCTGTTACCCAAACAGGAAGTTAGCTTCATCATAAAGAGCATGCTAATCTTTGCACCAGAAAAGGGTATTTGATTATGAGTCACAGTGTGTTTTATGTTTCTAAAATAAAGGTCTCAGAGCTCATACATTTATTCAGAGGTTAAACTGCTCTTGGGGACTTGCCCTCTGCCAGCCAATGATATCTACAGACTAAAGTATACTCTCTGCATTTTCTGTTAGATTCAATGAAGTTTAAACAAATTTTATTTCATATTTATTTTATGCAAAAAAAAAAATTTAATGTTTAAAATGTGCTCTTTTAAAAGCTTGAAAAAAAAGAGTTGTATGCTATGTCCCTTTAATTAAATGTATAAGAACAGTAATAATACAGAATAGTCTTTTAAGATGAATTGTTTTAGGATCACTCTTTTAAGATCAACGTTATCTACCACTTTTTACTGTTTAACAAGTCTGTGCATGTTTCCTAATCTTCAGACCATTGTCTTTCCTGCAAATGGTGTCAGAGATTTGGTAGAATAAAGTAAAAACAGCAAACTGCAGGGAGAAACGTGAGTCTTATGCACTGTCTATATTCATGAATATGACAAGTTGATATCATTGTGTCTATGCTTTCTGCAGTGAATCTCCTGCCTGTTAAAAACACCTACCTACAGTTATATCCAAAGCATGCGATTACCACAGGGGTGCAGTTCCTGCAAGATATAGCTGTATATTCAAATATTCCTGCAACAAAAAGAGGATACATAATACATTCTAATTTGCAGTCACAACCATCATAATAGTATCCCCAGAGAGTAATACACTTTTAATTCCCTTATCACAGCTAAACCCCAGACAGAGGTCACAGTCTGTAACTACTAAAAATTAGGTTGGTTGGTTTTTGGAAAAGTCTACACACCCCTGTTAAAACGTCAGGTGTCTGTGCTGTAAAAAAATCAGACAAAGATAAATAATTTCAGAACTTTTTCCACCTTTAATGTGCCCTATAAACTGTACAACTCAATTGAAAAAGAAACTGAAATCTTTTAGGTGGAGGGAAGAAAAAAAAAAAAGAAAAATAATGTGGTTGCATAAGTCTGCACACCCTCTTATAACTGGGGATGTAGCTGTGTTCAGAATTAAGCAATCACATTCCAAATCGTGTTAAATAGGAGTCAGCATACACCAGCCATCATTTAAAGTGCCTCTGATTAACCCCAAATAAAGTTCAGCTGCTCTAGTTGGTCTTTCCTGAAATTTTCTTAGTCGCATCCCACAGCAAAAGCCCTGGTCCACAAAGTCCCCTCACTGGTCAGCTGTCCACACAAAGGATTCCTTCGGCCACATGGAAAACTAGAGATATCCGTTTCTCAAAGTTACACACACCCATGCGTTCAAGAATACCATATATGGTCTTCTGCTAATTCTCTGAATTAGACTGTACTTAGTCAAGGCTATCGCCATCATGTGGTTGTATAACAGAATGCACCTATATGTGGCAACTCAGGTATATATTAGAGCTGATAATTCTGTTATCCATAATTCTTGATGCCAGGCCGGTATTACGCAGGTGCATGACTAATCAGTTCATTGTTTGGCAGGGAAAGGATGTGTCCAGGAAAAGTAAAACAGTCAAACACCCTTACTGAGCCCTCACTCTGCACTGACTGACTGTCTCTTTACACCGGCAATGGGTCTGTACACTCCATCACATATCTCCCCCTTTAGACTGAATCTTAGGACACTCTGCTACATGTACCTCACTTCCATTTCCTGACAAGAAACCCACTTTTTGTGGTCCTATGTAGAATCTGACAAGAATGGGCTTGTAACTATAAATACCACCTTGTTAATGCTGTATTTTTAGACTTCATAGAATTGCACCACTTTAAAAGGGGAGTGATCAATCACTAAAATAAGCTGTCTGCCCAACAAGTATTAGTGCAAGGTGTCAATAGCCCACTTCACATATAAGCATTCTTTCTCAATTACAGCATAGTTCTATCTACTATTGAAGGTCACAATGAACTCCATTGGCTGGATGAGTAAACTAGTGTTGGGTGGTTGAAAAACTACTTCCACTGGGAAAACTGTGAGTTCTGGTGGATAATAGCCTCTTTCCATGATTTCCTTTAAAGTGGCTGGAAAGGCAGTGGCAGCTTATGTGGCAGCGATCACAGCTTCTCTGCTGGCTCCGCAGCTTTCGGTCACATCTGGTATTGGCAATTGGATATGGCCTGGCTGAGAGGCATGTTGTACTCTATGTCATGTTCATTCTACCATCAGGAATTAGGCCGTCACTTCTGCAGGAGGCTGTGTAAATACAGCTGGGTCTCACCTCATCCACTTAGCAGAATCTCCTTCTCCAACTGCCATTTTGCCAGTTCTATCTACCATCAGGACTGAAGCAGACACTTCTGCAAGAGGCTCTGTAAAAACCAAATGGCCTCATCCCATCCACTCAGAAGATCTCACTCTCCAATTGGCATTTTGCTAGTTCTATCTACCATCAGGACTGATGGAGTCACTTCTGCAAGAGGCTCTGCAAATACCACTGGGCGTCACCTCATCCACTTAGCAGAATCTCACTCTCCAACTGCCATTTTGCCAGATCTATCTACCACCAGGACTGGAGCAGTCACTTCTGCAGGAGTCTCTGCAAATACCACTTGACCTCACCCCATCCACTTAGCAGAATATCACTTTCCAACTGATATTTTGCCAGTTCCATTTATCATCTGTACTAAAGCAGTCATTTCTGCAAGAGACTCTGCAGATACCAATGGGCCTCACCAAATCCATGCAGCAGAATCTCACTCTCCACCTGCCATTTTGCCAGTTCCATTTACCATGATTTATTTTCCTCTAGACCAGTGGTTTCCAAGCCGGTCCTCAAGGCACCCAAGACAGGTCAGGTATCCCATTTAACAGTGTGAACACAGGTGAGGCAATAAGCATTCAACAGGAGCCTCTAATTTTCTCACCTGTGTTCACACAGTTAAATTGAAAATTAGTCCTTTCTGGGGTGCCTTGAGGACCAGATTGGAAACCACTGCTCTAATCCCTCACAAGCCATCACTCTTCTGCCTCTTAACTCAAATAAAATGCCCTCCCACCTACCCTGTCCCTACCCACCCATGATTTCCTTTAATTTATAGTGCAGGTTTAGTACTATTGTCTCCACTTTTCACAGCGGATACACCGACAACCTTAATTGTTAATTAACCCTCTACTCTCTTTTCAATTGCTTGCCCTTGTTTCTTCCTTTAATTACTTCTCCTTTTGTTTCATTTATCTCTTTAGAGTGTAATGTGCAAGTTTTCAATCTTGTATGGTGTTTTGAAAAAAGCACCATATATATATATATATATATATATATTCAAAAACAGGGACCCCTACTTTTTGGCATGTGTTTAACATTGTATTTTATTTATTTTTTCTTTATACTTAACGTCTGTAAGAGCTACAGAATATGTTAGCGCTTTATAAAAAAAACGAATAATAGTAATAATATTTTGTTTCCTCTAGTGCGTAGCATCTGGACTGGGTAATCTTTGCAGAAGATGTAGAGCTGGTAGTTGCCGAAGACTTGATCTTCTCATTGTTTTTAAGTATGGTGTGAATTGTGGAGGTTGTCAACTTTAAATCTGCTCCATTTGGAGTTCTTCTTTTTCCAAGCGGTCCAACACTTGCATCTGCACATCCAGAGAAATTCTTTGGTGCTTCAATTTGTCCTGATCATCTGTAGAGCAACAATTCTTTTTTTCAGATCCTCAGAGAGTCCTTTGCCATAAGATGCTATGTTGAACTTCCAGTGACCAGTATGTGTGTAAGAGCGATAACACCAAATTTAACACACCTGCTCCCCATTCACACCTGAGACACTAACACTAACGATTCCCATGACACCGAGGTGGGAACATGGCTAATAGACATTTCACTTAGTGGTGTACTCACTTTTGTTGCCAACTATTTAGACATTAATGGCTGTGTCTTGAGTTATTGAGAGAGAGGACAGCAAATTTACACTGTTATACAGGCTGGACACTTACTACTTTACATTGTAGCAGAGTGTAATTTCTTCAGTATTGTCACATTAAAATATATAATAAAAAATCTACAAAAATGTGAGGGGTCTACTCACTTTTGTGAGATACTGTATATATATATATATATATATATATATATATATATATATATATATATATATATATATATACATACATACATACATACATGTTAGTTTTAGCTTAATACCACAAATTCTGAATAATCATAACTTTAGCAGTAAATTTTAATAAGGAAAGCAGTTTTCAATGTGCATTTCTACTCTCTGATGGGGCAAAGAGCATATGGAGAGAGCAATCTTGACATTTTTTTCATGTGATAGAAAAAGACTCACCGCAAAGATCTTCACATTCAGCTCTGGCTAGAAAAACAAACAAACAAAAGAAACAATGTAAATAAAGCAAACCTGATGGAAATCTTGGTACTTGGTGAATACACAAACCGTCTACTACTTGTGGTAAAGATAACATGATCTGTGTGCAACTGCATCTTGTCACTTGAAAACCTCTTTACACAAAAGCTCCCCTGACAAAGCCTTTTACTGAATTTAGATATATTTATATAAGTAAGCATATCACCTCTTAGGCACAGTTTTTCTAGAGTAACAGCCTTATTAAATTGCAATTCAGTAAATTCTATATAAGCACATAGCATATTTTTTTTACAGAAGTTTTTAGTCAGTGAACTTCTATCCAAAAGCAAGGTCTTCACGAACTAAAAACTTCTGTAAAAAAAATATGCTATGTGCTTATAAAGAGCCCTTTACAATTGACCTAATTCCAATTTAATAAGGCTGTAAATGTTTACTTCACTTGGTGCTTTTTCTTAGTGCCTCCATCCTTATTAAGTTTGTTCTCAATATCCTTTCCAGCTCTAAATGTCCTTATTATGAAGTAGTGCCAACAATTGTACATCATATTCCAAATGTGGCCTCACTAAGGATATGTATAGTTGTAGAAGTATATTTGCTTTCCTTGCTTCTATACCCTTCTTTATGCATAGAAGAGATTGTGGAGCCTGAGTCTACTCTGTGTTCCTAGCAGTTGGTATGAAGATTTACTATTCTGTGCGTCCTGTACATATACTGCTAGAAGACAGAGATAGATAGATAGATAGATAGATAGATAGATAGATAGATAGATAGATAGATAGATAGATAGATAGATAGATAGATAGATAGATAGATAGTAGGCATAAACAGACAGATGTATATAGAGTGTAGCTAGATGCTTAGCTTACACTCACTTCTAACTATGGCTTCCTGGAGTAGGTTCACTTGATAATCAAATATTGAGCGAAGAATTCTGGGAAATTTACCTAAAAAATATCCATTAGTTAATTATACACTTTTCAATCTACTTATTAAATAAAATAATGTGATTATGTTGCTAAAAAGATTTGTCCTGCAATGTAGTAATAAGACATGTATTTAGAATCATAAATCATTCAGTTTGTTTCATCAAGCCTGGTACAAGAGAGTTACCTAATGAGTGGGCAAAGCCTGCATGTTGATCCTATCATAGAGACAGACGACCCGCTCATTTCCTACACCATTTTACTTATTTACTGCCAATACAAGAACTATTCACTCAATAGTTGCAGATCTCAACAGTGCTCACACAGTTTGCATTCATCTTTCTTTGTTCTTTAGCAGTTCACATCACTCAAAATACAGAGGTCTTGTACCAATAAAAGACAAACACTAAAACTTTTAAACACGTATTTGAACTTCTATAAGTGAACACTTTCATATACAGTGGATATAAAAAGTCTACACACCCCTGTTAAAATATCAGGTTTCTGTGCTGTAAAAAATGAGACAAAAGTAAATTATTTCAGAACTTTTTTTTACCTTTAATGTGACCTATAAACTGTACAACTCAATTGAAAAACACACTGAAATCTTTTAGGTGGAGGGAAGAAAAATAAAAAATAAAAATAATGTGGTTGCATAAGTCTGCACACCCTCTTATAACTAGGGATGTAGCTGTGTTCAGAACTAAGCAATCACATTCCAAATCGTGTTAAATAGGAGTCAGCATACACCTACCATCATTTAAAGTGCCTCTGATTAACCCCAAATAAAGTTCAGCTGCTCTAGTTGGTCTTTCCTGAAATTTTCTTAGTCGCATCCCACAGCAAAAGCCATGGTCCACAGAGAGCTTCCAATGCATCAGAGGGATCTCATTGTTAAAAGGTATCAGTCAGGAAAAGGGTAAAAAAAATTTTACAAGGCATTAGATATACCATGGAACACAGTGAAGACAGTCATCATCAAGTGGAGAAAATATGGCACAACAGTGACATTACCAAGAACTGGAGCTCCCTCCAAAATTGATGAAAAGACGATAAGAAAACTGGTCTGGGAGGCTACCAAGAGGCCTACAGCAACATTAAAGGAGCTGCAGGAATATCTGGCAAGTACTGGCTGTGTGGTACATGTGACAACAATCTCCCGTATTCTTCATATGTCTGGGCTATGGGGTAGAGTGGCAAGGCGAAAGCCTTTTCTTACAAAGAAAAACATCCAAGCCAGGCTACATTTTGCAAAAACACATCTGAAGTCTCCCAAAAGCATGTGGGAAAAGTTGTTATGGTCTGATGAAACCAAGGTTGAACTTTTTGGCCATAATTCCAAAAGATATGTTTGGCGCAAAAACAACACTGCACATCACCAAAAGAACACCATACCCACAGTGAAGCACGGTGGTGGCAGCATCATGCTTTGGGCTGTTTTTCTTCAGCTGTACCTGGGGCCTTAGTTCAGATAGAGGGAATTATGAACAGTTCCAAATATCAGTTAATATTGGTACAAAACCTTCAGGCTTCTGCTAGAAAGCTGAACATGAAGAGGAACTTCATCTTTCAGCATGACAACAACCCAAAGCATACATCCAAATCAACAAAGGAATGGCTTCACCAGACGCAGATTAAAGTTTTGGAATGGCCCAGCCAGAGCCCAGACCCAAATCCGATTGAATCTGTGGGGTGATCTGAAGAGGGCTGTGCACAGGAGATGCCCTGGCAATCTGACAATTTAATTTGGAGTGTTTTTGCAAAGAAGAGTGGGCAAGTCAAAATGTGCCATGCTGATAGACTCATACCCAAAAAGACTAAGTGCTGTAATAAAATCAAAAGGTGCTTCAACAAAGTATTAGTTTAATGGTGTGCATACTTATGCAAACATATTATTTTATTTTTATATTTTTTCTTCCCTCTACCTAAAAGATTTCAGTTTGTTTTTCAATTGAGTTGTACAGTTTGTGTCACATTAAAGGTGGAAAAAGTTCTGAAATTATTTATCTTTGTCTCATTTTTTTACAGCACAGAAACCTGACATTTTAACAGGGATGTGTAGACTTTTTATATCCACTGTAACAGCAACATTTATTCAAAGTTTCCATTTAAAGCGAGACTGGCAGAATTGTTTCTCCTCCTCTCTTGCTGAACTGTTATACAATATGAATAACAAAGATCCTATGGGATCTTTGAACATACACAATTGTGTTTGTGTTTCAATGCTATTCTTTTACATGTAAAACTAGATAAGGAAACAAGAGACAAGAGATTTACTATGAGCTCTAGATAACAGTGTCATTTGAACCCCTACCCCCTCCCTACAAGAGTGTATTGAACTATAGGTCCTGGTCATCTAATCAATTCCGTGGTTAGGCTGTTAGGCCGGCCAACAGAATGGCATTATCCCTCACTATGCCTACTTACCATACTGCCTGTCACGAACCCTCAGACTGATCTTTCAGAGTAACAGATTCACTAAGCTGGGGATATTACATGATTCAGTAAGGTTTTCTCTTATTATAGTGGTATATTGGATGTGCTTTAATATATTTTAGCAGTGTTCATGTTAAAATACAGTGCCTTGCAAAAGTATTCACCCCCCTTGGCATTTTTTTGTGTTTTGTTGCCTCACAACCTGGAATTAGCATGGATTGTTTGAGGATTTGCATCATTTAATTTACAAAACATGTTTGTTTTTTTTGTAAAGCAAACAACAAATAGGATAAAATAACAGAAAAAGTCAATGTGCATAACTATTCACCCCCCTAAAGTCAATACTTTGTAGAGCCACCTTCTGCGGCAATCACAGCTCCAAGTCGCTTTAGCTAAGTCTCTATGAGCTTGCCACATCTTACCACTGGGATTGTTGCCTATTCCTCCTTGCAAAACTGCTCCAGCTCCTTCAAGTTGGATGGTTTGCGCTTGTGAACAGCAGTCTTTAAGTCTGACGACAGATTTTCTATTGGATTGAGGTCTGGGCTTTGATTAGGCTATTCCAACACATTTACATGTTTCCCCTTAAACCACTCAAGTGTTGCTATAGCAGTGTGTTTGGGGTCATTGTCCTGCTGGAAGGTGAACCTCCGTTCTTGCCACTAATCACACACAGAGTGGTACAGGTTTTGCTCAAGAATTTCTCTGTATTTGGCACCATCCATCTTTCCCTCAACTCGGACTAGTTTCTCAGTACCGGCTGCTGAAAAACATCCCCACAGCATGATGTTGCCACCACTATGTTTCACTGTGGGGATGGTGTTCTTTGGGTGATGTGATGTGTTGGGTTTGCGCCAGACATAGCGTTTTCTTTGATGGCCGAAAAGTTATATTTTAGTCTCATCAGACCAGAGCACCTTTTTCCATACATTGTGGGAGTCTCCCACATGCCTTTTCGCAAACTCAAAATGTGCCATTTGCTGAAAGTAATGGCTTTCGCCCAACTCCATGGAGCGTACAGCTTCTTGTCGTCCTATGTACAGATACTCCAGTCTCTGCTGTGGAACTCTGCAGCCCCTCCAGGGTTACCTTAGGTCTCTGTGCTGCCTCTATGATTAATGCCCTCCTTGCCCGGTCCGTGAGTTTTGATGAACGGTCATCTCTTGGCAGGATTGCTGTTGTGCCACATTCTTTCCATTTGGTTATGATAGATTTGATGGTGCTCCTGGGGATCATCAAAGATTTGGATATTTTTGTATAACCTAACCTAACTTGTACTTCTCAACAAATGTTGTTGAGAAGTACAAGTTAGGTTAGGTTATACAAGTCCTTTACTTGTTTGGAGAGTTCCTTGTTCTTCATGGCAGTGTTTTGTCACCAGAGCTTTTTGTGGGCTTTATAACAAAGGGGGTGAAACATACGCACATGTCAATTTTCTGTTTCTATTTCTAAAAAAAAGTTTTATGTATATATTTTTCTCATTTCACTTCACCAACTTAGACAATTGTGTTCTGATCCACTACATAAAATTCCGATCAACAAAACATTGAACTTAAGGCTGTAATGTAACAAAATAGGTAAAAAGTCAAGGGGGATGAATACTTTTGCAAGGCACTGTATGTTTTGTTGAAGCATATAAATATATATATATATTTGTGGATTGTATTGCAAAAGGACTGGGCTTGGATATTTGCACAGTATGTTCTCTGTGGAGATAACACAATCCATTAGCCTTGTCTGAAACAATGTACTGATTAATGTGCAACCTCAAGTTACGTACAAAAAAAAAAATGTTCTATGGATCCTATTTAGGAATCCTTGAACAACCAACCAAAGTTGTCCAGAAACACCTTTTATGCACCCTTTATTTTCATTATTATTGCCACATACTTATTTTAAAAAATTCAATCTTTATTTGTACATTTAAAATATTGTTAAAAATGCAACGATTCAACTGTATTTGTGTATTTTTGTTTATCTTTCCATTGCTCAAATCCTTATCAGGTAGCCTGAATTTTAATTTACATAAGATTAAGATAAGATTTTATAATCCTTTTATCCGTTTATAGTTTTGTTTATTCATACAGCACTTCACTTGAGTATATGCTTTAGGTGCCTTTATGTTTATTTTGTGTTAATCTTTTACCCTGTTTATTTATGTTAATTTTGTGATTCTATTAAGTAAGTGCATTTTAATTCAAATTGTGCTATTTAAAACTGTTATCTTAAAGTGCTTGTGCTATTGTGACTTAGTGCTAATTTATTCTTATATTGTTGAATTAACCTTTTACCTTGTGACTGTTTGTTTGTCAGTCACTAATTTACCTTATTAATTTAAAGTGCTGGTGCTGTGCTATTTTTTTTAAATGCATTGACTCCTGATTTTATGCTGTATCTTAAACTGTATATTTCATTCATGCTTCTGTCTATTAGTTTTTTTTTAAAAGAGTTTGTGTCCTCCTTTTTCTGCTTTAATTATGCTTCTACTCCTTTTTTCTTTTTCTTGCTTTTCTATTTTTTTAATATTAACTTAGGGCCCTATTCTATTGCCCAATTTTTAAATTTAAACACACTTAAAATTGTTACATATTCTATTAGCTACTTCCAATCCGATTTTGAGTTGCCCACCCACAATTACTACGGTCTAGCCAAACTTGCAAAAACTGCTCGGAACTCCATTGGTTTTAGCACAGCTTGAATATTATGAGCACTAATTAAAGTTACACAAAATCGATATTCTATTAGACCCGTAGAAAAGGCATTTTTCAAACACTTGTTATTGCTGTAGCAGCACACTACTGTACTTTAAAAGCATGGCAAAGCATGGAAATATATTGGAATTAATTCCAGAACATTCTTAAACTTACAAATATGCAATTACAAATACTATTTTTAAAATGTTATTTCTGAGTAACATCGATCCCGGATTCAAGGGGTTAATATATATCATGAAACCCACATGGACTAAAACAGATGATCTAATTTATTTTATAGAGTACTAGATTGCTTGATTGCGAGTCTGATTGTCTAATTAATTGGTAGCCTCTGATTGCAGATAAAGTCTAACTTCTATGTTTTACTGACGTCATGATGTTGGTCTTATTTACTATTGACTGTGCCTAAGAAGTAAATTATGGGCTTGACTAAATATTGTCAGATCATATGATCACGCTACCTGAAATCCTACTTGAAAAGGCAGGGTTTAAAAGTTTACGCTTAAGGAGGTAAAATTGCAAGCTTGAGTCAATAGAATATATATATTTTGAGAAAAAAACACCTGCAGCCAAAATTACGGGTTAGAGGCATTTGCAGGCTTTTATGGTAGTATTGCGTATTGTGGATGTGTATTGTGTTCCACGTGTGCATATTTTCTGTTTGTTTGTGCATTTTCTGTTTATGTTTTTAACACCTTCTATTATTTAACCCTGTATAAAGATCTCTGTTTTTTTGTGAAATAAAGTAGTTACTTCTGGAGTAAAGAAAATGGTGCAGGGTAGTTGTCCTTGTTTTTTTCTGATTAGGGGAATTGGCAAGCTGCGAGTTCCTGATCCTATTGCTGGGGAAGAAAGTAGACTGGAAGAGTAGCAAAATTAACCCCTCACAATCCAGAGAGGTTTGTCTATCTGACCCTAATTCCACGACAATAAAACTTTCTCTCAATTCTCTGTCAATTCACTAGACAGGATAAGGTATATTGAGCATGTCACTTTACATAATTTCCTGTGATGTGTTAGTGTGAATTTCCTTAACATAATAATAATAATAACAAATATAATGATTTTCTCCAAGAAAAATAAAGATAGAATTTATTTTTAATGCAAAAAAACATTTATATAGACCATGCTCTTTTAAGTATAGGACAAAAAAGTATTTGCTAGAGTGGCTTTTAAATAAGGTTCAGAACTGAAACTTTATGTCTGCCCCAAGTATTGACTATGTTTTCCTCAAATGTACATGTTAAATAAAGTTAGTTTTTGTGAAAGTTTCTATCATACCCACTTCTCTCATTTTTGATTGAGATCTATAACACAGTGTAAGTCACATCAATAAAACATGCCTTTCTTCACAATACTATGTGATCAGTCTCACCTGGTTGGTAGCTAAAACTATTGCATGATTTCTCAAGCTTGGAGTAGACAACAATCGCGACATCTTTCAAAAGATCCTTGGCTAAAAAGAAGAAAAAAAATAAAAGAAAAACAAGAAAAAACAGAACATCTAATGCTAAAAATCATTAATTGCTTTATTTTAGATGACATAAATGTTAGAAAGTATTAAAATCAAAATATATAGTGGATCCCCAGAAAAAAAAAAATCACTAGACAATTCCTTAGTTCAAATATTACCAAGAAGTAAGTATTATGTATGACCCCAGAAGAGTAACTCCTCAGGGGAAAGCTAAAACTTGCTTAGGCACCAAAGCGGACTCAAATGTCCTAAACAGTTTCTATATAAAAAGATACAGCTTATATACATTAAATCAAAACCGCTCGACTGCTTGATCAGTGTCATGCCAAGGTCAGTATGTTTTGACACGGGCATTCCACCTACATAGGATGTGCCAAATTTATTTTTCACTACCTCATAGGCTTTGTCAAATTTGACTTTATAATGTGCAAAACTTTAAGTTGAGTTTAATAAAAAAATAAATACAGCCATTAACATACGATTATAAGCAACAAGCTGCAATTGTATTTTTTGTTTGTTTGTTTAGTTTAACTGTCACCTGGAAGGTGTGTTGGATGTAGATAAGGATGTAGATTCAATTGTATTCAAGGGATTCACACTACAGTGCAAGTTTTGACAAGAAGCCATTGTAACAGCAAGCTCCTACAAAGTGTAAGTGTATATACTAGTTAAAATATAAAAATATGTTTTTTACCTTTCTAAAACATGTTTGTTCACTATTAATTTTACTACTTACACTACTTGCTTACTATAACTATGGGACTTCAGTGGTCATTTAGAATAATACTAAAACATGTACTCAATAATACATTTACTTTCAAACATTAGCTTCTATAAGGCCTCTCCTGGATTACAGTGGCTTTGGTTGTCCAAAAGAAAGGAGGTTGAGAGGTGTCATGGTCCATTTCTGGCTTTCCCTAAACAGTCCTTCGGCTCCATATCTTCCCATTTAAAGAAACTAACCACTGTGGCCTGGGAGTGGGAAATAATCCACCTTGTCGTTGTTGATGTGATGGTGACAAAATACCATACATTTCCCCCTAGACCGCAAGGCCCCATTTCTATTGACCTTTTTTAATTAACCTGGTTTGTCAGTCCAAGGCTGACTGACAATGCTAAGCAAGAGGGCGACCAATAGGAGAGTCGCCACCTAGGTGATGCTCTGATGGGTTGTTTTGAACTTGAGAGGGAATTTTAAAGTTGGCATTGAGATAATACTCCAATGGCTGAGGGATGGCCAATGGGATAACTGTCTAGTGGGTAAAACAGGGATTGGGAGGTAAATTAAACCATAATATTGGAACATAATATGTGGTCTGGGGCTACAAGGTCCCCCACCCGGTTCCCTCTCAAAGAACAGAGAAGAAGACTTGTGAGAGGATGACTGAGACTACCTGAACCTGCCGACTCTGGGTTACGGTAACGATTGGTTGCTCTGTGGATGTACAATAAGAGCCAATAGGAGCAGCGCCAACATCGGCAATCATGTCATAGGTCCGCCCATTCAAGGCGGGTAGATTGAATCATTTTGCTAACCACCAGCTGATTTATTCCTTCCTGACCAATCAAAGTTTGTTTTTCTGACTGGCTGCCTGCTTATCAAGTTAATTCATTACAATGTACTTTATTAATTCACTAACGACTTGCCCGCCAAAAATTACGGAGCAATAACATTATAAGCCATGGCAATGCTGTTTGCCACACAACATAAGGCTTTTGGTCCTCTGTGGACCTTCGGCGCTCATTGTGAGCCCTGCGCTGAGCGCCTTTGGCGCTCATCACGTGGCTCGCAATGAGCGCCTTTGGCGCTCGTTGTAAGCCTATCCCCTTGTATACTTCAATTGACACCTTTGGCATTCATCGCGAAAACAGATATATATAAGTACAGTGTAAAATGGCAAAAAAATATGAGTACAGTGAATTAATAAAGTAATATGAATTAATAAATAAATATATGTTATCTATTTATATTTAATATGCAGCAATCAATATCCTGAAGAGCTAACAATCCAGTTGGATTTCCCTGCATCTAAAAATGTATAGTTGGAGTGTTGATCATCTGAGGAGAAAGTGTCAGCAATGTGGCAAGTGTGCAGTGTAAATAGGCTGAATGCGCAAGGCCAAACCGTTTGTTTAGGCGGGTAAAGTGTCATTTTAAAATCCCAATGTTATGAGTTGGCTCACGAGCAATTTCCATCCGTTGTAATGGTATATTTTGTATCTGCTACGTTCCTTGCTAACTTTTATGTGACTGGCGGTGATTTTCGCAGCTGTGTCCTTTAGCCTCGTTTACATTTTTTCGGCCGACATTTTTTTTCTCGCTTAGCCGATTTTCAAGTGCTGAAACTTCTTCAATGCAACTTCAATTGGCGTGCAACCTCACTCCCAGACATCTTGACTGTCACCCTGTGCTGTGTGTGATGTTTGTTTTATGTGATATTTTTGGGTTGTTGTGCTTTTCGTGTTTGTGGATGTGAGCGGTTCGGCCGTTAACTTTGTATTTTTGTGACCTCGTATTTTTTATTTTTCTAAGTCTCGCGGGTGGTAATTTTTTTTGTCTAAGTCTGTATTTCCTCATTGCGCGTTATTGTTTTTTTTCTAAGTCCCGCGGGTCGTATATTTTATTTTTCTAAGTACCGTGGCTGTTTTTTTTTTTTTTCAAAGTCCTGCTTTTCTGGGTTGTTTTTTTACCGGGCTTTGCGAGTTTATGTCCACCTTCGCAAATGCGGTGTCCGCATTTGCGGCCTGCAATGAGCCTTTGGCTCATTGCAGCTGACATGGGAGCTTCCATGTCTGCATTTGCGGCAAGAACTGACGATCTCGCAAAGTGTGACGACGACTCGCAGTTTGACAACTATTATATGTCACTAGCGACTTGCCCGTCAAAAATGACGGCAATAAAAACTGAAGCCTGGCAATGCTGTTTGCCACACAATGTAAGCCTCTCCCCCTCTACTTTACTGGCCTTGTGATGAGCGCCTTTGGCGCTCATCACAGGCCTTGCAATGAGCCCCTTTGGAGCTCATTGCGAGTCTCTCCCTCTGTCTACTTCCTCCCTCGTGTCTTATTTCCCCCCTCCTCTCCCTCCCTCGTGTCTCCTTCCACCTCGTCTACCTCCTTTGTATCTCCTGCCCCCCTGTGTTTTTACCTCCCTCTCCCTCCCGTGTCTCTAAACCCCTCCCCTGTGTCTCTTTCCCCCTTCTCCCTCCCATGCATCTCTTCTCCCCCCTGTGTCTCCCCCTCAACCCTCCCCTGTGTCTGTTCCCCCCTGGCCTGTGTCTCTTTCCCCCTCCCCCTGTGTCTGTTACGGCCTTCCTCGTGTCTCCATTTCCCTCCCTTGTGTATCTTCCCCCCTGCACTCTCTCCCCTGTGTCTCTTCCCCCTCCTCTCACTCCCCTGTGTCTCTTCCCCCTCCTCTTTCTGTGCCTCTTCCTCCCTGTCTCTTCCCCCTCATCCTCTGTGTCTCTCCCCACTCTGTTTTTTTCCACCCTCTCCCTCTGTGCCTCTTCCCCCGCCTCTCTCTGTGTGTCTCGCCACTGTGTCTCTTCACCCCTTCCTCTGTTCCCCCCCCTCTGTGCCTCTTTCCCCCTCTCTCTGTACCTCTTCCCCCCCTTCCCTCTGTGTCTCTTCCTCCCTCACCCTCTGTATCTCTCCCCCCTGTGTCTCTTCCCCCCTCTCCCTCTGTGCCTCTTCCCCCCTGGCCTGTGTCTCTTTCCCCCTTCCTCCTGTGTCTGTTCCCCTCTTCCCCCCCCATGTGTATCTTCCCCCTGTTCTCCCTCCCGTGTGTCTTTTCCCCCTCCTCTACCTCCCCTGTGTCTCTATCCCACCTATCCCTCTGTGTCTCTCCCCCCCTCCCTCTGTGTCTCTTCCCCACTCTTCCTCTGTGCCGTGCCTCTCCCCCCCCTCTTCCCCACTCTCCCTCTTCCCCACTCTCCCTCTGTGCCTCTCCCTCCCCTCTTCCCCACTCTCCCTCTGTGCCTCTACCCCCCCTCTTCCCCACTCTTTCATCTGCTCTCGGGCCGCGCTGCGCGCAAGCGCGGCTCGCGCCGCGCATTGCGCAGCAGTTTATAATTGTCTAACTGCGATTTGTCTGAAGCGTGACGACGAATCGCAGTTAGACAATTATAATATGTGATTACAATGTACTGAAAGAGAGAAGAACTTTCAAGGTCAGCGATCATTTTTATTTCGCCATGGTAAAATCCTCCAGGACAGGATTTCCAAATCATTAGGCAGAAAACAATAAAAAAACAAACAGTTTACCTAATTCATGGCCATTGCTGTACCCCTCCCAGCCACTCTCTTTGTTTTGGGCACTACTTAAGTGAAAGATTTCAAGCAAAGAAACATTGATTAGGATGTATTGGTAAGGCTTGAATAATATTATCTCAGCAGAATCTTTCATGTCCTATCAGTAGTGTTTACAACATTGAGAGAGGTGGGGAGGGATAGGTACAGCAGCAGCCATTAATGAGGTAAACTGTTTTTGTAAAGTATACTTTCTAGATGATTTTCTGCTGTTTGCACATTATTTTTGTTAATTAATGGTGAAGTAACAAGTTGATTTAACATGAAAATAACTGACACTGGCCCTTTAAATGATGTTAGCTTTTCTCTACAAGATTGTATTCTTATAGAATACCATGGAACAGGAAATGCTTAAATCTTATTTTTTAGCATTATGATAGAATCATATAATTCGCCTTAATTCTGTATGTAAATAATTATGATAATTTAGCAAAAGCGAATGATGATTCTACAATGTTGCTAAAAAAAGATGGCATATTATATATTTAGTTACTACATAAAAGCCTTTTCAAGCATTTTTAGTTTAGTGCCAGGTGGATTTTTGATGACCTTGTCGTATCTTTCAGTCAGTGAAAATGTGAGAGACATATTTACATATTTAGTCCCCATCAGTGTGACTGAGGACCCCTCCTCACAGGGTGATGTGGTTGTACTCACGGATGTAGGCGGCTATGGTGATACCCAGCTGTTTCATGGTGGCGCTGGCCCACGTGTTAATGATCTTGTCTGTGCTCTCTCTGTCCTTTGCCCACATGGTCCTCCAGTTCATGTTCTTGCGGTAGTGCTTGAAGTTTTCGTGGTAAGCCTGGTCACAATAGAGGCATCCTGCGGTGCAGCCCGCAAGCAGCACCATGCAGAGCAGGCGGGCCTGGCTCATCCAGCTCTACTTCCTAACTCCACATACAGACTCTTGTTGGCTCCTCTTCCCTGTGCGCCGCGAGACGTTCACAGATCTGAGGAGTCTGCGTCACAGAGGTCCACATTAACTCGTCATAATGAGAAAAGAAATTCACCTGGATAACAGCTGCAGAGGCTACCCGAGGGTACTAGAGTTCAAGGTAGTCATATGGCAGAGAGAAGTGCCAGTGCGTGCACCCATTAGGAGGCACTGAATGCTTCCTGTTACGCTCCATGGGTCTATTTATGGCACACATTATGAACCAGTAATCACTGCATAGCTTCTATTAGTGTCCCTTAGATCCATGTATGACACATTTTATTGACCAGGAGCCACTGCATGTCTACTATTGTTAGAAATATGTCACTGCATGGTATCTACCAGGATACATGGGTCTTTACATGTCTTCCATAAGGAACCAGGGGACACTGTTAGCCTTATTAAATTGCGATTTGGCCAATTGAATAGGGCTTTATATAAGCACACAGCATATTATTTTTACAGAAGTTTATAGTTAGTGGATTTCTATCCAAAAGCAAGGTCTTCACTAACTAAAAATTTCTGTAAGAAAATATGCTCTGTGCTTATATAGAGCCTTTTTTTAATTGGCTGAATCGCAATTTAAAAAGGCCCTGTATGTCTAGCATTAACCAGGGGTCATTGTATGCCTTTATTAAGGGCAATGGTTCAGTTTCATGCCTCCTACTACTACTATGGACTAGGGGTCATTGTATGCTTCTTTCTAGGTTCTTCCTAGGTTCCAAGGGCCAGTGCATGCTTATTACTATAAAACAAGGAGTCAGTATATGCCACATACTAAAAACAAGAGGTCAGTTCATGCCTCTTACTAGGAATCAGTGGTGAGTGCATTTCTAGTATTAGAATACAGGGGTCAGTTCATATTCCTAGGAACTAAAAGTTAGTACATGACTCTTAATTGCAATTAGAGTGTCAGAGCATGCCTTCTATTAGGAGCGGTGGGATAGTGCAAGCTTGTTCCTATATATATATATACAAGCGACTTGCCCGGCAAAAATGCCGGCCAAAAGATTGTAATTCTGGCAATGCTGTTTGCCACCCAATGTGAGCACCTTCAGCGCTCACTGCAAGCCTTTCCCCCTTTCTACTTCCACCCTTGTGTCTCCTTTCCCCCTCCTTTCCCTTCCCTGTGTCTCCTTTCCCCCCTCTCCTCTCCCTCGCCTGTGCCTCCTTTCCCCCTCCTCTCTTTCCCCTGTGCCTCCTTTTCCCTCCTCTCCCTCCTCTGTGTCTCCTATCTCCCTCCCCTGTGCCTCCTCTCCCACCTCCTCTCCCTCCCCTGTGACTCCTTTCCCCCGCCCCCCTCCCCTGTGCCGACTTTTCCCCCGTCTACCTCCCCTGTGCCATCTATTCCCCGTCTCCCTCCCCTTGGTCTCTCCCCCATCCCCTGTGTCTTCCCCCATCCCCTGTGTCTCTTCCCCCTCCCCTGTGTCTCTTCCCCCCCTCACCCATGTCTCTTCCCCCCTCACCTGTGTCTCTACACCCCCCTGTGTCTCTTCCCCCTCTCCTGTCTCTCTTCCCCCCTCCCCTGTGTCTCTTCCTCCCTCCCCTGTGTCTCTCCCCCCTCACCTGTGTCTCTACACTCCCCGATGTCTCTACCCCCTCACCTGGGTCTCTACACCCCCGTCTCTCTTCCCCCTCCCCTGTGTCTCTTCCTCCCTCCCCTGTGTCTCCCTCCTCACCTTTGTCTCAACACCCCCCTGTCTCTCTTTCCCCCCCCCCCCGTGTCTCTTTCCCACTCCCCTGTGTCTCTCCCCCCTGTGTCTCTTCCCCCCTCCCCGGACTCTCCCCCCCCTCCCCTGTGTCTCTTCCCCCTTCCCCTGTGGGGAGGGAGGAGGAGAATGAGGGTAGGCAGGGAGGAGGAGGATGAGGGGAAGCAGGTAGGAGGAGGATGAGGGGAAGCAGGGAGGATGAGGGGAGGCAGGAAGGGTGAGAGGAAGGAGACAATGGGGGTGATGTTTCCCTGAGTCCCATCTGCGCATAGAGGTGCAGTATATGGCATATTTGGGTAAATCTCAGGTGCATTCTTTATTACATTATTGATGGAATTCTACTATGTTATGAGTAATAAGTATTGCTGTGCTTACACTGCTGCATACAGAGAGTTTTTTTTTCATAGCCTTCTCTGCTCTATGCTGGCCGGCAACAAGTGGAGGCTGTGTCTTTTCCCTTTAGATTGCGGGACTATAGCAACAGCTTAATAGCTGTAACTGTGCAGGACAGCCTGAGTTGGCACGGGGTTCCACTGCAGGGATTCCCTGTGTGTGTCATCTACTAACTTGACTATAGTCACATTGTAGATATCCTTTGCCAGGGTATTATTTCTTTACCTGGTATCTATCTTGTCTTGCATGTTACTAGATATAGGAGTGTAATTATATATATGCTTAATATTTTTCAATCCCTCAGGCCCTACCCTGTATGTATAGTGTATCATTGATACTGCTGCTCTGGGATACATCTCCATTTGTATATAATATTTTAATTGTCGTTGTAATTCACTTTTGAATTATTATTTTTGTTTTAATAATTGATTAAAGGTTATGTGCTACTTTTTCATTGCCTTTTGGCATTAGTCTGATACCTATACCCCCATTTATCTGTGAGTATCAGGTGCATGATTGTGCTAGTTAATATTTGGTGTGCTTTTTACTTTTGGTCTTTCCCTTACATATATATTCATTAGTTGAGAAGAGAAAGTGTGCGAGCCATGTTGAGAGGAAAATATGTTGCAAATGTTCTAAATGTTATGCTTAAAATGACTGGCAAAGTCTTCAGCCATGATACAGGAAGGTTGGGAGGTGGTGGTGGGCAGAGGAGAGTACTGAATGTGGTGAACAAATGATTGCAGTTGGAGGACAGAGTAGATATTAATGATGTGAAATAGTGCTGTTTGACAAGGCTGAGGGTAGAGAAGTTGGAGCGCAACATAAATTTGTAGTGGACAAAATCTGCTGAAGTGCAAGATTTCCTCCATAGTCATTCAGCCATAGTCATGTATTGTGTTTGTAGAGTGTGCCATGGTTGTGCATGAGAGCTAGGGGGTCTGCTTGTGGTTATGGAAGAAAGAGTGTCAAGGGTGAAAGAGTCATGTTGTAATGTGAGGTGGGAGTGTCAGGGCGGGTGAGGTCAGTGAGGGGTCTGAGAAAGGGTTGTAACACAGTGGGAAGGTGTTGTGGGTCAAGTGCTTGGAGGTTTCTGTGGGTAATCGTGACCGGGTTTCAAGAAATTCAGTGAGAGAAAGATGTGGTGAGGCTGCAGGATAGAAGGTGTGGTCAGATAGAGGGAGTGGGCAGATGACAATTTTGGAGGTTGTACAGAGATTAGTAAAAATAAGGTCAAAGGAGTGTCTATCATGGTGAGTTGGGGAATCTGTCCATTGGGAGAGGCCGATAGAATAGGTGAGTGAAAGTAGTTCAGGGGCTTCGGGGGAGGTACAACTTTCAATGGCAATGTTGAAGTTGCCAAGAACTAGTGAATAAACGTTGGAGAAGACAAAGTGTGGGAGCGAGGCAGAAAAATTATCCAGAAATTGAGGATGGTTCAGGTGGGAGATAGATAACAGCAACATGTAGAGAGACGGGTGAGTAGAGGCAGATCGTGTAAACTTTGAAAGATGAGAATTGGAGGGATAGGACAGGGGGTATGAGGTGAAAAGTCCTGCTAGAGGAAAGTGATACACCCACACCACCACCTTGTTTGTTCACAGGTCTAGGTGTGTGACTGAGGTGAAAGCCACCATTAGAGAGAGCTGTGTGTTCCAGAGGGCACAGGAGAAAGGCAAATTAGGAGGTTTGTGACAGGTGATGGATATCAAATTATGGGTGTTTTTGGTGTTTACTGCCCTTGGGGCGTAGCATGGCTGACAGCAGCTAGAAATGAGTGAGGGGCATGGGTTAACGAATATATCTCCAGCAGCCAGCAGAATGAGTGAGAGGAGATGGGAGTGGGACATACAGTAGTGTTTCTCCCTATGAACTTCAGGGAAGGGATTAGTTTGTGACTGGAGGAGGGAGAGGAGCTCATGGGAGCATAGAAGAGGAGAGAAGAGCATTGAAGGTGAGATGGTTATATTGTTGGAGACATGATGTGGAGAAGCTGCATAGGAGAGTATGTGAAAAATGCAGGAGGTTATAAAGCAGAATAAAGCTTGAGAAAGCATTGTGACACCGTGTGTAAGCACGAGTAGAATAAATGAATATGAGGGCAATATTGCTTGCCTAATATAATTACCGTATCACATATATAGTTCTGAGCGTACGAGTTGTTGCTAACGCTGCGGGCTCGCATAGCGAGCCCGCGGCCCTCGCAAAGCGAGGGCACTGCGCCAGGTTCTCAGTTGCTGGCATGGAGCGCCGCAGGCGCTCCATGACAGCACCTGAGGACCTCGCAAAGCGAGGGCCTCAGTTGCAGCAACTGCGACCCTCGCAAAATTCACAACCCAAATTCGCAACCCAAAGAGCACGACACACACATTACGACACTCGCAAAATTCACGTCGCAACCCAAAGAGCACGACACACACATTACGACACTCGCAAACAACATACGACACACGTTCACACACATTACGGCCTCGCAACACTCGGACGCAACTCGCGAACATTACAAAATTAAAAACACAATACATACACACAGCACATACATAAAAACCTTACCTACAGAAACAGGAAGCACCCAGGACCTCAAAAATGCAACTTACAACTTAATTGCACTCAAAATAAAAGAGTTTAGACACTAAATAATTTGCTAAGCGACACAAAAAATGGCCGACGAATAAAACGAAAACGAGGCTACACACGCAAACACCATACGATACACGTTACCACACATTACGACCTCGCAAACATCGGACGCAACACGCCGACATACAAACATTTAAAACTTAAGAAATACACACAACAAACACATAAAAAGCTTACCTACAGCGGGAGGAACCATCCAGCACCTCAAAAAAACAAGTTACATCTACATTTAAATCAAAATAAAACACTTTAGACACTAATACCATCGCTAAGCGAGAGAAAAAATGGCCGACGAACAAAACGAAAACGAGGCTTTAGACGTAACTATACTACACTTACTTGCAATAATGAAACACATACTATGCGGAACGTATTACAATCATATTAAACACCATTTTGAACAGTACTACGCACAAAATGGCGGATGGAACGCAAATTGTAAGCTGGAACGCAAATAGCGCATGCGTATTGCGTTCTAACGGTCTCACTTTCCAGAACTTTCTACAAGTTTATAAATACTGCCTATTTTACACAAAAAAATACATTTCTTCTCAGGTGATGAACGGAGTGACTTCAGAGATAACTGCTGCTTTTGCTTGAGAAGACAATTCTTTACTAATTTACTACTTTACATTGTGCAAATTACAACTGAGAGGTAAGCTATAATATATTACATTTTATTATCAGGACAGGACAAACAACAAGTAAAATAAACTAGGAAAATGTGATTTATGTAGTGACATGTCACACACACATTTATGTGTATAGGCCCACAAAAAAAATACGGTTCATTTAACAAAACAACAAAAAAACATAATTCAATATCAAAAAGAGGTTTATGTATAGTGACATGTGACACGCAGATATATGTCTATAATGTATAGTGACATGTGACACGCACATATATGTCTATAATGTATAGTGGCATGTGACACGCACATTTATGTGTATTGCCACTGCAACAAAATTAGTTTAAAATAAAATCATTAAATAACTACATTTAAATGACATTATATGTCATGTATACTGATATGTGACACGCACATATATGTATCATCTATAGTTACATGTCAGACACAGACATTTATGTGTGTTGGAAAAAAAAATTATAAGGTTAATTTAACAATTTAAATAGTATTCATGTATAGTGATATGTCACACGCACACAAAATAATTACATTAAACTTTGAAATTTGCTTCATGTATGTGACATGTGTGTAGCCCCCACAAAAAAAATAAGGTCAATTGAAAATAATTACAGAAGTATATTTAAATGACATTAATTTACTGCAATTCAATAGATCACATAAAGCTGAATCTTTCTATTTCTTTTAATATTCAAACAGACTCTGCATCAACAGCGTCACTCAACAATTTGCACCGTGCATTGTGAAGCACAATCCCTTTTAAAGAACACCAACAAAGAACAACAGGTAAGATACAACAAGACATTACATGCTCAAAAGGCCATGCTTTGCTAGATGAAAAATTAAAAATATACAAATAACTATTTCACTTTCTTTTTCAAACCGACACTACAAGAAGACCGGCAGATTACGATTGGCAGGAGGGGACCCTCTGTAATTCGACACTTCAATCAAGGTAAAGTATTAAGTATAAAAAAGAAACGAACCATGAGCCTCATTCAATTGCGAGTTGCTCAATTGAATAGGGCTCTATATAAGCACATAACATATTTTTTAGACATAACTAAAAACTTCGCTCAATAAATATGTTATGTGCTTATATAGAGCCCTCTTCAATTGGCAAAATTGCAATTCAATGAGGACCTATATATGTTTAATGGCCAAGGGCCTCACTCAAATGTGATTTGCCCATTTCAATAGGGCTCTATATATGCATAGAGCATATTTTTTAAAGGAACTTTTTATTTAGTGAACACGTTGCTTTTGGATACAAGTTCACTAAATACAAAATTCGGTAAAAAAATATGCTCTGTGGTCAATTGAATGAGGCCCCGACAATATAACAAATGCAGCAACCAAAGGCCCTCATTCAATTGCTATTTTGGACAATTGAGTATGGCTATAAATAAGCACATTTAGGCCCTTATTCAATTGCCATTTTGCTAATTCTATAGGGATCCAAATAAGCACATAACATATATTTTTTAAAGAACTTTTTCGTTAGTGAAAACCTTGCTTTTGGATAGATGCTTAATAACTAAAAACCTCTTTAACAAATATATGTGATGTGCTTATTTAGACCTCTATTCAATTGGGCAAATTGCAATTCAATGAGGGCCTTAGAGTACTATTACATTGGAAAAAATGCAATTCAATGAGGGGCAAACTATGCAACATATGGTACACACAAAGGCCCTCATTGAATTGCAATTTGCCCAATTGAATAGGGCTCTAAATAAGAACATAACATTTTTTTTAAAGAAGTTTTTAGTTAGTAAAAATCTATACAAAAGAAAGTTTTTCACTGACTAAAAACTTCTTTAAAAAATTATGCTATGTGCTTATTTAGGGCACCATTCAATTAGCCAAATCGCAATTGAATGAGGCCCAAAGTGCTACACACAAAACAGAATTAGAACAAACTCACACAAACACATAGCAAAATAAATTAACGTTCTTATTCAATGTTTAACAACCTATAAGCCTTACAAAGAAGCCTAAATAACAATAACAAAAGTGTTGTGCACCTAATAGGATTGTACAAAAAAATCACACAAACACATAGGAAAACAAAATTAACATTCTTCTTTAATGTTTAACAGCCTATAACCAGTACAATCAAGAATAAATAACTTTAGCACAAGTGGTGCGCACAAAACAGGATTGTAAAAAACTAACACAAACACATAGCAAACTACATTAATAATATTATTTCATGTTTCACAAACTATAACCATCCCAATAAAGGATAAATAAGTATACCACAAGTGGTGCGCACAAAACAGGATTGTACAAAAACTTACATAAACACACATAGCAAACTAAATTCATATTCTTACTTAATGTTTAACAACCTAGAAGCCTTACAAAGAAGCATAAATAAGTATAACAGAAGTGGTACGCACCAAACAGGATTGTACTAAAACTCACACAAACACATATGAAACTACATTAAGATTCTTCTTTAATGTTTAACAACCTATAACCATTACAATGAAGCTTAAATAACTATAAAACAAGTGGTGTGCACAAAACAGGATTGTACAAAAATAAAGACACAAACACATAGCAAAATAAATTCATATTCTTCTTTAATATATCACAACCCACAAGCCTTACTAAGAACCTTAAATAAGAATAACAAAAGTCGTGGGATTGTACAGAAAGTAAAAAAAAAAAAAATAGAAAAAAATAACCATAACTGATACAATACAGCCAAAACCATACATTTTTTCCTTATTTAAAAGACATTTCACTCAAACAACATTTTCTATTTTATATTCCAACAGATACTGCGTGAAGACAATCGGACAAGGACTTTCAGCACAGGACCAGACCAGCGGACCAGGAATTTCAACACAGGACCAGACCAGCGGACCAGGAATTTCAACACAGGACCAGACCAGCGGACCAGGAATTTCAACACAGGACCAGACCAGCGGACCAGGAATTTCAACACAGGACCAGACCATCAGACGAGGACTTTCACCAAAGGACCACAACATCGGACGAGGGCTATCGCCACAGGACCACACCATCGGACCACGACTTTCAACAGAGGACCAGACCATAGGACCAGGATTTTACACAGAGGACCACACCATCGGACAACGATTTTCAACCGAGGACCAACAAACATTCGGATTTAAATCACACTTCAACCAAGGTACAGTATAATAAGTACAAAAGGAGAAAACTAAAGAAACAGCTTTCAGTTGCATCAGTGTCAACAGAAAAATAAAAAAATTTTTTTGCCATCTCCCTTATTCTATTTAAATTGCCACTATGCAATACATAGCTCAATAACCACATCAATGTTTTTTTAGCAAAGATGTTTTGCAGTGGTAAATATCTATCCACAAACAAGGCTTTCAAGAACTAAAAAATTATTTAAAATAAAAATGTTAAATGCTTATTTACAGCAATATTCCATTGGCCAAATTAGTATTCAATGAGCCCAGTAATTATAACTTTTAAATAAAGATAACTGATACATTAATGATTTGCCTTTCTTTTCCCCAATTGTGCACAATAATCTTGAACAGAAATTATAAATTTTAATATACACAATTACATTTCTTTTTTTGCCTTTACAGATTAATATGTCTGATAACGAGACCAAAGAAGAGAAGAAAATACGTCAAACTAGAGAAAGACAAGAGAAATGGGCCGCCCAGCAGACACCAGAGGAGAAAGAAATTCGACGAGAAAAAGAACGCAAAAGACTTGCAAATAAAAGACTATCAGCTGCAAAAATTAAAGATACGACAAAAAAAAAAAAAAAAAGCAAATAAAGCATTTACAACCTGTTCCTCAAACATCAGATGACATTTTACAAGATACAATTAAAGACCAAAAAAAGCAACTACAAAAACAAAGCATTTACAAACTCTTACTGAAAACTTACAGGACATTTCAACAAAACAAGGACAACATATACCAAGAAAAGCCACAAAAAAAACTAAACATTTAGAACCTGTTGTTGAAACATTTCATGACTTTTCACCTGATGAATATGAAAGTCAAAATCCAATATGCTTTGCAAATTGTCCTTTACTCAAGTCTTTAGCAGTAGAGGTTCATAGTTGTGGGGACATGAGTACTCAATGTCAGTTTTGTGAGGCTTATTATTTTAAACAGGAGAGACCAAGAGATGGACAATTTATTAGTTGTTGTCAAAAAGGCAAGTTCAAACTTCCAGAATGGAAACAATTTCCAAGCTATTTACAAAATATGACTGAACCTACTTTTCCAAACTACAAAAATTTTAAGACAAACATAAGATCCTACAATAGTGCCATATCATTTGCATCTATGGGGGCAACATTGGCTGCTAATGTACCAGGACATGGTCCTTACTGCTTTAAAGTCCAAGGACAAATTTATCATCGGACTTCACATTTACATCCAGAGCAAGGAGAGCAAAGAAAATTCGCTCAACTATATGTCCTAGATACAATGGAAGCTGTTGACCAACGTATGCAGATGGAAGAAAATAAAAAATGCTTACTCAGTGTTTTTATAGAGCTAAATAACATTATGGACAACAATCCCTACAGTAAAGCTTACAAAAAATTGGCAGAAGTAGAAAATGAACAACAACTTCATGCACAAAGACATCAATTACCCATGCCAAAGGTTAATATGGTGCTTAAAAGAGACAGACATACTGATAAACGTCGTTATAACTTGCCAACATCAAATGAAGTTGCAATGGTCTTTCAGAATGATGAAGGAGAACCACCATTTCAAAGAGACATTAGAGTATATCCCAGAAATGAGGAGCAACCATTTATTAATATTAATATCTTAAGTCCAAATTTAGATCCAATGACATATCCCATCTTTTTCCCACATGGAGAAGCAGGTTGGCAACCAAAATTAACCCTTCCCAGTTACCCAAATGCTAAAGCCAGAATCCGAAATAATGTTACTATGCTTGAATTTAAAGTAGCTCAAATTGCCATTCGAGATGATTTTAATCCAATTTTATGTGGTGGAAAACTAACACAACAATGGATTATTGATTCATATTTGCAAGTTGAGGCAAATAATTTAAACTTTATAAAATATCAACAAGATAAACTACGTGTAATGATATAGAAATCACAAAGTTGTGGAGACCAGTAGCCAAGGTCAGCAATAATCCAGTTCCGCAAACTTGTAGGTGAAAACAGGAACAAGGTTTATTGAAGTGATCAGGAACCACACAATAATCTGGCAAGGATCAATAGACAGGAAGTGCCTTATATAGACCAAGGACCAGACACCTGACCAGACACAGCTGAAGAGACTTAGGTACTGATACTATTGCTAGCAGAGTCAAGCTTATAAGGTCTCAATGGAATTCACAAAGGTAAGCTGGCGCAGTGGTAGGGAAGAGGTATAGCAGCCTGGGGACCAGGGTTCAAAACCCAGCAGAGTCAATTCCTCACATTGCCCCCGCCTCTATAGGTGCAGCCTCTGGATGCCCTATTACCTGGTTTAGCAGGGTACTGCACATGAAAAGACCGAAGGAGATCAGGAGCGTGAATATTATCCACTGGTTCCCACGAACTCTCCTCCTCACCATAGCCTTTCCAGCAAACCAGATACTGAAGCTTGCCACGGAAGATCCTGGAGTCAAGAATTTTGTCCACTTCGTATTCATCCTCATCATCCACGAGGACTGGAGGTGGGGCAGGCAGGGCTCGGCCAGGGAAAGTGTTTTCATGAAAAGGTTTAAGCAGTGCAACGTGAAACACTGGATGTATTTTCATGGAATTCGGGAGTTGTAAACGGAAAGTGACAGCATTGATCTGAGCAATGATCTCAAAAGGTCCCATGAACCTTTGACCCAATTTATGAGAAGGAATCCGAAGCTTGAGATTCCTTGTTGACAGCCACACCTTGTCACCAACGTGATAGACTGGGGCCTCCTTTCTATGCCTATCAGCAGCTCTTTTGTAACATTTCTGAGCCTCCAAAAGAGTCTCTTTCAACAGTGCTTGGGAATCACGTAAGGCGTTTAGCCGGTCAGTGACAGCAGGAATGGAAGTAGTAATTGGGAGACGGACTAGAAAGGTCGTATTGTAACCATAGTTGGCAAAAAATGGGCTCAAAGAAGTGGAGCAGTGTTGGGCATTGTTATAGGCAAACTCCGCCGTGGGTAGAAAATCCAGCCAGTCATCCTTCAGGTAACTAATATAGCACCGCAAATATTGCTCCAAAGTCTGGTTGGTTCGCTCAGTCTGTCCATTACTTTGCGGATGAAAAGCTGACGACAGATTTACATTAATACCTAGATTAGAACAAAAATGTTTCCAAAAACGAGACGTAAACTGCACTCCCCTGTCAGAAACTACTTCATCAGGCACTCCATGCAAGCGAAATATTTCCTGAATAACCAGGTCAGCCGTCTGTTTAGCTGAAGGGAGACCACGAGCTGGTATGAAATGACCCATCTTAGTTAACCTGTCCACAACAACAAGAATGGTAGTGTGTTCCTTAGAGGGAGGTAGTTCCACAATAAAGTCCATGGATATAGATCCCCAGGGACGATGAGGAATCGGAAGAGGCTAAAGCAAGCCAACAGGGGATGAGCGAGGAGTCTTATGTCTGGCACATACATCACAAGAGGACACATACTTCTTAACATCCTCATGATACTTCGGCCACCAAAAGGATCGGACAAGTAGGTCTTGCGTCTTTCGTATTCCTGGATGACCTGCTGGTTTTGAGTCATGGTAGAGACGTAAAATGTCCAGTCGCACTGACTCCGGAGCAAACAGACGTTGTTGAAAAATCCAAAACCCATTAAGCATCGTCATATGGAGGTCACGAAGAACTGGGTCTTCAGCTTAGCCCTTTTTAATGCGAGACAACAGATCAGAAGGAAATGTAACTCCTATAAATATATCCTCTGGCAAGATGGTGGTCTTGGTTACGGTAGTATGGAGGGGGTCAGCTTTCTAGACAAGGCATCCGCCTTACCATTCTTGGAGCCAGGACGGTATGTAACCAAAAAATTAAACCTCGAGAAGAATAGGGACCAGCGTGCTTGTCTGGCTGACAGTCTCTTAGCTGATCGAATACATTCCAGATTTTTGTGATCTGTGAGGACAGTAATTGGATGGGTAGCTCCCTCCAAGAGATGTCTCCATTCGGTGAAGGCAGCTTTTATAGCCAATAGTTCTTTATTCCCTATGTCATAGTTTCTTTCTGCTGGCACCATCTGGCGGGAATAGAAGGCACACGGATGTAACAGCATCTTAGGTCCAGTCCTTTGAGACAGTATAGCACCAACAGCTGAATCAGAAGCATCAACTTCCATAATAAATGGTAATTCCGACTTAGGATGTACCAGGACAGGGGCAGAGGTAAACAGAGTCTTCAATCGGGAAAATGCGGTATCCGCCTTATCGGACCACTGAAAAGGAGTCCCCTTACGTGTGAGTTCAGTGATCGGTGTAATAACGGCAGAGAAATTCTTAATGAAACGCCTGTAAAAATTGGCAAACCCCACAAATCTCTGAACATCTTTTTCATTCTTGGGGATGGGCCAGTCCAGCACAGCTTTAATTTTACTTGCGTCCATACTTAAACCTTTGGGAGTTATTACATACCCCAGGAATTGAATGTCTGTTTGTTCAAACTCACATTTTTCTAGTTTAATGTATAGGCGGTGGGTACGAAGGCGCTCTAGAACTATACGGACCTGTTTTCTGTGGTTTTCAAGATTATCAGAGAATATTAGGATATCATCCAAATATGCCACAACAAACTGATCCAGGAGATCTCGTAGTACATCATGGATAAGATGCTGGAAAGTTGCAGGGGCATTACAAAGCCCAAAAGGCATTACTAGATATTCGTAATGCCCGTACCTGGTTCTGAAAGCTGTTTTCCATTCATCATTGGGTCTTATGCGAACTAGATTATATGCCCCCCGAAGATCAAGCTTCGTAAATATTTTAGCTGAGCGAAGTCTCTCCAAAAGTTCAGGAATCAGAGGCAAGGGGTAGCGGTTCTTAACAGTGATGTTATTAATGTCCCTGTAATCAACGCATGGCCGTAGGCTGCCATCTTTCTTTTCTACGAAGAAAATAGGAGCTCCTGCTGGAGAAGTAGATGGTCGAATAAAGCCTTTGGCAAGATTTTCTTGTAGGTATTCACGAAGAGCTTTCAATTCAGGCTCAGAAAGGGAATATATACGGCCAAATGGAATAGCAGCCCCAGGCAACAGCTCTATTGGGCAATCATAGGGCCTGTGTGGTGGAAGCTGATCAGCATTCTTCTTATCACAGACATCTGCAAAATCCCGATATTGTAGAGGAAGCTTAGTCAAGTTTGTAGCAACCATTTCATTAATTGTTGTGGCAACAGGTGTTACCTTAGAGGGTTGACAATTCATTAAGCAGTGTTCTGAAGGAAAGGACAAAGTTCTGATCTTCCAATCAATCTGTGGGTTATGCAGAGCAAGCCAAGGTACCCCCAAAATCACTGGAAACTGTGTTGAGGAAATTAGGTGGAAAGAGATAGCCTCATGGTGATTCACTTCCACAGTCAACTTTAAGGGCACAGTCTCATGTGTAACCGGTCCTGACGTAAGTGGAGAACCATCAACTGTCTCCATTAACACAGGTGAAGAATTAGGGATAGACTGAATTCTAATTCCTGCTGCAAATTTAATGTCCATAAAGTTTCCGCCTGCTTCAGAATCTATCATAGCGGTAGTTGAAATTTTATGATCACCACATTGCAATGTGATAGGCACCACAAAATGAGGATGTTGAGTCAACATACCCTCTTCACCATGAGCCAGAGAAAACAAGGGTTGTGTGACAGAATCCAGTTGATCCGAAATCTGGGATTGGTGTCGAATCTGTGCACCCTCAGCCGCCATAGCTATTGTTCTTTTGGATTTGCTAGGGCAATTGATGGCATAGTGCCCTGCACTACCACAATACAGGCATAAATTGTGAGTACGTCGCCACTGTTTTTCTTCGTTGGATAATGGCCCTCTTATTAGATTTACCTGCATAGCCTCTGGCTCAGAGTCTGTAGATGTTTGTGGGATCGGAGTAGAAGTTCTTGAATAGGAAATTGGAGTAGTACTTGGTCTAAAAGAGCCCTGTCTTTTCAATCTTCTTTCAGAAAGTCTCCGATCAATACGGATAGCCAAACGCACAAATGCATCAAAGTCAGCAGGAAGATCAACACGAGCAAGCTCATCTTTTATAGCTTCTGAGAGACCTTTTCTGAAGTGGAACCTCTGGGCTGATTGGTTCCAGGTAGTATCAGCAAACCACTGTCTGAATTCAGCAGCATATTCAGCCACGGAGCGCCTCCCTTGATGCAAATGAAGGAGAGTGGCTTCTGCTGTAGCACATCGATTGGGGTCATCAAAAACTAGGCACATAGCCTCAAGAAAGTCATTTAGATTACCCAAGACTGCACTGTCTTGTTCCAGAAGAGGGGAGCCCCAAGCCAGGGCTTCATCTTTGAATAAGGAAAAAATAAATCCCACCTTCTCTCTTTCAGATGGAAATTGGTGAGGTAACATCATGAAGTGCAAACGGCATTGATTTAGGAAACCCCTAATTTTTTTGCGATCTCCTCCAAACTTTTCTGGCAGGGGCAAGCGGGCCTCTTGTGCAGGTGTAACAGTAGCAGCTGAAACATCACGTGCCCTGTAGCTGGTGTACTCACTGTGCATTGACTGAAATTTATTTTGCAGTTCAGCTACCTGGTCCTGCAGCACTTGGATGGTCTGTGCCTGGGTCTGCACAGTTCTCGCAGTAAAAGAAACCTGTTGGGCCTGCAGTTCAGCTACCTGGTCCTGCAGCACTTGGATGGTCTGTGCCTGGGTCTGCACAGTTCTTGCAAATAAAGCAACCTGCTGGGCCAATGCAGAATCTGTCCCGGCGGTCTCCATGAAAGGGCCAGATTATTCTGTAATGATATAGAAATCACAAAGTTGTGGAGACCAGTAGCCAAGGTCAGCAATAATCCAGTTCCGCAAACTTGTAGGTGAAAACAGGAACAAGGTTTATTGAAGTGATCAGGAACCACACAATAATCTGGCAAGGATCAATAGACAGGAAGTGCCTTATATAGGCCAAGGACCAGACACCTGACCAGACACAGCTGAAGAGACTTAGGTACTGATACTATTGCTAGCAGAGTCAAGCTTATAAGGTCTCAATGGAATTCACAAAGGTAAGCTGGTGCAGTGGTAGGGAAGAGGTATAGCAGCCTGGGGACCAGGGTTCAAAACCCAGCAGAGTCAATTCCTCACACTACGTGTAGAACAATATTGTGGACTCATGGACTATGTTGCTGACGTGGCTACAAGCAGAGACATGACAGCTGGCAAAGCCATCATTTTACCATCTTCCTTTCAAGGATCTCCTTGAAATATGAGAGAAAGATACAATGATGCTATGGCTATTGTGACAAAATTTGGAAAACCAGATTTATTTCTGACATTTACATGTAATCCACAATGGCCAGAAATTAATCAAAATCTACTTCATGGACAAAGTGATTCAGATCGACCAGATTTAGTAGCCAGAGTTTTTAAGATCAAATTAAATGAATTAATACGTGACTTCACTATAAATCAGTTATTTGGCAAATGTCTTGCTTATGTATATACCATTGAATTTCAAAAAAGAGGCCTTCCACATGCACATCTTCTCATAATACTTCAAGAGAAAGATAAATTAGATACTTCGGACAAAGTGGATGCAGTCATAGTTGCTGAACTACCAGATCCAGAACTATATGGTAGACTATATGAGATTGTTACTCATCGCATGATTCATGGACCCTGTGGAGACCTTAATCCACAATCACCATGTATGGAAAATAATAAATGTTCAAAAGATTTTCCAAAAGATTATAGAGACAAAACATATGCAAATTGTGATGGATATCCACTTTATAAAAGAAGAGAAGGAGATAGTGCCATTATTCGTGGAAAAAAAGTGGACAATAGATATGTAGTACCCTACAATCCACATTTACTCATGAAGTACAACGCCCACATCAACGTAGAAGCCTGCACTTCCATCAAATCCATTAAATATGTCTACAAATATATTTACAAAGGCTATGATGCAGCTACTGTAGTCGTCAAAAGTGCAGACAACCCTGAATGTAGTGAGTTAGTACATGATGAACTTGCATCTCATGTAGATGCTCGCTATGTCAGTGCACCAGAAGCTATGTGGCGGCTTTTAAAATTTGAAATGCATGATAGATCACATGCAGTATAAAGATTAGCAGTACATTTGCCACAACGACATTTAGTCTATTTCCATGCTGGAAATGAAATTAATGCATTGGCCCAAAGTGAAGATCGTCACACTACACTAACTGCATGGTTTGCATTAAATTCAAATGATGCTCAAGCAACACAATACTTATATATTGAAATTCCATATCACTATGTTTTTGTGAATGGATTATGGAGACCAAGAAAAACCAGAGGCAATAAAATAATTCCACGAATTTACACAGTCAGTCCAAGAGATGTTGAACGTTTTTGCTTACGGATATTACTTTTATATGTTCCAGGAGCACAAAGTTTTGAACAATTAAGAACTGTTAATGACATTGTATATGAATCCTTCCATTTAGCTGCAAGACATAGAAACTTACTCGCTGATGATACATAGTGGGAAAGATGTTTAGAAGAAGCAGCACAATGTCAAATGCCACGACAGATGAGAGAACAATTTGCTTTTAATTGTATCTTCTCAAATGCTCCAAATGCATTAGCTTTGTGGGAGACTTTTAAAAGTAATATGGCTGAAGACTTTTTGCGACGATACAATGAACCCATTGCACACTTAAAAGCGTTAATGGAAATCCAAGAAGTCTTTTTAACTCATGGATTAAGTTGTGCAAGTTTTAATTTTCCTGATCCAGGTCTTATAGATGACATAAACTTTGAAGACTATGACATTCAACTACAAGCAGAAAGAACAAAGGAAAGACTTGCAACTTTAAATACACTACAATTGCAAGCATTTCATGCCATTAAAAATGCAATAGATGATGACATGGTGAGAGAGCGTTATTTCTATCTCGATGGACCTGGCGGATCAGGAAAAACCTATTTGTACAATTTATTAATGAGTTCAGTACGAGCACAAGGACAAATAGCAATGGCGTTTGCCACTACTGGAATTGCTGCACTTTTATTAGAAAGTGGAAGAACTGTTCATAGTGGATTTAAACTGCCAGTGCCTATTTTAGAAAATTCTGTGTCAGATATTCGCATGACATCCTTACAAGCAAAGAAATTTAAGAAATGTAAATTAATTATAATAGATGAGGCCACAATGATGTCATGCTATGCCCTCCAATGTATTGACCGTTTGCTTCGTGAAGTCATGGATAATATTTTTCCATTTGGTGGAAAGGTAATGTTGTTGGGTGGCGATTTTAGACAAACATTACCTGTTGTTGTACATGGAAATCGAACTGACATTATCGAAACCTGTATCAAGTCAAGCACAGTATGGAAACATTTTACCCATCTTCAACTGCAACAAAATATGAGATCAGAAGGACAAAATTATTTCAATGATTGGCTTATTAAAATTGGAGAAGGCAGAACAGAAAAAATACTACATTTAGCTGACGACACTGTAGGGATCCCACCTCAGATGATTTGTCAACAAGATATTATATCGGCTATATTTGAAGGGAGCATCAATAACGAAGAATATTCCGAGCTTGCCAACCAAGTCATACTGACGTGTAAAAATAAAGATGCATTAATCCTCAATAATGAAATCTTAAAAAAAATTAATGCACCACAAAGAAATTATCACAGTGCTGATTCTGTACTTGCTGATGACAATGAAAGTCAGGCTAACTTTTCGACTGAATTAATAAACTCTCTAACTCCTTCTGGAATGCCACCACATATTTTGCAGCTAAAGAAAGGTGCAATTATCATGTTACTGCGAAATATGAACCCCAAAAAAGGCCTATGCAATGGCACAAGATTAATTGTTCAACAATTAAGGGACCATTTTATAGATGCTGAAATTTTAACTGGGACCCATAAAGGAGAGAGAGTTTTCATACCAAGAATAGATTTAGCACCAAGTGAAAGTAGTCTCCCTTTTATACTTCAAAGAAGACAATTTCCCATTATTATGGCATTTGCCATGACCATTAATAAATCACAAGGTCAAACTTTCAAATCTGTGGGTATTTTTTTGGAAGAACCAGTATTTGCACATGGTCAATTGTAGGTTGCATTGTCACGGTGCAAAAATCCACAGGCTATTAAAGTTTACATTGAAAAAAATGAAAGTCAAGGTGATTTATTAGAAGATGGACGTATTTTTACTAAAAACATTGTCTACTATGAAGTACTATAACTTTGCAGGATACAAAATAAAGCCATGCAAACATTTTTTTAAATCATTCAAAAATACATAACAATTTGTTGTTTAATTCAGTCATAATTAATGGAAGTAATGTTTATCGATAATTCGCCTCACAAAATACTTGCCTTGCATTTTTAAGAAAAATTATGTTACAATGTTAAGTTACTGTGTTAATGTTTCTAATGTTACAAGTTTAAAAACAATCTTTACAAGTTATTTCATCAAACAGATTATAAAATTCATGTTAAGAGCTCAAGCACCTTTTAAGTCACAATGTAAATATTGTCTGTTATCTTAAGATTACTACCTACATTAATGTTTATCGACAGTTTATGTGATCAGTAAGTAATTACTTTCATTTGGTACGTTTTAATGAGAGTTTTTACTGTATGCCTTCCTATTCATTCAATATACATTCAACTTAACAATTATTCTGATAGAAATTGCATGTTAATACTTATTAATTTAAAGTTCAACTGTTTTTACATTCAAATGTTAATACTTTTAATACAAAATTAAGTTACAAAATGTATTCACTGTGTTCCTGTTTATAATGTTCAAAATTATACAAATATTTTGTCAACTTCCAAAGTTACATAAAAAGTAAAGATCAAGTTTAAAAATATATACTGTGAACGTTATTGCTTACATATATTTTAAAATTCATGTTAAAATTAGGGACGTTTCAACAAGGCTTTTTAATTTTTGCTTTCCTCTGGATTCAATGTATATTAAAGTGAACAATTCTTCAGATACAAATTTCATGTTAAAAAAACCATTACATCAACATTTTACAAAAATACACGTTCATATCACAATACTTACAAGGGTCAAAAATATATATAAATAACTAAACAACTTCACAAACATATACATCACATTGCCGTCATTTTTTGACGGGCAAGTCGCTAGTCACATATATAGTTGTGAGCATGCGAGTTGTTGCTAACGCTTGCGGGCTCGCGTAGCGAGCCGCGTCCCTCGCGAAGCGAGGGCAGTGGGCGAGGGCCGCAGTTGCTGGCATGGAGCGCACGCAAACAACACGACACACCAATTACGACACTCGCTAAATTTTACGAGCAACGCAAACAACATACGACACGTTAACACACATTACGGCCTCGCAACACTCGGACGCAACTCGCGAACATTACAAAATTCAAAACACAATACATACACACAGCACATACATAAAAAGCTTACCTACAGCAAGAGGTAGCATCCAGGACCTCAAAAATGCAACTTACACCTTCATTTCACTAAAAATAAAAGAGTTTAGACACTAAAAAATTTGCTACGCGACAGAAAAAATGGCCGCCGAACAAAACGAAAACGAGGCTACACACGCAAACACCATACGAGACACGTTAGCAGACATTACGACCTCGCAAACATTGGATGCAACACGCCGACATACAACCAATTAAAACACAATAAATACACACAACACACACAAAAGCTTACCTACAGCAAGAGGAACCATCCAGTACCTCAAAAAAGCAAGTTACACCTTCATTATAATTAAAATATCACACTTTAGACACTCATAAAAATCGCTAAGCGACAGAAAAAATGGCCGACGAACAAAACGAAAACGAGGCTACAGCACTCTCAACACGGAAAACACCACTACACACTCGCAAAACACCAAGAGAAACTCGCAAAACACCACGAAGTACCTACGGATAATCTGCAAAGACGCATACCACAGATAACCCACCATTTTACGCCAATGCGGAAGTACACCGCTACGCTAACGGTTTTGTCTCGCGCACGCACAGTATTACCCTGCACACATTCAGCACACTTACACAACAGCTCCCCACCACTAATGCTGCAGCAACATCAAAACAGATTGCAGATCTTCAACACAATGCTTCACAATAGGTAAAGTATATTCATTTATTAATGTATTATATATTTATTATTACACACCAAACACCATTAGCTCACTTACAATTTCATTGCCGTCATTTTTTGACAGGCAATTCGCTAGTAAAAATATAAATTCAGGTGCAGATTAAACGAGTGAGAGGAAGTTGGCTGTAATGGTGGGCAACTCATTTAATCATTTAATTTATGGTGGGGAAAAGAGTGACAGAAGCCCTACACCGTACAGTATATAAACTATTTGATTATATGATTGTTGTGGTAAACTACCTCCTGATACAATTTACTACACAAGCTAGGATACAGCCCCACACTGGTGAGAGGCAGTAACCTTGAAACAGCTGTACGTGTATGGATTCCTGGCTTGTGTATGATTCATCCTCAGCTTTGCAAAAAAGCTGTGTAATACAACGGGCATATGCTTAAAGGAAGCCATGTTTAAAATGGTTATGGATGGGCACATTTGCATGCCCCGCCCAGGATCCCAGAATGCAGTGTAATAACTGTAATTCTCTAAACTCGGAATTCTGAGCAGGAAACAAGTTATTTTTTAACTTGTTTTAGACATTCAAATGTGAACACAAATGTACTATTTATATATATATATATATATATATATATATATATATATATAAATATTTTTTTTTATTTATTTATAAATATATATATATATATATATATAATCTGAGCCTACACTCCATCTACCCCCCTAGATATATATATATATATATATATATATATATATATATATATATATACAGGGAGTGCAGAATTATTAGGCAAGTTGTATTTTTGAGGATTAATTTTATTATGGAACAACAACCATGTTCTCAATGAACCCAAAAAACTCATTAATATCAAAGCTGAATATTTGTGGAAGTAGTTTTTAGTTTGTTTTTAGTTTTAGCTATTTTAGGGGGATATCTGTGTGTGCAGGTGACTATTACTGTGCATAATTATTAGGCAACTTAACAAAAAACAAATATATACCCATTTCAATTATGTATTTTTACCAGTGAAACCAATATAACATATCAACATTCACAAATATACATTTCTGACATTCAAAAACAAAACAAATCAGTGACCAATATAGCCACCTTTCTTTGCAAGGACACTCAAAAGCCTGCCATCCATGGATTCTGTCAGTGTTTTGATCTGTTCACCATCAACGTTGCGTGCAGCAGCAACCACAGCCTCCCAGACACTGTTCAGAGAGGTGTACTGTTTTCCCTTCTTGTAAATTTCACATTTGATGATGGACCACAGGTTCTCAATGGGGTTCAGATCAGGTGAACAAGGAGGCCATGTCATTAGATTTTCTTCTTTTATACCCTTTCTTGCCAGCCACGCTGTGGAGTACTTGGACGCGTGTGATGGAGCATTGTCCTGCATGAAAATCATGTTTTTCTTGAAGGATGCAGACTTCTTCCTGTACCACTGCTTGAAGAAGGTGTCTTCAAGGAACTGGCAGTAGGATTCGGAGTTGAGCTTGACTCCATCCTCAACCCGAAAAGGCCCCACAAGCTCATCTTTGATGATACCAGCCCAAACCAGTACTCCACCTCCACCTTGCTGGCGTCTGAGTCGGACTGGAGCTCTCTGCCCTTTACCAATCCAGCCACGGGCCCATCCATCTGGCCCATCAAGACTCACTCTCATTTCATCAGTCCATAAAACCTTAGAAAAATCAGTCTTGAGATATTTTTTGGCCCAGTCTTGACGTTTCACCTTGTGTGTCTTGTTCAGTGGTGGTCGTCTTTCAGCCTTTCTTACCTTGGCCATGTCTCTGAGTATTGCACACCATGTGCTTTTGGGCACTCCAGTGATGTTGCAGCTCTGAAATATGGCCAAACTGGTGGCAAGTGGCATCGTGGCAGCTGCACGCTTGACTTTTCTCAGTTCATGGGCAGTTATTTTGCGCCTTGGTTTTTCCACACGCTTCTTGCGACCCTGTTGACTATTTTGAATGAAACGCTTGATTGTTCGATGATCACGCTTCAGAAGCTTTGCAATTTTAAGAGTGCTGCATCCCTCTGCAAGATATCTCACTATTTTTGACTTTTCTGAGCCTGTCAAGTCCTTCTTTTGACCCATTTTGCCAAAGGAAAGGAAGTTGCCTAATAATTATGCACACCTGATATAGGGTGTTGATGTCATTAGACCACACCCCTTCTCGTTACAGAGATATGCTTAATTGGTAGTAGGCTTTCGAGCCTATACAGCTTGGAGTAAGACAACATGCATAAAGAGGATGATGTGGTCAAAATACTCATTTGCCTAATAATTCTGCACTCCCTGTATATTTACTGATGCTCTTTAAGATAAAACCAACCAATGTTACCTGGTGTCGCTTTTAAACCTCTTTGTTTTTAATCCTCAGGTTTGTTTATTCCCGACATTCTAGAAGCTGGACAAGGAGCAAGAATGTTGTCCATAATAAATACACACACTTTACTCTTAAGTGTCCACAATAAGGTATGACCTTATTCCAGAAAACTCCCCTTCTTATACCCCTTACAACAATACAGTCCTGTTTAATCATTTACAAAAAGTCAGCATCACACCATGCTCAAATGTGCTCACTGTCACATTCAAATTTCTCCAAAATAGTACAGAACATTTACATGTACCATACACACAGCCATAAACTTAACTATAACTTTAGCTATTTTTACAGGTACTGTCCTATTAACAATAGTTATTTTTCCCCACACCGCTTGCTTTCTCTACGTAGGGAAATTCATTTCAAAATGCACTGATGGAGGACAATCATGGATGAAACATATAGGGTTTGCTTTTTCTCTTGTACAAAGGAGATTTGCCTGTAATGTACAATCTTGTCGATTAATTTCCCATGTAATATATCAGTCAATTGAGCTAAACTGTGAGAGGATTTACACTAAGTAGACACTATCGGATTGGGCTCTGGGTTAATTAGTTTGCGGTTTTTGTATGTGCAAATAGCTTAGGATCTGCTTAAGTTTTATAGTTTAACTAAAATGTGGGTCCTTTGCTTACTGTAAAGCAAAATTAGGAACAAAGAATGATAACACTGAAACATGTATAATGGTTTGAAAATGTAAGCATAAAAACAATGTGTTTCACTTTCACAAAAAATAATGGGTGCAATTTGGTATATACCTTCTGCATTCAGAATTCATTTATACTGTCATGTTGATGAATCCTTATTATTCACCCCCAGCAGATCCTTGGGTAGGGTGTTAGTGTCTGCAAGCCTAAGCAATATAATCAAAACTAGTGAATTGCCCGTCAAAAATTTACGGGCATGAAATTGTAAGCCAGGGAATGCTGTTTGAGACATAATGTAAACTGTTTTTTACCCTGAGGACCTTCGGTGCTCATTGCCAGGCTTGTGCTGAGTGCTTTCAGTGCTCATCGCATGCCGCACTCATTGCAAGGCTGTTGGATGTTGTTTTGTTTGTTATTAGAGGGGCTTTTGCTGTCATTGTAAGGTCGGCGCTGATCTGCTTTTTGCGCTTATTGCAAGGCTGTCCCCTGGTGTAGTTTGTGTGGTATGAGCAGCGTTGGTGTTAGTTGTGAGGCGCTCGTTGAATGTCTTTTGTGTTTATTGCAATACATTTTTTTTTTGTCTTTATGTATTTTTGTATGGCAATGAAATAATGAATAAATTAATAAATTAATATACTTTACCTATTTCTAAGTAATATATGTAGCAAGCATTGTGCTGAAGAGCTGACAATCTGTTTCAATGTTCCTGCAGCATGCAATGTAGGTTTTCCGTGTTGTGGAGCTGAGGTGTAAGTGTCAGCAATGTGTGCAGTGTGTAGTGTAAATAGGCTGCATGCGCGAGGTGAAGTCGTTAGTGTAGCTGTGTACTTCCGCATTGTGTAAGTTAGTGTTGTAAAATGGAGGCGAATGTGTATGTGGTACGCGTGTGTGGATGATTTAGCGTCCTTGCTAAAAGTGTATCTTTACCTCGTACGGCTTTTTGGAAAAGTTGTTGTTTTGCGGCTTTACGGGTTGTATAGCCTTGTTTTCGTTTTTTTCGGCGGCCATTTCTTCTCTCGCTTAGGGGATTTTAGTGTGTCTAAACTTGGGAATTTGGACTTAAATTGAGGTGTAACTTCACTTGCAGAGGTCCTGGGTGTCCTCCCCCCTCGCTGTGGGTAAGCTTTTTATGTCTTTTTTGTGTGTATTTATTGTGTTTTTAATGTTTTCCGGTGCGCTTGGTTCGTTTTTTTTCATATCCCTCGTCTCGTATTGTTTTTGTCTAAGTCCATAAATTTTGCATTGTAATAGCCGCGGTTCGTATTTTGGCGCTTGTGTGTGTGTTTGTAACCGCTTGTGAGGCGCCGTAGAGCCTCTACCTCCGAAATGTGGCCCCTTGCTTCACTTCATTTAGCAAACCACATTTCATCTTTAGTTAGAGAGACTGTACCAAGGATTGAGATCATTTGCTTTCTTCATCTGGGGAGATTAGTAGCATCTTCCTGACCACAGCCAATTAAAAGGGACGGAGGTTCCCTGTTTTTAATATTAAAACCTGCTATCCCATCCACCATTATATTAGCAGCTACCATAGGAAATAATAACCTTTTTTAATCATGGGTAAAAACTAGGAATGGCACACTTTACTGACACACCCTGAATAACATTAAACAGTATTTTCTGTGCTTTTTATTGAAATAGAATTGTACTTTTTAGCAGGTCTGATTATTAACTGTAGTCATTGTTTAAAGTACATAGAATAATTGTTTAATTGTGTAAGTGAGCTGGATTATGAATGCATCGGATAGAGGAGAATTTATAGTGTCTGAAAACATTTTTTGCATGAAAAAATTCCAAAGTAAACAGTTAAAGCCTGAAGTTTGCTGATTTTCTTGCTTTTGCAAAGAGTTTTCTCTCAATGTTGACACCCTCAGAAATTCCCAGGGATTATTAGCATATCTTATACATTGTTTCTATTTTGCCTGGGGATTTTGGAGACATGCTCAGTTATAACCTGAAGTCTGCCCTGCTGTGGGAAGTCACATGTCAGACACTTTCCTTTTCTTTAGTGTAATTTACTTCCTTTAATGAATATGTAAAGCTTTGATCTAATTTATTGCGCTCTGCAGTGAGCACTGTCTAATGCAGTGTTATTTCCTGTGTTATGTCTGTAAGCTCTGTGCAATTCTATGATATCATTTCTATAGCTCTCTCTGAGTATTTTCTAATGCAGTGTTATTTCTTGTGTTCTGTTTGTGAGACTATTGTGTAATTTATATTTTTAGAGTCTGTGACCATCTCAGCTTATAAAAAGGTTTGTGATATACTTTGACTGTCACATCAAATCAAAATGTATTTATTTGTGTTCAACGTTTCTTGCTTTATCATTGTTTTGTCTGAGCATAAGCTTATTTAGAGATTTATGTATGTTTATTCAGGTCAGACCTAACTACACTGCTTATCAACCCCTCCCTCAACTCTCTTTTGCCATCCAGTGTCACACCCTTGCTGATTGGCTGAAAAGCCAACCAGCATGTGCATGTGCTGCATAATGGATATCTCATTAAAAATTACATATATTTTATGCAAATCACAGTGACTGGGGGTGTCTAATTCACCCCCAGTACATATTTTATTATATTGCAAAAAACTTTTGCATGTTTTCATGCAAACATTTTTTGCTAGACGGTTTATGATGCATTCTACAGGATGCATTCATAAACCACCTAACTTACATATACCTTTAATGTACATCATTCTGAATTATATACAGGAATACCCCGTTTAGTGCTGTAGACAGGTTCCAGACAATAGGCATTCCTCTCCTGGCTTATACCCTGCTTTGCTGTCCCCACCTTCCCCCATCCTTTTCCAATTTATGGCTGGCATAATTACCTCAAATCTCCGCCCCCTCCTCACATACCTTCATTCTAACGCCCCTATCTTCCTGTACTGTATGTCCACCAATCCATTCTTTATTTCTTTTAGTGCACATTCACTCTGCTTCAAGGCCTGCTACATCTGTGAGATTCTCAGAACTACATTCACAACACCTCAGCAGGTAAGGAAGAGACTATGGAAATGGTGCCATCCCTGTAGCCAATATGTTTATCAATATCACTACTGTATGCATGTTATTATATCTTGGCAGGAAGAAATATTTCTAACTTTTTGTTTTCAATTTCTAACTGCTTCTTATACCCTGCTTTGCTGTCCCCACCTTCCCCCATCCTTTCCCCATTCATGGCTGGCATTATTGCCTCAAATCTCCCCCCCTCCTCACATACCTTCATTCTAAGGTCTCTCTCCCATTCCTCTCTAAGGCACCTATCTTCCTGTACTGTATGTCCACCAATCCATTTTCTATTTCTTTTAGTGCACATTCACTTTGCTTCAAGGCCTGCTACATCTGTGAGATTCTCAGAGCTGCATTCACAACACCTCAGAGGGTTGGAGGAGACTATGGAAACTGCGCCATCCCTGGAGCCAATATGTTTATTAATATCACTACTGTATGCATGTTATTATATCTTGGCAGATATAAATATTTCTAACGTTTTGTTTTCAACTTCTAACTGTTTCTTATACCCTGCTTTGCTGTCCCCACATTCCCCCATCCTTTCCTCGTTTATGGCTGGCATATTTACCTCCTATCTCCTCCCCCTCCTCACATACCTTCATTCTAAGGTCTCTCTCCCATTCCTCTCTATGGCCCCTATTTTCCTGTACTGTATGTCCACCAATCCATTCTCTATTTCTTTCAGTGCACATTCACTCTGCTTCAAGGCCTGCTACATCTTTGAGATTCTCAGAACTGCATTCAAAACACCTCAGCAGGTACGGAAGAGACTATGGAAACTGTGCCTTCCCTGTAGCCAATATGTTTATCAATATCACTACTGTATGCATGTTATTATATCTTGGCAGGAAGAAATATTTCTAACTTTTTGTTTTCAATTTCTAACTGCTTCTTATACCCTGCTTTGCTGTCCCCACCTTCCCCCATCCTTTCCCCATTCATGGCTGGCATTATTGCCTCAAATCTCCCCCCCTCCTCACATACCTTCATTCTAAGGTCTCTCTCCCATTCCTCTCTAAGGCACCTATCTTCCTGTACTGTATGTCCACCAATCCATTTTCTATTTCTTTTAGTGCACATTCACTTTGCTTCAAGGCCTGCTACATCTGTGAGATTCTCAGAGCTGCATTCACAACACCTCAGCACGTATGGAGGAGACTATGGAAACTGCACCATCCCTGGAGCCAATATGTTTATTAATATCACTACTGTATGCATGTTATTATATCTTGGCAGATCGAAATATTTCTAACTTTTTGCTTTTAATTTCTAACTGTTTCTTATACCCTGCTTTGCTGTCCCCACTTTCCCCATTCTCTATTTCTTTCAGTGCACATTCACTCTGCTTCAAGGCCTGCTACATTTGTGAGATTCTCAGAGCTGCATTCACAACACCTCAGCAGGTATGGAGGAGACTATGGAAACTGCGCCATCCCTGGAGCCAATATGTTTATTAATATCACTACTGTATGCATGTTATTATATCTTGGCAGATATAAATATTTCTAACGTTTTGTTTTCAATTTCTAACTGTTTCTTATACCCTGCTTTGCTGTCCCCACTTTCCCCCATTCTCTATTTCTTTCAGTGCACATTCACTCTGCTTCAAGGCCTGCTACATCTGTGAGATTCTCAGATCTGCATTCACAACACCTCAGCAGGTATGGAGGAGACTATGGAAACTGAGCCATCCCTGGAGCCAATAGGTTTATTAATATCACTACTGTATGCATGTTATTATATCTTGGCAGATATAAATATTTCTAACGTTTTGTTTTCAACTTCTAACTGTTTCTTATACCCTGCTTTGCTGTCCGCACCTTCCCCCATCCTTTCCTTGTTTATGGCTGGCATAATTACCTCCTATCTCCTCCCCCTCCTCACATACCTTCATTCTAAGGTCTCTCTCCCATTCCTCTCTAAGGCCCCTATGTTCCTGTACTGTATGTCCACCAATCCATTCTCTATTTCTTTCAGTGCACATTCACTCTGCTTCAAGGCCTGCTACATCTGTGAGATACTCAGAGCTGTATTCACAACACCTCAGCAGGTATGGATGAGACTATGGAAACGGTGCCATCCCTGGAGCCAATACGTTTATTCATATCACTACTGTATGCATGTTATTATATCTTGGCAGATAGAAGTTGAAAACAAAACGTTAGAAATATTTCAAACTGTTTCTTATACCCTGCTTTGCTGTCCCCACCTTCCCCCATCCTTTCCCCATTTATGGCTGGCACAATTACCTCAAATCTCCTCCCCCTCCTCACATACCTTCATTCTAAGGTCTCTCTCCCATTCCTCTCTAAGGCCCCTATCTTCCTGTACTGTATGTCCACCAATCCATTCTCTATTTCTTTCACTTTGCTTCAAGGCCTGCTACATCTGTGAGATTCTCAGAGCTGCATTCACAACACCTCAGCAGGTATGGAGGAGACTATGGAAACTGCGCCATCCCTGGAGCCAATATGTTTATTAATATCACTACTGTATGCATGTTATTATATCTTGGCAGATATAAATATTTCTAACTTTTTTGTTTTAAATTTCTAACTGCTTCTTATACCCTGCTTTGCTGTCCCCACCTTCCCTCATCCTTTCCCCATTTATGGCTGGCATAATTACCTCCTATCTCTTCCCCCTCCTCACATACCTTCATTCTAAGGTCTCTCTACCATTTCTCTCTAATACCCCTATCTTCCTGTACTGTATGTCCACCAATCCATTCTCTATTTCTTTCAGTGCATATTCACTGTGCTTCAAGGCCTGCTACATCTGTGACATTCTCAGAGCTGCATTCACAACACCTCAGCAGGTATGGAGGAGACTATGGAAACTGCGTCATCCCTGGAGCCAATATGTTTATTAATATCACTACTGTATGCATGTTATTATATCTTGGCAGATCGAAATATTTCTAACTTTTTCTTTTCAAATTCTGTTTCTTATACCCTGCTTTGCTGTCCCCACTTTCCCTCATTCTCTATTCCTTTCAGTGCACATTCACTCTGCTTCAAGGCCTGCTACATCTGTGAGATTCTCAGAGCTGCATTCACAACACCTCAGCAGGTATGGAGGAGACTATGGAAACTGCGCCATCCCTGGAGCCAATATGTTTATTAATATCACTACTGTATGGATGTTATTATATCTTGGCAGATAGAAATATTTCTAACTTTTTTGTTTTAAATTTCTAACTGCTTCTTATACCCTGCTTTGCTGTCCTCACCTTCCCCCATCCTTTCCCCATTTATGGCTGGCATTGTTACCTCAAATCTCCTCCCCCTCCTCACATACCTTCATTCTAAGGTCTCTCTCCCATTACTCTCTAACGCCCCTATTTTAATGTACTGTATGTCCACCAATCCATTCTCTATTTCTTTCAGTGCACATTCACTCTGAGAATCTCACAGATGTAGCAGGCCTTGAAGCAGAGCTGCATTCACAACACCTCAGCAGGTATGGAGGAGAATATGCAAACTGTGCCATCCCTGGAGCCAATATGTTTATTAATATCACTACTGTATGCATGTTATTATATCTTGGCAGATAGAAATATTTCTAACTTTTTGTTTTCAATTTCTAACTGCTTCTTATACCCTGCTTTGCTGTCTCCACCTTCCCCCATCCTTTCCCCATGTATGGCTGGCATAATTACCCCATATCTCCTCCCCCTCCTCACATACCTTCATTCTAAGGTCTCTCTCCCATTCCTCTCTAAGGCCCCTATCTTCCTGTACTGTATGTCCACCAATCCATTCTCTATTTCTTTCCGTGCACATTCACTTTGCTTCAAGGCCTGCTACATCTGTGAGATTCTCAGAGCTGCATTCACAACACCTCAGCAGGTATGGAGGAGATTATGGAAACTGGGCCATCCCTGGAGCCAATATGTTTATTACTATCACTACTGTATGAATGTTATTATATCTTGGCAGACAGAAATTGAAAACAAAAAGTTAGAAATATTTCTATCTGCTTCTTATACCCTGCTTTGCTGTCCTCATCTTCCCCCATCCTTTCCCCATTTATGGCTGGCATTATTACCTCAAATCTCCTCCCCCTCCTCACATACCTTCATTCTAAGGTCTCTCTCCCATTACTCTCTAACGCCCCTATTTTAATGTACTGTATGTCCACCAATCCATTCTCTATTTCTTTCAGTGCACATTCACTCTGAGAATCTCACAGATGTAGCAGGCCTTAAAGCAGAGCTGCATTCACAACACCTCAGCAGGTATGGAGGAGAATATGCAAACTGTGCCATCCCTGGAGCCAATATGTTTATTAATATCACTACTGTATGCATGTTATTATATCTTGGCAGATAGAAATATTTCTAACTTTTTGTTTTCAATTTCTAACTGCTTATTATACCCTGCTTTGCTGTCTCCACCTTCCCCCATCCTTTCCCCATTTATGGCTGGCATTATTACCTCAAATCTCCTCCCCCTCCTCACATACCTTCATTCTAAGGTCTCTCTCCCATTCCTCTCTAACGCCCCTATCTTCCTGTACTGTATGTCCACCAATCCATTCTCTATTTCTTTCAGTGCACATTCACTCTGCTTCAAGGCCTGCTACATCTGTGAGATACTCAGAACTGCATTCACAACACCTCAGCAGGTATGGAGGAGACTATGGAAACTGCGCCATCCCTGGAGCCAATATGTTTATTAATATCACTACTGTATGCATGTTATTATATCTTGGAAGATAGAAATATTTCTAACTTTTTTGTTTTACATTTCTAACTGTTTCTTATACCCTGCTTTGCTATCCCAACCTTCCCCCATCCTTTCCCCATTTATGGCTGGCATAATAGCCTCATATCTCCTCCACCTCCTCACATACCTTCATTCTAAGGTCTCTCTCCCATTCCTCTCTAAGGCCCCTATGTTCCTGTATTGTATGTCCACCAATCCATTCTCTATTTCTTTTAGTGCACATTCACTCTGCTTCAAGGCCTGCTACATCTGTGAGATTCTCAGAGCTGCATTCACAACACCTCAGCAGGTATGGATGAGACTATGGAAACTGCGCCATCCCTGGAGCCAATATGTTTATTAATATCACTACTGTATGCATGTTATTATATCTTGGCAGATAGAAATATTTATAACTTGTGGTTTTCAATTTCTGTTTCTTATACCCTGCTTTGCTGTCCCCACCTTCCCCCATATTTCCCCAATTATGGCTGGCATAATTACCTCATATCTCCTCCCCCTCCTCACATACCTTCATTCTAAGGTCTCTCTCCCATTCCTCTCTAAGGCCCCTATCTTCTTGTACTGTATGTCCACCAATCCATTCTCTATTTCTTTCAGTGCACATTCACTTTGCTTCAAGGCCTGCTACATCTGTGAGATTCTCAGAGCTGCATTCACAACACCTCAGCGGGTATGGAGGAGACTATGGAAACTGCGCCATCCCTGGAGCCAATATGTTTATTAATATCACTACTGTGTGCATGGTATTATATCTTGGCAGATCGAAATATTTCTAACTTTTTGTTTTCAATTTCTGTTTCTTATACCCTGCTTTGCTGTCCCCACTTTCCCCCATTCTCTATTTCTTTCAGTGCACATTCACTCTGCTTCAAGGCCTGCTACATCTGTGAGATTCTCAGAACTGCATTCACAACACCTCAGCAGTTACGGAAGAGACTATGGAAACTGTGCCTTCCCTGTAGCCAATATGTTTATCAATATCACTACTGTATGCATGTTATTATATCTTGGCAGGAAGAAATATTTCTAACTTTTTGTTTTCAATTTCTAACTGCTTCTTATACCCTGCTTTGCTGTCCCCACCTTCCCCCATCCCTTCTCCATTTATGGCTGGCATAATTACCTCAAATCTCCTCCCCCTCCTCACATACCTTCATTCTAAGGTCTCTCTCCCATTCCTCTCTAACGCCCCTATCTTCCTGTACTGTATGTCCTCCAATCCATTCTTTATTTCATTCAGTGCACATTCACTCTGCTTCAAGGCCTGCTACATCTGTGAGATTCTCAGAATATTCCGTATCACAGTCACTGCTGTTCTGGGCTTTCCAGTGCCAGTTTTTGAAGCTTGTACCAAGTCATTTATGTCCTAGGCATTCCCATCTCCCAGTCCAGCCATGGTCACAAGGTCCACTATCTCCACTATGATGGCTGTTCTAGTTGTACATCTCCAGGCAGCTCTGGCCAGTTCTTCCTCCATACAGTTTTTAGACATTGTTGTGTTATCTCCTTTCAGGTGAAATCAATGTTCATGATGGCCTGCATGATGGTGTACTTCTTCCAGAAATCCATCAGGGATTGTTTGTCCTTGCTGTCCATCTGATCGATGAGCAAAGTAGTGTTGGGTGGCAGGAACACTACTTCCATCGGGATGCAGCAGTGGAACTCAGCCAAGTCGGTAGGGTGGCTTTGAGCATTGTCCATTAACAGGGGTGCTTTGGCCTCAAGTCCTCTGCGCATGCAATAGCGCTGCACCAATGGGCAGAAATACTCACTGAACTCCTTAAAGATGTCCATTGTGATCCAGGCCTTCTGGTTGAATTGCCAAATGACTGGCAAACTGGATTTTTTGATGCCCTTCATGGCTCTAGGTGTCTTTGAGTGGAAGACCAGCAATGGCTTGATTCTGAAGTCACTGCTAACATTCCCACCCAGAAGAAGGGTTTTCCTGTCTTAGCCACTTGGAAGTTTGGTGCTCTCTTCTGCTCCTGTGATATGAAAGTGTGGCTTGGCGTGCGCTTCCAGTAAAGGCCGGTATCATCCATGTTGAACAAAAGTTCAGGAGGGTAATTGACTCTTTCCACAATCTCTTTTAAGGTGGCTGGAAAGGCCGCAGTAGATTTGGTGTCAGCCCTCGCCACTTCTCCTGTAATCTTAATGTTTTAGAGGTCGCTCCTCTTTTTGAAGCATTCACACTTCTGGTGTTTGGCTCTGGATATGGCTGTATATGCTTCTTGCCTTCTCCATTATGATGGTCTGGCTGAGAGGCATGTTACGTTTCATTTCATCACCAATCCGGATGGATAACAGTTTCTCCATCTCATCCAGGGCGTAGTATCTGGAATGGGTAATCTTCTTTGCTGAAGATGTAGTGCTGGTGGTCACTGAAGACTTTATCGTTCCTTTATTCTTCAGGATTGTGTGGATTGTGGAGGTTGGAAACTTCAGATCTGCTCCAAACCACACGGTGCTCCTCTTTCTCCAAGTGGTCCAGCACCTGCATTTTAACATCCAGAGGAAAACTCTGGCGCTTCAACTTGCCAGGGTCTTCCTTGCACTCAGACATGTTCTGTAAAACAGTACAAACAATACAATTAATGTAAGTTTTATTAGAAATTAACAACCACATTATGAAAAATAAGGGAACAATGAAAATATTCTGTACCTTGCCCCCTGGATGTTGTAGGTAGGATTTGGGGTGTCATGTGGCTCTCTCTCTAGGATTTTATTATTATTATCCTTTATTTGTAACGCGCCAACATATTCCATAGCTCTATACAGGGATAGAATACAACAAAAAACAAGTTATTAATACAATGCAAAAAGGGAAGGGCGCTGTTTTTGAGATTAAAATCTTACATAAATGGTGATTTATTACAAAGCACATCATTACAAGATTTAAAACTTACAGATTTACAATCTAAAGGGAGAAGGATAGACCTGGAAAAGGAAACAGGGATTCGAATTGTCCAAAAGGAGAGTGGCAAATGAAAGTGAGAGATTAGAAGAGAAGACAGTTCTGAAGCAGTCAGACAGGTGTAAAGTTTGCCTGGCTAGAACATGTGCATAGTTTGTATGATATTTCATTATAGAAGGAGAGGGTATGAAGGAATCCATGCTTGAGTGCTGAAATGATGCGTCAGATTTCATACTGACAGGACTGTAAGAGTGAAGTTACAAAGAGCAAGGGAGGGTGATGTGTTTCAGCAGAGCAAGGATTTAATTAATGATTATGTGTTTCTTCCAGCTTAAGGAAATGCATGGTAGTGCAAAGACCTGTGCTATAAAATAACTAGAATCATAAGTGGGTGGGAGGGCAACAGGGTCCGGTTGAAAGCAGAGCAGAGGAGAATACAACTAGGATGGGTCTTTGTCCAGGGTCTGAGGTAAAAGGCTTAGCTGCTATGGAGGGTCCAGTTGAAAGCAGAGCAGAGGAGAATGCAACTAGGCTGGGTCCAGGGTCTGAGGGAGAAAGGCTTAGCTGGTTTTGAGGGTCCAGTTGAAAGCAGAACAGAAGAGAATGCAACTAGGATGAGTCTGGGTTCAGGGCCTGAGGGAGAAAGGCTTAGCTGGTATGGGGGGTCCAATTAAAAGCAAAGCAGAGGAGACTGCAACTAGGCTGGGTCTGGGTCCAGGATCTGAGGGAGAAAGGCTTAGCTGATATGGAGGGTCCAGTTGAAAACAGAAGAGAATGCAACTAGGATGGGTCTGGGTTCAGGGCCTGAGGGAGAAAGGCTTAGCTGGTATGGGGGGTTCAATTGAAAGCAAAGCAGAGGAGACTGCAACTAGGCTGGGTCTGGGTCCAGGATCTGAGGGAGAAAGGCTTAGCTGATATGGAGGGTCCAGTTGAAAACAGAGGAGAATGCAACTAGGCTTGGTCTGTGTCCAGGGTCTGAGGGTGAAAAGCTTAGCTGGTATGGGGGGTCCAGTTGAAAGCAGAGCAGAAGAAATTGCGACTAGGCTGTGTTTGGGTCCAAGGTCTGAGGGAGAAAGGCTTAGCTGGTATGTAGAATCCAGTTGAAAGCAGAGCAGAGGAGAATTCAACTAGGCTTGGTCTGGGTCTTAGCTGGGGTAGAGCGTCCAGTTGAATGCAGAGGAGAATGCAACTAGGCTGGGTCTAGGATCTGAAAGAGATAGACTTAGCTGGTATGGAGGGTCCAGTTGAAAGCAGAGCAAAGGAGAATGCAACTAGACTGGGTCTGGGTCCAGGACCTGAGGGAGAAATGCTTAGCTGGTGTAGAGGGTCCAGTTGAAAGTTGAGCAGAGAAGAATGCAACTAGGCTTGGTCTGGGTCCAGGGTCTTAGCTGGTTTAGAGGGTCCAGTTGAAAGCAGAGAAGAAGAAAATGCCACTAGGTTGGGTCTGAGAGAGAAATCTACTATGTTTAACACACACATAGAAATTGTGCACATTGAGCTAATGAGGTTGTTTAAATGTTGCAATGAATCCATTTTAGCAGTGTATATATTACATAGTTACATAGTAATTAAGGTTGAAAAAAGACTTTCAGTCCATCAAGTTCAACCTTTTAAGATCTCCTTTGATCTGCAATATGCGGATTAAATATTAATTAATTAGTTGTTAATTAATTATTAATCAATTATTTAATTATTTTTTGTTATTTTATTTTTAATTATTAATTAATCCAGAGGAAGGCAAACAGAAAAAAAAAACAAGTGAGACTTAGCCAATCGTCTCAAAGGGGGAAAAAAATTCCTTCCTGACCCCAGATACTGGCGATCGGATTTCTCCCTAGATCAATACTGTCTCTCTAATTATCCATGATAACCCTGAATTCCCTTTTTAATTAGAAATAAATCCAGTGCCCTTTTAAAGTTATCTATCGAATCCTCTGTCCCCTCTTGTTTGTATAATTTAAATGCCTGTTTTTTACTCTGTATCTGTTACAAAATTATACAAAACACAAATATACAAATACAAGATATATTACAGTCATACAAAAACTTAAAAAAAAAAAAAAAGGGTTATGTCTTATGAGTTTAAAGAATGGAGATATTTATCCCAAATCAGCCAACTGTTAAACCTGGATAAAACAATGCCCATGTTGTATAGATTCCTTTCTAATTCTCTGTTCTTTTTGAGAATTGTTAATACTTCATTCAGTGATGGAATAAGTTCTGATTTCCAGCGTTTGGCAATAAGCCATTTGACTACTGAGACTACCTGTATAATTAAGGCCATCTTAAGCCTATTGTCCATAATATGGAGAATAGCCATTTCACATGTCGGCTTAATGATTTTACCGCAAATTTTAGAAATATATTAAAAAATCAAACTCCAAAGTTTCTTAATGGGGTCACAGTCCCACCAAATATGTTTGTACGTCCCCTGCTGATTACAAAGCCTCCAACAAAGCCCCATATTAGGATTATTGTTAATAATTGCTATCTTTACTGGGACAAAGTATCACCTCTGGATCACTTTAAAATTGACTTCTCTATATGCTTGATATTTAATAATTTTCTGTGAGAACGCAAACGCTCGACCACTTTTCCAGGTCAATTAAGTTATTACATTCTTTTTCCCACTTAAGCATACCTGGAGATTTTTCCATCTTATCCCGTTTTCTTAATATTTCATAGCATTTGGAAATTATATGTTTCCTGTCATTATAAAGTACTAACTTTTCAAAATTGGTTAAGGATCTGTTTGAGGTAGTTAAATATTTCGAATTTAAAATAACTTTTTTAACTCTCTCATATTCCAACCATTTAGACGATGTAAAACTAAAATCAGCACATAATTTGGAAAAAGACTTAATTTCACCTTTATCGAACAGATCTCCCAATGTCTGTATATTCCAGTTACTCCAATTACAAAGACAGGTCAAGTTAAGAACATTACTTACACCTATCAATGACATTTCCGAACACAGAATTGTTGAAAGGTTTAGTTTTTTCTTCCATTTAAACCAAAATGTAAACCCTAATTTAATTATTATTGACGTAATATTATTATTGGGAAATTTATCATACCAAAGCCAATCTCTTAATGATAAGCCCTTAGCTAAACATTGTTCTATAGTTATCCACTTATTTTGTTTTGTTTTAGTGGACCAGGGTATAAAATGAGATAGCATTGCAGCCATATAATATTCTTCAACACAAGGGGACGCAATGCCTCCTTTTATAAAGCTCTTCCTAACAATCCTTGAATTAATTCTAGATTTTTTCCCATTATATATAAATAAATCGATCAAGGTTTGGTATTTTTTAATTATAGTTTCAGGAACGGATAAAGGCAAACATCTAAATAAATAATGTATTTGCGGCAATATAGACATCTTTACGGCTGCTATTCTACCGAACCATGATAATCTATTTGATTTCCAATTTATTAGTTGGTTTTTAATTTTGTCATATAATTTTGAAAAATTCATTTTAGTTAGATTTTCCAATTTTTCAGAGAATTCTATTCCCAAGTAATTGATTTTATTTAACTCCCAATTTCCCAAATGTTTTTCAGAGAGGTTATTTCATCTTCGTCTATATTTATCGTTAATACCTCTATTTTTGACCAATTTATTTTGTAGTAAGAGATTAAACAAAATTTATTTATTAAATCCTGAATCTGTAATAAAGACTTTCTAGGTTAGGCTATAGTTAATATCACATCATCAGCATAAAGCATAATTTTATGCTCAGAATCACCAATTCTAATTCCATGAATTTTCTTATTCATTCTAATGGCTTCTGCCAATGGTTCCATCATTAAAACAAAAATTAAAGGAGATAATGGACAACCCTGACGGGTCCCATTGGTAATAGAGAAAGTGTTTGTTTTTGGGCCATTTCCTACAACACAGGCAGTGGCATTTGAATATAAAGCCCCTATAGATTTCACTCCAAAATCTTCAAAACCGAATTTTTGTAATACTTGATTTATAAAATCCCAGTTTAGCCTGTCAAAGGCCTTTTCTGCATCTAATGTGATAACTATAGAAGGTTTATGATTATCTTTACAAAAATAAACTACGTCAATTAATCTCCTTGTATTATCGGCTCCCTGCCTATCTTGTAAAAAACCTGATTGATCCATATTTATTAATTTACCAAGGCACAAGCTCAATCTTTTAGCTAAAATTTTTGCATATAATTTTATATCCGTGTTCATTAAAGATATAGGTCTATAATTCTTACACCACCTTAAATCTTTATTTTGCTTTGGAATATTAATTATAACTGCCTCTAACATTTCTTTAGGTGCACTCCCCTTTCTTTTAATTTCATTGAACACTTCAGCTAGATGTTTCATAAGTACAGTCTTAAAGGTTTTGTAATAATAATTTACAAAGCCATCTGGACCAGGGGCTGAATTTAACTTTAAGTTATCAATTACTTCTTCAATTTCTAATGTTTTTATTTCACTATTTAGATAATCTAGATCCTCCTTAGTGATTTTGGGAAGTGAAAGTCTATCCAAAAATGTAATAATATCTTCTGTTTTTGGTTTAATAACTGCATCGTTACTTTCTAAATTGTAAAGATTTTCATAAAAGTCAAAAAAGGCCTTTTCAATATCACTAGGATTTGTTAATGTAATTGAGTCCTTTTTGTTTTCAATTATTAATCCATCTATTCTATTAATTGGTTTATTATTTTTTAATTTCCGGGCCAATAGCTTCTCAACTTTATTATCCAAAACATATTTTCTCTGTTGAAGTTTCCACAGGCTGTTATCAATATTTTTTTGGACAATTTTATTTATTCTGTTTTTTACTTTTCTAATCTCTATACTCTTATCAGCTGAAGGGGATAACTTATTTTGTCTTTCAAGGATTGCTAATTGTGCATATAAGTCTCGGAGTGATAGACCACTTTGTTTCCTTCTATGTGCACCCCATGAGAGTAACATTCCTCTTATATATGCTTTATGGGCATTCCAAATCGTTGAGGGCTCAGGAACTGAATTCTCATTAACTTGGAAAAAGTTTTCTATTTCTTCCCGTAATAATATTTGTTTATCTGAATTATTAAATAATGAAATATCCATTCTATTTCTAGAATACTTATTTTGAGTCAAATGATCCTTAATCTGGAGTTCTATCATAGCATGATCTGACCATTTAATTATATTAATCTTGGAAGAGTCTGTAACTGCCAAGGATTCCTAGTCAACCAAAAACTAGTCTATTTTAGAATAAGACTTATGGCGGTGAGAATAAAACGTATAGTCTCTTGCATTACCATATCTTAACCGCCAAACATCATATAACTCAAATCTCACTAAGGATTCATAGAAAAGATTAGCTTTCCTTTTTGTATGCCCATGTAAATATTCTTGATTATTACTTTTCCTATCTAAAGATACATTCAGTACCATATTAAAATCGCCGTAAACAATTAGTTTGCCTACTAATATTTTTAACCCGTTTAAGTAATTTGTTTAAGAACCCATTTTGTCTCTCATTGGGTGCATAAATATTTACTATAGTGTAGTTTAGATAGTTGATTTTTCCAGCCCATATAACAAATCTCCCTTCCAAGTCTACTTCTCTATATTGCTCACTAACGTTAATATTTTTTTTTTTAATCAACCTTAATAGTAAAAAACCTATTGTTCCAGAAAGGGACTTTATCTATTTGCCAATGCGTTTCCTGTACACAAACAACATCCGCTTTAATTTGCCGAAATTGATCTATTAACACTCTCCTCTTAAATACAGAGTTCCATCCTTGTACATTCTGTGAGATCTTAAATCCCATCCAAAAAACTCAACAAAAAAAATACCATTCCATACCACGAGAATTCGACATAACCTTAAAATTGAATACCTGAACATTGAAAGTTTTACAACTATTCCACATAATAAAAACATACACATTTTCATACAAAACCGAGACATTATGTACCCTACCAAAAGACAGATTACTCTAAGTCTAATGGTTAATTTGGCTAGACCAATCTACGTCTAGCAGCCCCACCATAGTAGCCCGTCCCAGAACACCATTCGTTCTCTTCTGTATATATTATCAGGAGAAAGCAGAGAAGGAACCCCTTTAACAAGTAGTGGAAACGTAAAGGGAAAAATATGGGGAGCCACAGGGGAAGAGAGGAATGGAGGATAGGAGGACGGACATATTTAATGCTTCTTATTCTTCCTTCTACCCTCCCTTCTATAGCTTCTCATTAACTGAACTTTATCTAATTCCTACTATTTGTAAGTTGGAACAAAAAGTATCCAACTTTTCTATTATCAATCAGTGATTTTTCCGTGAATTTATAGTGTTATTTATAGTGTAAATGTGTATCTTCCTTTACTAACAATATCTTATATTCTCTATTACCTTATTTTTTTACCTACATTCCCATCAACTACTCCATTGTTTTGCTCTCCTCCTCTCCTTTGTAAGTGAATGAATGCTCAATAATAACATTTGTGAAGTGTCTTCTTACTAACCAAACATAGGGCCCTATTAAATTCGAGCTGCGGATGAATTCGTATCTCGCAAAGGCCCATCGTAAGTCGATTTACGATATCCGAGTCGACTTGCGATTGACTTGCGATTGACTTGCGTAATTTCGGACTACTTTGCCGAGATTTGCCTCCGATAAGCGATACGTAGTAAGTAGCGGACAAGAATTCCTTGCGTAGACGCTCGTATCTTGCAAATTCGCTAAGTGCACAAAAAACCCACGTAAAATGGTTTACGCATTACGTACAGACAACTTAAAAATCTAAAAGTGAGTTAGAGGAAAAGCATGGAAGGCCATTACAATTGATTTAACCATTCCCTCCCCCCACCAAAGCCAAGGCATTATACAACCAATTAGTTGTTACATTTTGAATGAAAAGCCATGCTGCAGCTTACATAAACCAAAATTAAAGACACACTACCTCATTACATAAAAACACTAAAACATCAAGAAAATGCCATATTAACCCTGTTATTTTGTATACATGTTGCTCATCACATCTACATTTGGGAACACAAATATGGGGCACATGGAGAATGTGAATATGTCCTGTTCAGTCTTTCGGTCGGGTCCGACTCTGACCCTCTGTCACTGCTTTCTTACAAGGTTCCTATGCCGGTGAGACCGGAGTGGGTTGTCAGTTCCTTCCCCAGTGGTTTGGGATTTGGCCCTGCATTCAGCTTTCCCTCTCACCCCCACAATGACCCTTAATGAGATAGCTCACAGCTTCATTGAAATACACAATACCTCTTGTTTGGTCTTTCGGTCGGGTCCGACTCTGACCCTCTGTCACTGCTTTCTTACAAGGTTCCTATGCCGGTGAGACCGGAGTGGGTTGTCAATTCCTTCCCCAGTGGTTTGGGATTTGGCCCTGCATTCAGCTTTCCCTCTCACCCCCACAATGACCCTTAATGAGATAGCTCACAGCTTCATTGAAATACACAATACCTCTTGTTTGGTCTTTCGGTCGGGTCCGACTCTGACCCTCTGTCACTGCTTTCTTACAAGGTTCCTATGCCGGTGAGACCGGAGTGGATTGTCAGTTGTGCTGTCACTCTCCCACCCACAATGACCCTTAATGAGATAGCTCACAGCTTCAGTGAAATACACAATACCTCTTGTTTGGTCTTTCGTTCGGGTCCGACTCTGACTCTCTGTCACTGCTTTCTTACAAGGTTCCTATGCCGGTGAGACCGGAGTGGATTGTCAGTTGTGCTGTCACTCTCCCACCCACAATGACCCTTAATGAGATAGCTCACAGCTTCATTGAAATACACAATACCTCTTGTTTGGTCTTTCGGTCGGGTCCGACTCTGACCCTCTGTCACTGCTTTCTTACAAGGTTCCTATGCCGGTGATGTCATGAATCACCCAGGGGCCATATTGGATTTGGTGTGAACTATGCTGGGGCCATTTTGTGACTGGCAGCAGTGGCCATTTTGGGCTGGATTATCTTACACATGCTGGTGCCATGTGGAAGAACAAAAGATTTGGGCACAAAGTTACTGCTTGTAAATGGTATGAATAGGGGGTTCCACTGTCACCATCAAATAAAGTCAGCATTACTGCATAAAATGGATTGACGTGGAAAACTTGCCCCACCCTGATACCATGTGGGAATGGGGAAATATGGTTATAGGTTATTAATATGTTAGTATTATATTGTATATTGTATTGGGGAGTGATAGCTATGTTTTAATTAGTCAACCCTTCCCCATTGTATAAACTCTCAGTCAGGAGTTGGCCATATGGTCTTTAGAGTAAACACTTGAAGTGATAGCAAGGCCAGAACAAAGAGATTTGCCAGACTGCCAGGCACCGTAGGACAATGGTATAGTACAGGGTCTTCCAGCCTCAATACTAGGGCCTGGGCCATAGCAAAGAGATGTGTCTCTGTTGACTGCCAGCGCCCAAATGACTCTGTTAGCCACACCTAGTGGGCGGCCCAGGGGAGGGGTCTGGAAGTTCCCAGAGCTTACCTCTAGTCCATTGGCTAGAGGTAATAAAATTACTCTGGAGATTACCCCATTGGCCAAGAGGAAGATAAGGGTTGGACAAAGGGGTAGCCACTCCCTGTACTGGTTTTGTGAGTTGTTTAAATACTTGTGAAAAAATAAAGAAGTTGTTCATAATTTTCATCAAGACGTGGTGTGTAGATGTATTATTTACCCGGGGACATATGCTTGCAGTAAGATTCGTCAGACTTACTGTCAATATTGCTCAGTCTAAACCAAGGGCTGAGACATGATGTTCCTGTACTCAAAGCTACTCCAAGGTCCAGAGTAACCCAAATCAAGTCAGCAGACCCCAGCCAGAGAGTGGGTCGTGATAATTGGTGGCACAGTGGTGGGGTACTCTGAGAAGGACCAGAAAATGGAGCAGATGGAAGCAGAGGACTACAGACTACTCCTGCTAAATCAATGGATGGCATTCATGCAATTATGGCATGGCCATGAGCTGGCAAGCTGGTTGGAGGAACTGGTAGAGAAAGAGATGGACTTGGAGGAACAGAACCTTGCCAGGATAGAGTCCTTGGGTGGCCGGAGAGAGGATCTCTATTTTCGTTTGGATCTAGAATATGGGGTCGGTGAGATTCTGAATGGTGATCCGGAATGTGGCATGGGAACTGCAAGGAGGCATAATAACTTGTTTGTTGAACGCTGCCGGGGTCTGGGACTGGAAGCATGGTTCTCGGAGGCTCCTTTGCTGGAACCCCTGATTCAGCAAGAGCTGCAACTGGAGGCTGAGTATGTGGAATTGTGGGATGCGATACCCAAGAAGTATTTTTACAACTCAGACGGTATGTACCAGAGTGAGTATGCTCACTGGAACTGGGGAGAGGCATTTCTAGACTGTAAACAAAGTGAGGAGTGGGAAGGGGTAAACACTGTTCCTTTGCCAACTCCTGGGGATGGAGAATGTTTGCCCCTAGAAAATGCAGTAACTGTGTCAGGGCCTAGTCACTAGCCCAAAGAGCCAGAGACCCAGTGGAATGTTCCCTGGGTGGGGTCAGATAATCCATGTCTGCCCCCTGATACCCCAAGAGATTTAATCCCAGAGGAAGTGGGAACTGCTCACAAGCTAGGGCCAGATAAGTTAAGTCTGCCCTCAGAAGTTCTAGGCAAAGTGTGTTGGCCAGAACTGCTAATGGAGCCAGAGGCTCTGGATTATTATGTGATGGATGGTGGGAAGGGAGCCTTAGAGGCCAGGCTGGAAGGGAATGATGAGATTCCCCAGCCTGCATCAGATAACCACTGTCTGTACCCTGACAGTCCAGGGGAGTTGTCCCCAGAGGTGCTAGTGAAGCACAGAGCCCAGGAGGGTTGTGTAAGAGACTGTGGGGAGGGAAAGGAATTGGTTTCTGGCTACAGGGAACCTGACCTCACACAGCAAGAGAGTGCCAGGGGCACAAAGAGCCAGGCGGGGGCAGCAAGCATGCCAGCCTTGGCAAAAGCATTATGGGTGCAGAGTGGCACCATGAAAGAGGGTGTACCAAGTGGGGAGATACCCTGGATAACCATTGTCCAGGGGCCCACTGGAACAGACACCACTCCAAAGATCCAGTTCAACAGAAAGGACTGGGATAAAGTTGCTCAACCCCGGGCAATGGAGGAAGGTAAGCACAGCTTGGGTGGGAGCAGCGTAGCTCCCCAAGCAGCAACGGAAACAGCTGGACCAGAGGAAGAAAGCCAAGAGGAACGGTCCCTTTGCAATCCCATAGGCCCAGAGACTGTATTAGAGATCCCAGCCCATCTGTGGGGACTGGCTGGGGGGAACAGAGTTGCTATGGGACAGAAACTGTGGCCCACCTGTTGTACTCTGGGATACCAGATTATTGGGGAGGTACCCTGGACTATTTGGGTGGGTGTGAATGGGAAGAGCAATTTGCTCTATACAGTGGGAGCAAGGCCAAGGGCTGGGGGAGGTTTTTACTCTGCACCTTGGGACAAACAAGAACTGGCATAGCATACAGAGGGCCAAACCAGCACATTCATGACTATCAGCGTAGCTGGAAAAATCAGGGATGTTTCCTGCCACGCTTGGGGAGGTGTTGTCATGAATCACCCAGGGGCCATATTGGATTTGGTGTGAACTATGCTGGGGCCATTTTGTGACTGGCAGCAGTGGCCATTTTGGGCTGGATTATCTTACACATGCTGGTGCCATGTGGAAGAACAAAAGATTTGGGCACAAAGTTACTGCTTGTAAATGGTATGAATAGGGGGTTCCACTGTCACCATTAAATAAAGTCAGCATTACTGCATAAAATGGATTGACGTGGAAAACTTGCCCCACCCTGATACCATGTTGGAATGGGGAAATATGGTTATAGGTTATTAATATGTTAGTATTATATTGTATATTGTATTGGGGAGTGATAGCTATGTTTTAATTAGTCAACCCTTCCCCATTGTATAAACTCTCAGTCAGGAGTTGGCCATATGGTCTTTAGAGTAAACACTTGAAGTGATAGCAAGGCCAGAACAAAGAGATTTGCCAGACTGCCAGGCACCGTAGGACAATGGTATAGTACAGGGTCTTCCAGCCTCAATACTAGGGCCTGGGCCATAGCAAAGAGATGTGTCTCTGTTGACTGCCAGCGCCCAAATGACTCTGTTAGCCACACCTAGTGGGCGGCCCAGGGGAGGGGTCTGGAAGTTCCCAGAGCTTACCTCTAGTCCATTGGCTAGAGGTAATAAAATTACTCTGGAGATTACCCCATTGGCCAAGAGGAAGATAAGGGTTGGACAAAGGGGTAGCCACTCCCTGTACTGGTTTTGTGAGTTGTTTAAATACTTGTGAAAAAATAAAGAAGTTGTTCATAATTTTCATCAAGACGTGGTGTGTAGATGTATTATTTACCCGGGGACATATGCTTGCAGTAAGATTCGTCAGACTTACTGTCAATATTGCTCAGTCTAAACCAAGGGCTGAGACATGATGTTCCTGTACTCAAAGCTACTCCAAGGTCCAGAGTAACCCAAATCAAGTCAGCAGACCCCAGCCAGAGAGTGGGTCGTGATAGGTGAGACCGGAGTGGGTTGTCAGTTCCTTCCCCAGTGGTTTGGGATTTGGCCCTGCATTCAGCTTTCCCTCTCACCCCCACAATGACCCTTAATGAGATAGCTCACAGCTTCATTGAAATACACAATACCTCTTGTTTGGTCTTTCGGTCGGGTCCGACTCTGACCCTCTGTCACTGCTTTCTTACAAGGTTCCTATGCCGGTGAGACCGGAGTGGATTGTCAGTTGTGCTGTCACTCTCCCACCCACAATGACCCTTAATGAGATAGCTCACAGCTTCATTGAAATACACAATACCTCTTGTTTGGTCTTTCGGTCGGGTCCGACTCTGACCCTCTGTCACTGCTTTCTTACAAGGTTCCTATGCCGGTGAGACCGGAGTGGGTTGTCAGTTCCTTCCCCAGTGGTTTGGGATTTGGCCCTGCATTCAGCTTTCCCTCTCACCCCCACAATGACCCTTAATGAGATAGCTCACAGCTTCATTGAAATACACAATACCTCTTGTTTGGTCTTTCGGTCGGGTCCGACTCTGACCCTCTGTCACTGCTTTCTTACAAGGTTCCTATGCCGGTGAGACCGGAGTGGGTTGTCAGTTCCTTCCCCAGTGGCTTGGGATTTGGCCCTGCATTCAGCTTTCCCTCTCACCCCCACAATGACCCTTAATGAGATAGCTCACAGCTTCATTGAAATACACAATACCTCTTGTTTGGTCTTTCGGTCGGGTCCGACTCTGACCCTCTGTCACTGCTTTCTTACAAGGTTCCTATGCCGGTGAGACCGGAGTGGATTGTCAGTTGTGCTGTCACTCTCCCACCCACAATGACCCTTAATGAGATAGCTCACAGCTTCATTGAAATACACAATACCTCTTGTTTGGTCTTTCGGTCGGGTCCGACTCTGACCCTCTGTCACTGCTTTCTTACAAGGTTCCTATGCCGGTGAGACCGGAGTGGGTTGTCAGTTCCTTCCCCAGTGGTTTGGGATTTGGCCCTGCATTCAGCTTTCCCTCTCACCCCCACAATGACCCTTAATAAGATAGCTCACAGCTTCATTGAAATACACAATACCTCTTGTTTGGTCTTTCGGTCGGGTCCGACTCTGACCCTCTGTCACTGCTTTCTTACAAGGTTCCTATGCCCGTGAGACCGGAGTGGGTTGTCAGTTCCTTCCCCAGTGGCTTGGGATTTGGCCCTGCATTCAGCTTTCCCTCTCACCCCCACAATGACCCTTAATGAGATAGCTCACAGCTTCATTGAAATACACAATACCTCTTGTTTGGTCTTTCGGTCGGGTCCGACTCTGACCCTCTGTCACTGCTTTCTTACAAGGTTCCTATGCCGGTGAGACCGGAGTGGATTGTCAGTTGTGCTGTCACTCTCCCACCCACAATGACCCTTAATGGGATAGCTCCCAGCTTCATTGAAATACACAATACCTCTTGTTTGGTCTTTCGGTCGGGTCCGACTCTGACCCTCTGTCACTGCTTTCTTACAAGGTTCCTATGCCGGTGAGACCGGAGTGGGTTGTCAGTTGTGCTGTCATTCTTCCACCCACAAGCGCAGCAAACACACACAGAAGGTTTGCAGAGGCACAATGAGCACCAGCCAACTCACCTCCATCAGGGGTAATCGCCACTACTCTTATCCAAGGAAGTCCCACGCCATTGCTGGTGGCCATGTGCCAAGATGACCATTCATTCCCATTTAGTGACCTTCCATTATGTTCTGCTATTCATCAATTTACATTAGTTTCGATTGCTAAGTGATGTTGGGGAAGTGCGTGTGAGAGCAGAATTGACGGACAAATCAATAATCACTGGAGAAGGAACTGACAACCCACTGCAGTATCACCTATCATTATCCTTTTAGGCCCACAGGGGAATGTTCCTACTCCCCATTCCCGCTAATTGTACTTGGCCTGTGCATTAACCCTTTATTATGCCTAGATTGTAGATCAATTAGATGCATTATATGATATCTAATGCTATTAGGACTATTATTCCTCTTAGTATGTATGGATCTATTGCAGGTTAACTAGTGCTATTTAGTTTACAGCTATAGTAATGTGACACTAATGTGATGCATGTGGATGTCCCCTAACCCCAACCATTGAAAACACACCGACATGGGGAGAACAGGATAACACAGCTTTATTTTTGGACACAGACCACAATCAGCAGTGGTCAAGACTGTGCATTCACAGAACGGTATAACAAAACTTTATTTTTGGACACACACCACAATCAGCAGTGGTCAAGACTGTGCATTCACAGAACGGTATAACAAAACTTTATTTTGGGACACAGACCACAATCAGCAGTGGTCAAGACTGTGCATTAATATCATGGGTGTGGTGTGGGCGGGTCCCGAGAGAGCAAGGGGCTAAATAAAAAAAAGGGGATACCTACAGGGGTCAATCTAATAGTCTAGAATAAGCATAGGTCACATGCTGCAACCGGAACCAGAAATCTCTCCATTTAACTGAAGAAACCATTAGAGTGCATGGCACTTACAACTTGTCTGGATCTGTTCAATTGAACAAATGATTCAACCTCTGGACTGTGTAATCCAATCTAGTTTCACACATACAGTGTGGTGTGTGAAATTGCCCACAAAAATGAATGGTCAACAAAATACAAAAAAGGCGGACGAGGCTAAAAAAAAATAATGACAATGCATGTACAGTAAAGTGCTAAATACTGTACCAATATACCAACTCACCTGATTCCCATCTGCAAGCATTACTAACTATTAGCTACAGTAGGTCTCTGGATAATGAGTAATATGTGCAAATATCCATTAATATGGACAGGACACAAAGGCCAGCAGCCACATTCACTGTTTCTTACATCAGACCCAAAGATCTGTTCTCAGACCGATATTGAGGTCAGGATCACATGCTTTATTAGTGCATATATTAATGCTGGCTGTCATTAACATGCCATTGTGAGACTTTGCAGGTCCACCGCCATAGCGGTATTAGTCTACATTTCAGCTAACAATAATCATGTCTGAGATATCTGTCAATATGATAGCTTTAAGATTGTGGGAGCTACATGTTAAGGAGGGGGCTGTCATTGGAGTAATGTCTACCTGAGAGGCACTTGTAAAACCTTACGCCTCATATAATTCCTCCACTATGCTTGCAGATGCAGGAGATGCCTTCATGGGCCTGAATTGTACCTAAAACAAAACAAATGGAAAGAAAAACATAAAGAGAAAACATAAAATCTAAGGGCCTAAAAAAAAAGGGGACTGCAGCATCCCTTCCCAACAGCATTCCCCAGTGACCATCAATTGGTGGCATGTTCAACCGAACCCTACGTGTCCACAGAGAAGAGGATCATGGACCATGTGATGGGAGGTAGCCATCTGCATACAAAATGTCACCATCACATAGGCAAAGATCCAAAACTCTGTAGCCAGGCTAGATGAGGTCAGCATTGTGACCAATAGATTGTCACTGAGGAGTGCTGTTGAGAAGGCACAATTATGTCCACAGCCCCTAGGTCCTCCTCCGCCTGGGCACAGGACCTGCATCGTCCGCGGCCGGACGCCGTCTCCTTGGTGGTGGGGGAGCAGGAGGAGGTAGTGGCACCACGGGTGGTGGCGGCGGCGGAGGCATGGTGGAAGGAGAGGAGGGGCCAGGCTGCTGTTGGCTGGTGACCTGCCCCGTTCCCAGCATCCTGACCAAATGCTGCTCCAGCCTACGATGATGGCTCCTCTCCTCCCTAAAGCGCCTGTCCAGGCTGCGCCTCATGCCAGAGATGTTGGCATCAATCCTAATCACGACGGCCAACAACTCCAGCAGCGCAGCCTCGGTCGTTGGTGGTGGGGGCTCGGGTCCTGCTGGCAGGGCCGGGTGGGAAGATGGCGGGGACAGAGTGGGGAGGATCTGGGACCCGGCTGGAGACAGGGTCTCGGATGTTGTTGTCCCCGGTGGCTCAGAGTGTGGGGAAGGAGGAGCTGTGGCATATTCCACTCCTTCTGAGGGCCCCGGCGAGATGGCAAGTCTTTGGAGGAGGGGGACAGTCGGACTCTGGACAGGGGGGCTGTCAACGACCACGACCTCCCCCTCCGAAGAGACAGGGCCCTCGGATGAGCCTGTAGCCTCCTCCCCCTGAGCGGTCTCCTGCGGGGCGGGGGCTGACGGCCCCGCTCGTGGCTCATCACTGGACCCAGACCTCCTACTGGATGCTGAAATAGAGAAAAGAAAGGTACATGTCATTAGTATGCTGATCAATACATTGATATGTTTTCACTCCTAACTATCTGACATCTAGGCCTGAACATGGATGATTCTCCTAATTGCAACTCCCATTAGCTCTCATTTGCTAGATTGGATCTATTCTTTGGTTTCTTGTCTTGACCTCTCCTGGCTCCTAACACTGTCTGGATTTTTCCTGCGGTTTCACTCCTAACTATCTGACATCTAGGCCTGAACATGGATGATTCTCCTAATTGCAACTCCCATTAGCTCTCATTTGCTAGATTGGATCTATTCTTTGGTTTCTTGTCTTGACCTCTCCTGGCTCCTAACACTGTCTGGATTTTTCCTGCGGTTTCACTCCTAACTATCTGACATCTAGGCCCGAACATGGATGATTCTCCTAATTGCAACTCCCATTAGCTCTCATTTGCTAGATTGGATCTATTCTTTGGTTTCTTGTCTTGACCTCTCCTGGCTCCTAACACTGTCTGGATTTTTCCTGCGGTTTCACTCCTAACTATCTGACATCTAGGCCTGAACATGGATGATTCTCCTAATTGCAACTCCCATTAGCTCTCATTTGCTAGATTGGATCTATTCTTTGGTTTCTTGTCTTGACCTCTCCTGGCTCCTAACACTGTCTGGATTTTTCCTGCGGTTTCACTCCTAACTATCTGACATCTAGGCCTGAACATGGATGATTCTCCTAATTGCAACTCCCATTAGCTCTCATTTGCTAGATTGGATCTATACTTTGGTTTCTTGTCTTGACCTCTCCTGGCTCCTAACACTGTCTGGATTTCTTATGCGGTCTGTAACTGCATAGGCTGCATTGGGCGCACCAGTACATGGACTCTATTGCTTAATTACTCTTCGGGTGGCCAGGAATGACAGTGATTTGTCAGCTTCATGGATTTAATGATACATCCATCCATCCCTTGTTAATTCCATGGAGCTGACATGTCAGTGTCCTTGTTGGTCACCATGTGTAGTGTGTGTGATGCACATGTGGTGGCATGTTGGTGTATGTGATATTCACCTGAACTGGAGGCTGGGTCGTGCTGGGCCACCGGGGATGAAGCTCCAGCTGCGGGCTATGGTCCTAGAAAGTCCCTTGCGATCCTCTCCCACTCCTTATAGGCGACACTGTGTCCCTCAGCTTCTCTGGCCATCTTCCTTTTCACCGTGGCCCTGATATCCACATATCTGTGCTTCAAGGACCTCAAGCCCCTAGGAACCGTGGACACCTTCTTCATCACTTCCACTACCTCCTTCCAAGCCTGAGCCTTAGGCCCAGGCTTCGCTTCCCTTGCAACAAGGATGACGGGCCGGTCACAGATCGCACCCAGGAGGACCATATTCTCCTGGGGCGTATAATTACGGTGGCGCCTGCCCTTGCCAATAGCCCCTTGCTCTCTCGACTGTGCTGGGGGACCCTGGCCTCCCTGCACTCTTCCTGAGGCCTGTCCCTTCCTCAAACTACCCCGCCCCCTGGGAACAGGCACCTTAACCTCTGTCCCTCCTCTCTTAGTGCCTCTGTCTCCCTCCTCCTCCTCCTCCCCCCCCTCTGGGGACCACTCCTCCTCCTCCAGGGACACCTCCTCCTCTGGGGACACCTCCTCCACCCCCTCCGGGGACACCTCCTCCTCCTCCTCTGGGGACACCTCCTCCTCCGGGGACACCTCCTCCACCTCTCCTCCACCCTCCACTACACTCTCCTCACTCTCCTCACTCTCCGCTCCTCTCCTCTCCTCCTCTCTCCACCTATCTCCTCCCTCCATGCTCAAATAATACAAAAATAAGGATAACTCAAAAGAAGTGTAACTGTTATATATGTGATGGAAACAAAAGTGTATGTTCTATGTGTTTTTAATAACTGTTGGGGGATGCGGTGCAAAGGTTGGGGGGGGGGTGTTGTGTGTCCTAACGCTATGTATGTCTCTGTGTGTCTTTAATCTATGTGTCAGGCAAATATGTGCAATGTGTAAATATGTGTAACTCTTACGTGTAAATATGCTAGTAATAAAATACAAAACAATCAAAAAGAGTGCGCCTACAAATCAAAAGAACGATAAAGAAATAAAAGTATTACTGGAATGTCTGTTGGAAAGAAAAGATGTGTGTGCTATGTGTATTTAATAAGTGGTGGGGGATGGGGTGTGTTGGGGGATGGGGTGTGGTGGGGGGAATGGGTGTGTGGGGTGTGTGTCCTAACTATATATATGTCTCTATGTGTGTTATTTAATCTATGTGTCTTGCAAATATGTGAAATCTGTAAATATGTGTATTGCTTAGAATATAAGTACTTAGGAAGTAAACAAGAAACAAGACAAAAAAGTAATCTACCTCTCTCCAAACCACTAATCTCACAACTCAAACTCTCTCCCACCTGCTCCTGAAACTGCGTGCTAACTCCAATGGCTCTTACAACACAGTCAGCGCATGGGTTTGTATCACTCACATTTATAAGCTCATACTGTCAATCAAATTCTTAGCTCGTATGTGATTGGCTGAGAGGCGTGTCTCGCTAGGACGTCCCCTTATCAGCTTGCGAGCGCGCCAACAGACTCAGCCAATTACATACGCACTTATAGTGTCAGGCCGCCAAGTGCGTATGTAATTGGCTGAGAGTCCCAATACATACGCACTTGGCGTCCCGCGTTGGGACTCTCAGCCAATTACATACGCACTTGGCGTCCCGCGTTGGGCTTCTCAGCCAATTACATACGCACTTGGTGTCCCGCGTTGGGCTTCTCAGCCAATTACATACGCACTTGGCGTCCCGCGTTGGGACTCTCAGCCAATTACATACGCACTTGGCGTCCCGCGTTGGGCTTCTCAGCCAATTACATACGCACTTGACATCCCGCGTTGGGACAGCCAATTACATGCGGCCAAGTGCGTATGTAATAGGTTGAGAGGCTTCTTGACTTAAAATCATCAGCTGGAATGCCATGTAAAGATCCACAGGTGACCAATGGCAAAGCAGAAATTAACGTGCCTAATACCAGATCATGCAATCAACAAGCTATATAACCCCATCCCCAACAAGTCATCAGCATGTCTGAAACAGCATGGATGATCATGTGAGAGGGATGATGGCTAGGATGAGTGGGCGTATGAGGTTGAGACGCTTTTGTGCAGCTAAACTAGCACAGTATGAAGACCAGGAAGCAAGGTGTGTGATTGAGGGGGTGATGGGGAGTGGCAGAGAGGAATGTCTGGGAGTGAATGAGGGTGTGAGTGGTGATGTGATCCATGCTGGGGCAGAACCAAGCCAGGCAAGGGAATTACCACAGGCCATGCCTAGTATCGTGGGGGTGGAACAGGGAGGAGAGAGAGCTCCAGTAGCACAGGGACAGATGGATATAGGGCCACCTGCACCCAGGGAGGCTGACAATGTTGTCGGTGATCAGCTGCTGGGGGGAGTACAGGATGTGTTGGCTCAGGCAGAAGGGGGGGAGCCTGACCAGGAGCCTGACCAGGAGCCTGTGAGGAGGCGGGCACCCAATGTGTACAGGGAGAGACTCACATTAGAGGGGTTAACTGATGGGGAGGTGTATGAGCATTTTCGGTTGACCCGTGCCAGTCTTGGGGAGCTCTATGAGGTTCTCAGAGCGGACCTTGAGCCTCGCTCACGGGCAAATAGAGCCATCCCAGGAATGACACGGATGTTAGTTGCAATACACCTCCTTGCTTCTGGGAGCTTTCAGACCACCCTGAGCATAGCCAGAGGAATGTCTCAGCCAAGCCTCTCGAATTGTCTGAGTGCATTCCTCCGTGCTATTGGTCGTAGAGCTGCCAGATACATCAGTTACCCTAACACTGCTGAAGAGATCTCGAAGGTGAAGTTCGATTTCTTCCAATTAGGAGGTATCCCCAATGTGCTTGATGCTATTGACTGTACACACGTGGCACTGATACCTCCTAGAGAGCAAGAAGCGCTGTACAGAAATCGTAAGCATTATCATTCAATCAATGTACAGGTTGTTTGCGATGCGAACATGCGCATACAAGGTGTGTTTGTAGGCTTCCCGGGAAGTGCTCACGACGCCTATATCCTGCGTGCATCCGTAATATATGACATCTTTGAGTCCGGCAGATTTCCATCCGGATGGCTACTGGGTGAGTACACATTAGTAATGGCAGTCAACCATATCTTACTATGACTGGATACAATAACACATACGGTACATCATGTTTCCCTCTATTGCTCTGATGTTCACATGTGCATTACGGAGTAATACTACCAAAGCCAGAACAGAATAGCTCATTGCTGGCCAAAACCCTGTGTTAGCTTGGCCAAACAGTATGCAGTTCACAACAACATATGACAAAAACCATAACTGATTAATCATTAGGTTTATGTTCTGATGCATTCCCTTGTATCCTGTGACATGGACATCTCTAGCCTACATAAAGTGTTGTGTGTTCTTGTACGGCCTATGTAAGTGAGATGTCTTCAGAATTCATCTGATAGAGGAGAATTAATATTGTTTGGCAAACTTTTTCTTGCCTGAATATATCCCGGAATAAACATGAATTAGCTTACCTTGAAGTTATCAAAATCTCCAAGGTCTTTTGGTATTTGCGTTTGATCGTGTCCGCCCCTGGGAAATTCCACCTGAATTAGCATCACATTTACGTTCACAAGAATACACGATCACTCTTCACCTCAGACCTCTGGCATGTGCTCGTTACAAGAACTGCAACAGTGACTTCCTGTGCTCTCTACCAGACGGGTCGCAATATGTACCCTGTTGTATTTCCCTTGTATCTCCGCCTCATGTAAGTGTCCTGTGGGTGTGAACATCTGGATTTTCCATTTGTTGAAATTACATTATAATTGATCTGAAGCTTCAGATAGAATCCATGTGTTAATACCCTACTAATTATCCTATCAGATGCATCCATGATCCATCTCCCTTACATATATCTTTAACTGTGTATTAGCCACAGGGATGTGTTGATAGGTCATGATGACGATATTTGGCCATATGCTTTGTCAAACATCACAACATCCTATTCATATCAACATCATATTTTATTTCCACCAGGTGATGCAGGATATGGGTGTTTGCCGTGGTTGTTGACCCCTGTGAGCAATCCCCATACTCGGGCAGAGGCGCAGTATAATGCTGCGCATAAAACCTGCCGGAATGTAATTGAGCGCACCTTTGGTGTACTAAAGATGCGCTTGAGATGTTTACATTCCACTGGGGGGGCTCTACAATACAAGCCCCAGAAAGTTTGTCGCATCATCGTTGCCTGCTGCTGTCTGCACAATATAGCACTACAGGCCAACTGTCTGGGGGACATTGATGCGGCTCCGCTACCTGTGGAGGAAGAGCCTTTATTTCACCCTGAAGTGGATAATCTGCAGGGGTCACAACAACGTGCCCGCCTAATTCGTGAGTACTTCACATGTAAGTACATACCCAATATGCATGGAATACAGTCTAATGTATCTGGATTATGCCTAACTCCCAAATCCACCTTTATCCATCTCCCTTGTCATACAGAATTCCAACCAGTCCACAGTAGTGGAGAGTTCACTGACGTTGTCGATGTTTGTACACTGGAACAAGCCACATGATCAGTTACAGGTAAGTAAGCACACATTCCCATACACATCTTAAGTACTGACGGTTAGAAACATCAATGGCATAGATAATTTGAGTGGATTATATATCCCACTATGTTCGTGTATATATGCCCCACGTTACATTGTTATCTAGTATGATCTGCAATACGCAGAATTATTGTTAATTGATCCAGAGGAAGTCACCAAACACCAAAATGTGAAGCTTTGCCAATTGTCTACACAGGTCAGAAAAATATAACATTCCTTCCTGAGCCCAGATACTGGTGATCGTATTCATCACTGGATCAATACTCCCTATCTCTTTATCCAGGATAGCCCCTAATGCCTGTTTGGTTTTGTAAAGTAAAAAGATACCCAATCCCTATTTAAAGTCACCTACAACCTCTACGGACCAGGATTGCTCACATTGTCTGATCCTGCCAAACCACATGAAATGGGATCCAAATGTGGTTGAAAAATACCATACACAAATACTTTGTCTAATTTGTGACTGTAATCCTAACATCATATTAACCTTACAGAGCTGCTGTCGTGTGTCAACTCTTCTTTAAACAACCTAGACATGGAAAAACATGACCAGCAAGGGAACTGCTACATCAATGTGAACTACATAGTGAGTATTTGTGTAATAATATGGCCACGTATGCTGAAGGACACAAATAACACATCAATCACTTTATTAATATCGGCCTATCTCTTTTCCAGAATACAGCAGATAGGTAAGCGGTGATAACTAATGACGATCCACAGCGCACGTGTCCTGGTGGAACAAATCACCTCGTGGATGAGCTTGGGACTGCGTCCAAGGTAAAACACCACATTTGGCTCTCCACAGATGCATTAATGTGTAATCTATGTGATATTCCTACATCATTAGCCAGATGAGTAGCTCGTTTCCTATGTAGGGAAAGAACAGTGAAGACGTTTGTATGAAATGAGCAACATATATCGGTACAGTGGATCGAAAAGGTCTAAAGTCTACACACCCCTGTTAAAATGTCATGTTTCTGTGCTGTCAAAAAATGAGACCAAGATAAATCATTTCAGAACTTTCTCCACCTTTAATGTGACCTATAAACTGGACAACTCATTTGAAAAACAAACTAGAATCAGTTAAGTAGAGTGAAGAAAAAATCAAAAAAGAAAATCACATGGTTGCATAAGTATGCACACCCCTAAACTAATACTTTGTTGAAACACCTTGTGATTTTATTACAGCACTCAGTCTTTTTGGGTATGAGTCTATCCGCATGGCACATTGTGACTTTGCAAGATTTGCCCACTCTTCTTTGCAAAAACACTTCAAATCTGTCAGATTGCGAGGCCATCTCCTGTGCACAGCCCTCTTCAGATCACCCCACAGGGATTTAGGTCTGGGCTCTGGCTGGGCCATTCCCAAACTTTAATCTACTTCTGGTGAAGCCATTCCTTTGTTAATTTGGATGTATGCTTTGGGTCGTTGTCAAGCTGAAAGATGAAGTTCCTCTTCATGTTCAGCTTTCTAGCAGAAGCATGAAGGTTTTGTGCCAATATTGACTGGTATTTGGAACTGGTCCTAATTCCCTCTATCTTAACTAAGGCCCCAGTTCCAGCTGCAGAAAAACAGCCCCAAAGCATGATGCTGCCACCACCATGCGTCACTGTGGGTATGGTGTTCTTTTGGTGATGTGCAGTGTTGTTTTTGCGCAAAACATATCTTTTGGAATTATGGCCAAAATGTTCAACCTTGGTTTCATCAGACCATAACACCTTTTCCCACATGCTTTTGGGAGACTTCAGATGTTTTTTTGTTTGGAAAAATGCAGCCTGGCTTGGATGTTTTGCTTTGTAAGAAAAGGCTTTCATCTTGCCACTCTACCCCATACGCCAGACATATGAAGAATACGGGAGATTGTTGTCACATGTACCACACAGCCAGTACTTGCCAGATATTCCTGCAGTTCCTTAATGTTGCTGTAGGCCCTCTTGGTAGCCTCCCAGACCAGTTTTCTTCTGGTCTTTTCATCCATTTTGGAGGGAGCTCCAGTTCTTGGTAATGTCACTGTTGTGCCATATTTTCTACGCTTGATGATGACTGTCTTCACTGTGTTCCATGGTATATCTAATGCCTTGGAAATTCTTTTGTACCCTTCTCCTGACTGATACCTTTTAACAATGAGATCCCTCTGATGCTTTGGAAGCTCTCTGTGAACCATGGCTTTTGCTGTGGGATGCGACTAAGAAAATTTCAGGAAAGACCAACTAGAGCAGCTTAACTTAATTTGGGGTTAATCAGAGGCACTTTAAATGATGGCAGGTGTATGCTGACTCCTATTTAACATGATTTGGAATGTGATTGCTTCATTCTGAACACAGCTACATCCCCAGTTATAAGAGTGTGCAGACTTATGCAACCACATTAGTTATTTTTTCTTCCCTCCACCTTACAGATTTCAGTTTGTTTTACAATTGAGTTGTACAGTTTTTGTCACATTAAAGGTGGATATAGTTCTGAAATGATTTTTCATTGGCTAATTTGTTTACAGGAGTGTGTAGACTTTTTATAACCACTGTAAGTGACGAAGTAAGCGCTCCGGGAGCATGTGCAATGTAAATATTGACATGTTCCTTTTATGTTTCAGATCGCAAAGATTAGTCCCTTTCCACGGTCAGAACAAGGAATGATGAGCATTCCCACGTTCCAGGACTATGCTATTGTCACATTGCATCATGTATGTTCAGATGTCAGTCATCATGTGTTGCATCGGGTGTGATATCACATCCTCTACATCGCTTTATATGTACCTATTGCTTTAGATCTGCCATTCTCTCCTCTACTTGGACTATTGTGAAGCCTGTATCATACTTCCTTCCAGATCTCTTCCTCAGTGCTGATGTGATCCTCCCTGTACATATGGGGAACAGTAACTCTAGCCTTGGAACATAACTGTTAATGAGGTTCCGTTTACCTTCAGTTATGAATATGCAACAGCAGATAATAGAGATGCTCATTCACAGAACAGAATACACCTCAAACTGGCCAGTTGGTTGGTAGTTCTGCTAACACCTGAAATTATTTGGAACACACTGATATGGTCCTGGTCATGTTCCCATCTGAGTGTCCAAACTTATGTATGTAGAGTCTTCTCTCATAGTGCCATTTCCAGTGACATGACCTACGGGGGTTCTAACATTGACTGATTGAGCACTTCTACCTCTGCAGTTGCATAGGAGTGTGTGTTGCGCGCACACACAAGACTACAGATTACTTCTCCCCATGAGCATATCTCCTTCTGTATTGTTGGTTTTGAATATTGAATGTTATCCTGATATATTTAATAAAATAACTGATATTGCCTCACGTTGGATGATGCACTGTATCTCCCCCCCTCAACTGATCATCTATACCAATGTCACCCCCCCTGCGTGCATTCTGGCCCCATGTCCCTATTTCCGTGTGTTACTGGAACTCTGTATCATACCCACCTCCACCATGATACTGAGCAGGCCTGTGGTAATTTGTCACTGTGTGGCTTTGTGAACAATTAAACCGTTTTTTTCACTCAATGTTTGTGTAATCCTGTATATTTACCATGTAACAATTCAATTCCCCTGAAAGTCAGATGTGCTCATCACCATCAGTTAGTGGTGTAACTATTCGGGGCAATCTGCGTTGACATTACTACATAATCATGAATGTCGATTCATATCATTCAAGTTGAGCCCTTCAAGTCATTATATACAACCCTGCATGTCTCTAGACATGATTTCAGAATTCACACCCCTCCAACTTGCACCTACATGTAAATTGGCAAGGTACAGATTAATGTAGCATATGTATCTATGTAAACACACACAGATATATGTATTTAACAATGACACTTCATTCTCTCTGTATTGTCGCAACTAGAAAGCATGATATGGTACAAACACACAGAAACAGTGATAACAGTATAACAATCATACTTTATTGCATACACAGAGTACAAACAGAAATAGACAGGAATGTGCATTAATATCATGTGTGTGTTGTGAAGAGATCCTAGTATGGCAAGGGGCTGTGGCAAATCTGAGGACATCTGAAGAGGAAACAGACAACATCATCAGGGTAATGCATAGCATCTCCTAGGGTCACATGTGGTCAGGACCCCACAGTAACCAACAGCATATAACACGACATCTAATCAACATAACCATTAATGCGCATACAACAACCATATGGTTGCCAGAATAAACAGACACTATAAAACAGGGATCATGTCATACTAAGCGATTTCACACACAGTGTGAATTGGTCAATAGATGATATGAATCTGGAAAACAGAGGTAGGAGGTGTTAGAACAATCAGAAGCTGTTATTAGAGTACATTGTTTTTGCTTTTGACACTACTCTAAACCAACTAACATGAACATCATCTCCGAGCAGTAAGAACCATATTTATTCTATCCTGTTCAGTCAGCCTTCCAGGAATATGCTTAGGATGTGGAATACGACAAGGCATGCTTCACTGTGAACACAATCCTTCAGCAAAATGTACTATCACTATCTATGTGGAATAGTTGTGCCATGCTGATATCACATCTCACTTCTAAATGGGTGGTACCAAGGCCAGACAGATTACACTGTTCACATTACCCCTAAACACATGCACATTGATCATGAAGTCAAACCCTGGAAATTGCCACTTTGGTTTGGATGACATGAAAAAACTGAAGCCAATTTCATAATGTTAACGGGATGGAATGCTATAAACTTATGTGGAATTGCTGGTTTGGATTAGCAGATAGTAATGGGACTGTGCAACTCGATAGCCTGGACACTGATCATTATAATGGAAGATCACACAGTCATGTTTCTTAGTGAAAAGATATGTAGTCATATATTTCATTTCAGAGCCATCTGCAGTGGGGAATAATCCTGATAGAATGCCCGTTGGGAACTGGTTTGAGTGTTTACTCACATGATGGTATTGTACTGCTCGAAGATGAATAAAATGTCTTCATAGTTGTGAGATTTGGCTATTAACACCTACAAAGACAAAAACAATGTCTCATTCCGAACAATATTATGATTAAATACAGCATTTAAGCTCAAGGTCAATCCACATTGAACATCAATTGTTAAAATGTTCAACATAACCAGACATGTACACACTCTGTAGCCAATATTATGTCAACATGTATAACAATCTGTATTCTGTGAGGAGTGGTCAGGAGGCCCTCTCGGATGTTCCTAACACCTCCTACTCCGAGTTAGCGGGCCCCCACCGTCTGTGCCCGCGGCCCGTCTCCCTCTTCCACGCCTTGGTGTGGGATCAGGGGGTGCCACTACAGCAGGTGGCTGGGGTTCATGGGTGGGTGATGTCTGAGATGAGGAGGCAGACATCTCAGGTTGAGATTGGACAACCGAAGGCTGGAGAGGTATGGGCTGGCGACGGAGATTACGCAATAATGCGCGTCTCTCCCGGCTTGCGCGTTCCTCATATCTCTCCATCCTTCGGTTGTGCCTCCTCATCTCAGCATATATGGCCCGTGTGGTGGCTGAGATGACCCTATTTCCAGCCAGGATGGCCCTGCTAACTGCCAATTGATTTTCACTGATGGCCAGCATTTGACTTGCTAGCTGGCTTTGGGCCTGGTCCTCTTCGTCAATGTGAGACATGATGTTCTGTAATTGGGCCGGGAGATGTGGCAGAGGACCTGGAGGTCTGGCGGCTGGCGGCTGGGCGGCTGGCGGCTGGGCGGCCGGCGACTCCGCAGCCGGCGACTCCGCGGCCGGCGACTCCGCGGCCGGCGACTCCGGGGCCGGCGACTCCGGGGCCGGCGACTCCGGGGCACTTCCTCCCGGGGCACTTCCTCCCGGGGCACTTCCTCCCGGGGCACTTCCGGCCGGTGCACCTCCTCCCGAGGCACTTGGGGCCGGGGCACTTGTGGCCGGTGCACTTCCTCCCGGGGCACTTCCTCCCGGGGCACTTCCGGCCGGGGCACCTCCTCCCGGGGTACTTGGGGCCGGGGCACTTGTGGCCGGTGCACTTCCTCCCGGGGCACTTCCTCCCGGGGCACTTCCTGCCGGGGCACCTCCTGCCGGGGCACCTCCTCCCGGGGCCCATGGTGGAGTCCAGGCTGAGTGCGGTGCCCCGTATGTCGGGGGAGCACAGTATGAGGGGGGAGCCCAGGGTGAGGGCTGTGCCCAGGGTGAGGGCTGTGCCCAGGGTGAGGGCTGTGCCCAGGGTGAGGGCTGTGCCCAGGGTGAGGGTGGAGCACCAGATGAGGGTGGAGCCCAGGATGAGGGCTGTGCCCAGGATGAGGGAGGAGCCCAGGATGAGGGTGGAGCCGCTGAGGGTGGAGCCGCTGAGGGTGGAGCCGCTGAGAGAGGCACGGGATGGTGTGGCTGGTGCAGGCCCTGAGGTGGCCACGCCGAAGAGGGCCCGGGCATCACTTCCCGCTCCGTATGAGCAAGTGATGTGGATGGTCCCGGGCCCTCCTGAATGTCCTGGGCCACTTCAGCTCTTCCTGCCTCCTCCTCTTCTGAATCTGGGGATACTGCAATGGAATAAACATATATTTCAGTTGGTTGCCATACACAATTGCCAGCTATGCATTTACATATCATTGACATCATGGTCTCCTGTGAGTGACTGTGGTGCTTGTGTTACACAGATGAGCCACGGGCTGCATAATGAGCATTGTGGATCATGGCTCATATGAATGTGTACTGCATGTGCCTCAGACACGTGCTCTGCTGCATCTGCTGTGCAGTGTGTGAGACTGACCAATCGGACAAGTTTCCAGCAATGGTTGTTAATATGCAGCTGAGACATGGGCCAGGTTAGGACAGTATATGACACATATGCAGTGCTACAGAGTCTGTATCCACAGATGCCGCACAGCAAAATTTTTATTCTCGATCGCAGTGGAGGCCAAAGTCAGGCCTGCATTTGTGGATAGCCATGCTGCACCCAGCTGAGAATATCATTCTCCAAGTCATTAAGTCTAATTGACTCATCTGTTCACATAAAGGAAATCCACATATACAGGCCTGTGCGCAGCACAGCAAGTTTGACTTTGGACACCCTGCTCTATTGCAATTAATCTGGATATAATTAGAAATTGACATATCAGGGAGACAAATTATGAACATGATAGGTTTGCTACCAGGTCTGAAATGGTTATTGTCGCCCCATAAATTTTTAGTCAACCATAGGGCTTACAGTGCTATTGGATGTGAATTATCCCTGTGTGTGGGCAGGGGTGTAGGAGGCCATATAATTCTTGAGCAAGGGTGGGCAGGTTCAGGCCTGGAGGGCCACACAGGTGAGCCAATCGCCTTTTCAGTCATCCTGATTGACTCACCTGTGCCCAAAAAGGATATCCTGAAAGTCCGGCATGTATGTGGCCCTCCTTACCCACCCCTGTTCTAGAGGGATACAGCTCATTATATACAACAGCCAGAACACAAGCCTATTTATACATACATACATACATACATACAGCATGATATCCTGAAAGTCCGGCATGTATGTGGCCCTCCTTACCCACCCCTGTTCTAGAGGGATACAGCTCATTATATACAACAGCCAGAACACAAGCCTATTTATACATACATACATACATACAGCATGATATCCTGAAAGTCCGGCATGTATGTGGCCCTCCTTACCCACCCCTGTTCTAGAGGGATACAGCTCATTATATACAACAGCCAGAACACAAGCCTATTTATACATACATACATACATACATACAGCATGATATCCTGAAAGTCCGGCATGTATGTGGCCCTCCTTACCCACCCCTGTTCTAGAGGGATACAGCTCATTATATACAACAGCCAGAACACAAGCCTATTTATACATACATACATACATACATACAGCATGATATCCTGAAAGTCCGGCATGTATGTGGCCCTCCTTACCCACCCCTGTTCTAGAGGGATACAGCTCATTATATACAACAGCCAGAACACAAGCCTATTTATACATACATACATACATACATACAGCATGTTATCTGCAGGCTTTTAGACAGCCCATCCCCCCACAATCTCAGCCAACCATGTGTGTGATATGATACTCATGTTGCAGGGTGTTAGGACGATCTATGTCCATCTGGCCTGGTATTCCCACCACAGATTCAGAAGGGATGAAGCGCATCACTGTCCTCTCCCATTCCTTATAAACATAAGTGACCGCGGGCCCACCACCAGTCTGACGTGCTGCTGCTGCCTCATTGGACATCTTTCTTTTCACAGCCATCTTTAAATCGTCAAACTTGTGCCGCACTAACCTCCAGTCCCTATTAGTAACCCCTACTGCCGACACAGCTCTGGCAATTTGGGACCAGGCCTGCTGCCTCTGGCTGGCATTAATGTCTCTGCCACCACATATAATTCCCTGGCGGGCACAGATTTCCCTGAGGAGAACCTGGATCTCCTCGGGGCTATAATTGGGGGCCCTGGGCCTTGCCACAACCCGTTGCCTTACAGACGGTGCCTGGTCTTCCTGTTCTATCCCTGGGGCTGCTCCCTCATCCCCACTACCTCCCACAAAGGGATCAGGCCCCTGACCCTCTGCCCCTTCCACTAGAATGCCTAGCTCTGGGGGCACTTCCCTCCCCCCCTGCTCTCCTCCTTGCTCTCCTCCTCCTCCTCTCCCTCCACCTCCTCCTCCTCCTCTCACTCCACCTCCTCTCCCTCCACCTCCTCCTCCTCTCCCTCCTCCTCCTCTCCCTCCTCCTCCTCCTCCTCTCCTCCTCATCCTCCTCCTCTCCTCAGATGTTCTCCTCACTCTCCTCCGCGCCTCTCTTGCCTTACCACCTCCTCTCCTCTAAACTCCTCCAAAAAAAAAATTAACAATAAAGCAAGATAATCTTTGTGTTGGTTTAGGAGGTAAAAAAAGATGCAAGTATTATGTGTAGTATTATATGTGGGGGGAGGGGGGGGGGAAGGTCTTGGGGGGGGGGGGTGTAGGTGTGCAGTGGCCTACCACTAGGTGTTGCTATGTGTACGTATTAATCTATGTGTGTGAATTATGTGATATCAGTAATTATGTGTATTGTAAATAAAGGGTTAAATTATCTGCTAGTTCAAAATTGAAATTCTCTCCTCTCTCCTCTCTCTTCTCTCTCTCCTTGCTCACCAAAAACCCACCAACGCCTAGACCTGTGTGTCTACTTGCAAAAGCTACAGCACAGTCAATTATGTTCTGTTTTTGGCTCCCTTTTAAAGGCATACTGCCGTCAGGTTAAGTGGTACGTATCACGTATTTCGCGCTCTTTTCATACGCAAAGTGATCCGAGATATCGTAACTCATGCGCAAATCCTAACGTTTACGCATTCGCATCCATCGCTCGTATCTCGCAGCACTTTGAATTTAATAGCTTCGGAAATGGTTTCATTTTTAAACTACGTAGGACTTGCGTTTTCACCTATTATTTACGCAGCTCGAATTTAATAGGGCCCATAGTGTTTAATTCCTTTCCTCCCTTCCAAGCCTCCCTCCATCCCCGACCCCACCACCATGTCCCCCCCACCCCTCCCTATTTCCTTCTCCACTCTAAAAGTTGAAGATTTTGAAAATTAGCAACAGTTTCCTTAACAGATTCCACAAAGGGTATGTTCCATTCCCTCAACATAGTTTCCCCCTCTCCCACGAGTTAGCAATTTTTTTCTGATTATCTTTAAAAATGATCAATTTAGTAGGAAAAGCCCATTTATATGAAATATTTTCCTTATGTAAAGCTTTAGTAATTTCTTGAAACTTTCTACGTTTTGTTAAAGTCTCTCCAGAAAGATCTGTAAAAATAATAAGATTTTCGAACGGAGGATCGAATTTAGTTTTCACCCATGATGCTTTTAACACTGCTTCTTTATATTCAAAGAAGTGTAATCTAACTATAACATCTCTAGTATTAGCACCCTTAAGCTCTTTTGATCCAGGGTTTAATGGGCTTTGCTAGATAAGAAAAAAAAGCAGTTACAAAACCCTTAAGTTCATCAAAATTTAGGGTTTCCAGGATGCCTCTTAATCTCAAATTATTCCGTCTGGAAAAGTCCTCTTGTTGTGTAGCTTTAATTTCCATATGTTCCATTTTACATTCCAGATCTGCTGAATAATTAACTACTTTTTGAAATTCTTTAATTAAAATTTTGTGAGTTTTTTCTAATTCCTCCACTCTATCCAACAAGCTATTAATCGCTGATTTATTTAGTTGGATTTCCTGTAAAAGGTCAGATCTTAAAGTAGATTGGAATTCAATAAGTAGTTTTTTCATAATAGAAGTGGTTAGAACTTCATCTTCCTTTGTAACAGCTGATTCAACTGATTCATCATTTGTAGACAGTTTTGTTTGATCTAATCCCGGTGATGAGGGATAGGGAATTCTCTTTGTGGGGAACTCATAGCTCCTAAATTCCCTTTTGGGGAGAAAAAAAGTTGCCAGTGGTGCTTTTGAAGCATTCCCAGTATTTTTCTTAATTTTTTGTTTAAGTTTAGTGGCATTGGAACCTTTATCCTTCATATTGCCTGATAATTCCCTCAGAAAGGTGCATATCAGGTGCAAATCAGCAATATGAGTAAATATTTTAAATGTCCTTTACAATCCAAACGATTCAAACTCAGGCCCAACTTCATATAATGCTCTTATAGAGCTATTGTGTCAGGAAAGAAGGTCACTGAAACAAGCTACCTCAGAAAGGTGCATATCTGGTGCAAATCAGCATTATGAGTAAATAGCTTAAATGTCCTTTACAATCCAAATGATTCAAACTCAGGCCCATCTTCATAAAATGCTCTTATAGAGCTAATGTGTCAGGAAAGAAGGTCACTGAAACAAGTTACCTCAGAAAGGTGCATATCAGGTGCAAATCAGCAGTGTGAGTAAATGGCTTAAATGTCCTTTACAATGCAAATGATTCAAACTCAGGCTGAAACAAGTTACCTCAGAAAGGTGCATATCAGGTGCAAATCAGCAGTAAAAGCTAAAATGTCCTTTGCAATCCAAAGGATTCAAACTCAGGCCTATCACATATTATAATTGTCTAACTGCGATTCGTCGTCACGCTTCAGACGAATCGCAGTTAGACAATTATAAAGTGCTGCGCATTGCGCAGAGCGCGGCGCGAGCCGCGCATGCGCAGAGCGCGGCGCAAGCCGCGCTCTGCGCCCGAGCCGCGCTTGCGCAGAGCGCGGCGTGAGACGCGCATGCGCAGAGCGAGCCGCGCTTGCGCGCGCGGCCCGACACCAGGTAAAAGAGTGGGGAAGAGTGGGGAAGAGTGGGGAAGAGTGGGGTAGAGGCACAGAGGGAGAGTGGGGAAGAGGGGAGGGAGAGTCACAGAGGGAAAGTGGGGAAGAGGGGAGGGAGAGTCACAGAGGGAGAGTGGGGAAGAGGGGGGGAGAGTCACAGAGGGAGAGTGGGGAAGAGGGAGGGAGAGTGGGGAAGAGGGGGGGAGAGTCACAGAGGGAGAGTGGGGAAGAGGGAGAGTGGGGAAGAGGGGGGGGAGAGGCACGGCACAGAGGGAGAGTGGGGAAGAGACACAGAGGGAGGGGGGAGAGACACAGAGGGATAGGTGGGAAAGAGACACAGGGGAGGTAGAGGAGGGGGAAAAGACACAGGGGAGGTAGAGGAGGGGGAAAAGACACAGGGGAGGTAGAGGAGGGGGAAAAGACACACAGGAGGGAGAACATGGGGAAGATACACATGGGAGGGAAATGGGGGGGGGGAACAGACACAGGGGGAAGGGGGAAAGAGACACAGGCCAGGGGGGAACAGGCACAGAGGGAGAGGGGGGAACAGGCACAGAGGGAGAGGGGGGAAGAGACACAGGGGGGAGAGATACAGAGGGTGAGGGAGGAAGAGACACAGAGGGAAGGGGGGGAAGAGGTACAGAGAGAGGGGGAAAGAGGCACAGAGGGGGGGGGGGGAACAGAGGAAGGGGTGAAGAGACACAGTGGCGAGACACACAGAGAGAGGCGGGGGAAGAGGCACAGAGGGAGAGGGTGGAAGACACAGAGTGGGGAGAGACACAGAGGGTGAGGGGGAAGAGACAGGGAGGAAGAGGCACAGAAAGAGGAGGGGGAAGAGACACAGGGGAGTGAGAGGAGGGGGAAGAGACACAGGGGAGAGAGTGCAGGGGGGAAGATACACAAGGGAGGGAAATGGAGACACGAGGAAGGAAAGTAACAGACACAGGGCTGAGGGGGAAAGAGACACAGGCCAGGGGGGAACAGACACAGGGGAGGGTTGGGGGAGACACAGGGGAGGGTTGGGAGAGACACAGGGGAGGGTTGGGGGAGACACGGGGGGGGGAGATGCATAGGAGGGAGAAGGGGGAAAGAGACACAGGGGAGGGGTTTAGAGACACGGGAGGGAGAGGGAGGTAAAAACACAGGGGGGCAGGAGATACAAAGGAGGTAGACGAGGTGGAAGGAGACACAAAGGAGGGGGGAAATAAGACACGAGGGAGGAAGTAGACAGAGGGAGAGACTCGCAATGAGCTCCAAAGGGGCTCATTGCAAGGCCTGTGATGAGCGCCAAAGGCGCTCATCACAAGGCCAGTAAAGTAGAGGGGGAGAGGCTTACATTGTGTGGCAAACAGCATTGCCAGGCTTCAGTTTTTATTGCCGTCATTTTTGACGGGCAAGTCGCTAGTCTTCATATAATGTTCTTATGGGGCTAAAGTGTCAGTAAAGAAGGTTACTGAAACAAGTTACCACAGGAAGGTGCATATCAGCAGTATGAATAAATAGCTTAAATGTCCTTTACAATCCAAATGATTCAAACTCAGGCACATCTTCATATACTCTTATAGAGCTAAAGTTCAGGAACGAAGGTTACTGAAACAAGCTACCTCAGAAAGGTGCATATCAGGTGCAAATCAGCAATGTGAGTAATTAGCTTAAATGTCCCTTTACAATCCTCCATTTTCAGGTATCTTAATATGGAGAATTTGGCATTTAGCCAGAGAAATATGTAAATGACAAACTTTCCTCAGTATAAATCATATCATCTCTTTTTAGGAATATAAATTACTGTGGGCTGTTAGTTACTCACAACCTGAGCATCCATCGTCTCCCCTATGCAGTAATCTGTATCCAGAGACCACTCACAGCTCTCCAGCTCTCCAGTCAGCCTCTCTGGCTAGGGATTTGCAGCCATTTTCCCCTTCAGAATCTGCCAGATAATGTTACAGTGCTGCTCCGTGGACTATGTCCACTGTTTGGAAAGTGTGCTGCCAGCCTGCTCTCCCACCTCCACTTCCTGCATCCAAATCAGCTCCACGACTCATCTGCTGCACATCGCCGCTCTGGGTCTAAAATTTCTCCCACAGGATCTCCCAGCAATGCATCTCTGAGAACGCTTAGTGTTCATGGCGGGCTATCTGCCCCATCTAGCACAGCATGATGTGCTTCCTGGGCGGGGACTCCCAATCTGATTATTTTTACTCTGTATCTTGATCTTTAAATCATTGTTAAGCCACATTGGATGCGATTTATTCCTTTTACTTTTTTTTCCACATGGTATATGCCGATGTGTATGTATATTTAGTAAGGATTTAAATGTTGTCTATTTATGTTGAGTGTTTTTACCTATCAGTTCTTTGTCCCAGTCTATGCTGCCCTTAGACCATTAAAATCTGCCCTTTTAAAATTAAGAGTTTTTGTTGGCCCCTTAAATTTTTTTTTTTGCTTCAAGCTCAAATGAGACTCTGTGATTACTGTTTCCCAACGGTTGCCCTATTCCAACATTTGATACTATATAAATGACTAAATCTAAGATAGCTTCATTTCTAGTAGGCTCTTGTATAACCTAGGCCAGATAATGATCCCTGAGTGTACTCAAGAACCTGCCCCCCTTAGCTGAACTGCTGTTCTCATTTATCCAGTTTATTTCAGGGTAATTAAAATCTCCCATTATTAGAACTTGCCCATGCTTAGCTGCATTTCCAATCTGTAACAATAATTGTATTTCCTCACTTGCAGCTATATTTGGGGGTTTATAGCATACTCCTACTAATATTCTTTTGGAATTTGTTGATCAGCTATTTAATTCTACCCACAAACATTCAACTTTATCACTAGGTCCACCATAAATATCTTCTCTGACTATAGGCTTAAATTCAGGCTTAACATACAGACAAATCCCTCCTCCTCTTTTACCATTGCCTCTATCTTTCCTAAATAGGTTATAACAGTCCAGGCATGAGATTCATCCTACCACGTTTCGGTAATGCCTATTATTAATTGCTAAACATTCTAACTCTCCCATTTTTCCTGGCAAGCTTCTGGCATTAGCAAGCATACACCTTGTGTTATGAGTCTGTAGTTCTGAAGTGCCTGCCACTGTACTTGAGTTACTTAGTACTACCTCCCTATTGACTTATTCATCCCTTATATCCTCTACACTTTCTACCCCATTACTTATATTTATCTTCACCTTGGCTGGTATGGAGGGTGCAGTTGAAAGCAGAGCAGAGGAGTATGCAGCTAGGCTGGGTATGGGTACAGGGTCTGAGGGAGAAAGGCTTAGCTGGTATGGAGGGTCCAGTTGAAAGCAGAACAGAAGAGAATGCAATTAGGCTGGCTCTGGGTCCAGGGTCTGAGGGGGAAAGTTTTATCTGGTATGGAGGGTACAGTTGAAAGCAGAGCAGAGAAGAATGCAACTAGGCTAGGTCTGGGTTCCGGTCCAGGGTCTGAGCGAGAAAGGCTTAGCTGGTATAGAGGGTCCAGTTGAAAGCAGAGAAGAATGCAAATAGGCTAGGTCCAGGGTCTGAGGGAGAAAGGCTTAGCTGGTATAGAAGGTCCAGTTGAAAGCAGAGCAGAGGAGAATGCAACTGGCCTGGGTCCAGGATATGATGGAGAAAGGATAGCAGTTTTCTGTATTTCGCTGGTGTCTCTCTTAATGCTGTGGTACTGTTAAGAGCATTGAATGGGGTTCCATGAGGAAAAACAGCATTATCGCAAAGCAGTGCGTTCAGCAGGGATCGGCAGCCAAAAAACAGCTTTATAGAAGGGTTTAGCCAGACCAGGGAATTCCAGCAAAAATAGAGCTGTAGCGAATTAGTGCTAAAAGGGGTAACGTTAATCAGGTTATACCTATATACACATAAAATTAATAATCTATCAAGACATATAAGTATACATTAGATTGTGTTGCAAGCCAAAAAATAATTAGTACTAAGTAAACACTGCTTAAAAATGTATAATCTTTAATATACATACATACATCTAACTGTCTATAATTTCAGGTAAGGGTTATCAGAATAACACTTACCCATAATCACTAGTATACTCGAAAGAAGCACCTCCCTCCAGATAAAGCTTACTTTGAGACATTTCAAAGGAAAGAATGGTTCTCCTTTTCCAAATGAGGGGTCTCATAGTTATAGTTACATAGTAATTGAGGTTGAAAAAAAACTTTTAGCCCATCAAGTTCAACTTTTTAAGATCTCCTCTGATCTGCAATATGCGGATTAGTTGTTAATTGATCCAGAGGAAGGCAAACAGAAAAAAAAAAAAAAAGTCAAACTTTGCCAATTGTCTCAAAATCGAAAAAAATCCTTCCTGACCCCAGCAATTGTTTTTCTACCTGGATCAATACTCCCTCTCTAATTAACCAGGATAACCCTGAATACCCTTTTTATTTAAAAATGTACCCAATCCCTTTTTAAAGTTATCTATTGAATCTGCCATCACCACCTCCCCTGGTAGAGAATTCCACAGATTAACTACCCTTACCCTTACTGTGAAGAACCATTTTCTTTCTTTAAGGTGGAATCATTTTACTTCTAACCTTGTGTCAATTGAAAACCTCTTAGCACAACAAGCTCCCTTGACAAATCTTTATACTGACCCTGGATGTATTTATATAGGGTAATCATATACCCTCTTATACGCCTTTTTTCTAGAGAAAATACGTTTAATTTGGTTAGTCTTTCTTTATAACTTAGCCCCTCCGTTCCCCTTATTAGTTTTGTTGTCCTTCTCTGTACTTTTTCCAGTTCTAAAATGTCCTTTTTATGAAGTGGTGCCCAAAACTGTACTCCATATTTCGAATGAGGGCGTACTAGGGATTTGTATAGCGATAGAATTATATTTGCTTCCCTTGCTTTTATACCCTTCTTAATACATGTTAATAATGTATTTGCCTTTGCAGCTGATGCTTGGCATTGAGAACTGTTACGTAGGTGGTTGTCCACAAGCTCTCCCAAATCTCTTTCAATATCTGATAACCCTAGATTTGTTTCATTAAGTTTATAAATTGCATGGTTATTTTTCCTTCCCTGATGCATAACCTTACATTTATTCATATTAAATCTCAACTGCCATTTAATTGCCTATTTCTCTCATTAATGCAAATCCATTTGGAGGGAAAGTACATAATTTTCTGATTTAATTACCTTGCACAACTTCGTGTCATCAGCAAAAATGAAGACAATAGTTTCCAGTCCTACTTGTTTTTGCAAGTGGATTTTACTTCTTGCAAGTAAAGGCTGATAAATTGCAGAGTGCAATAACTGTGTCCTCGTGAGTCGGCAGAAGTTAATATAAACAGGAGAAGGGGCAAACTTGTGAGCTTGCGAACACTTCTAGTGTAAGAGCAGTTCTAGTAAATGTGTAGGAAGAAAAAAAAGGAAGAAAAAAAAAATATAAATATATATATATTTTTTTTTTTTATATAACTTTATACAAATATATTATTTTTTATTCTTGTTTATTTTTCCCACTGAATTTTTGTAGACCATAATTATGAGTCAGTCCAGTGGCAACCTTACTCAGTGTACATCATATGTATGCACTACTGGAACAGATGATCCAGGGTCCATACCTCTGTGAGAGGTGTGAGTATGTTGCCTCTCTGGAAGCTCAAATTGGAAAACTGGAGAGGAGAATTGCAGCACTTACTGATATTCCACTGGAAAGGGAGTTGGTGCTCACTGAGCACAGTTTAGCTGGGCCTAGCATGGAGGGGGGCGCTAGTACGGATGTCCAGGCAGGTAGCTGGGTTATAGTTATAAGGGGAAGCAGAGGGAACAGGAGGAGGCAGGCCAGTTCTGAGTTTGCAAACACCAACAGATTTGCCAGATTGAGTTAAACTGTTGGGGGTGTCCATTTAGGAATGGCAATGCCAGATATAGCTGTTCCCTCTAACAGCCGGGAGAACAGTTCTACTGGAGGAGTGGGAGGGCAGATTAGGCAGAGCAACAGACAGGTTTTGGTGGTAGGGGACTCGATTATTAGGAAGGTAGACAGGGTTATTTGTCACCAAGCAATCAAACATTTTGATGTCTCCCGGGTGCTCAGGTTCGGCATGTTGTGGATCGTGTAGACAAATTATTGGGAGGGGCTGGAAATGAACCAGCGGTCTTGGTACATATTGGTACCAATGACAAAGTTAGTGGAAGATGGAGTGTCCTAAAGAATGATTTTAGAGAACTAGGTAATACGCTGAAGGCAAGGAACTCCAAGGTAGTATTTTTGGAGATACTACCAGTGCCACGTGCTAGCCCAGGGAGGCAGAAGGAGCTTAAGGAGGTTAATGCATGGCTAAAGATGTGGTGCACTAAGGAAGAGCTTGGGGCTGACTTCTCACTTCAGTACAATCTCTACAGCAGGGATGGATTGCACCTTTATGATGAGAGAGCTTTTGTGCTAGGGGATAGGATGGTAGAAAGGCTGGAGGAGTTTTTAATCTAGTAGATGAGGGGGAGGGACGAGATATAAGTAATGGGATTGAATGTGTAGAGGGTATAAGGGATGAATTAACAACTCATAGGGGAGGAATGGGGAGGGGTAGTATAGTCAATAGGGAGGTATTACTAAGTAACACAAGTATAGTGGCAGGCACCTTAAAACTACAAACTCATAACATAAGATGTATGCTTGCTTATGCCAGAAGCTTGCCAAGAAGAATCGGAGAACAATTAATGAAAAAATGGGATTTAATAGGCATAACCGAAACGTGGTGGGATGAATCTCATGACTGGACTGTTACTCTGGATGGTTATAACCTATTTATGAAAGATAGGGGCAATGGTAAAAGAGGAGGAGGAACTTGTCTGTATGTTAAGCCTGAATTTAAGCCTTTAGTCAGAGAATATATTTATGGCAGAACTAGCGATAATGTTGAATGTTTGTGGGTAGAGTTAAATAGCCGAGCAGCAAATTCCAAAAGACTATTAGTAGGAGTATGCTATAAACCCCACAATATAGCTGAAAGTGAGTAAATACAATTATTGTTACAGATTGGAAATGCAGCTAAGCATGGACAAGTTCTAATTATGGGAGATTTTAATTACCCTGAAATTAACTGGATAAATGAGAACAGCAGTTCAGCTAAGTGTAGCAGGTTTTTGAGTACACTCAGGGATCATTATCTGGCCCAGATTATACAAGAGCCTACTAGAAATGAAGCTATCTTAGATTTAGTCATCACAAATAATATTGATATAGTATCACATGTTGGAATAGGGCAACCTTTGGGAAACAGTGATCACAACACAGTCTCATTTAAGATTGAAGTAAAAAAACTAAATTTTAAGGGGCCAACAAAAAATCTTAATTTTGAAAGGGCAGATTTTAACGGTCTAAGGGCAGCAATACAAAGTATAGACTGGGACAGAGCACTGATAGGTAAAAATACTGAACATAAATGGACAACATTTTAATCCTTACTAAATATACATACTTATCACCATATACCAAGTGGGATTAAAAGTAAAAGGAGTAAATCATATCCAATGTGTAACAATGATTTAAAAATCATTAAAAAAAAATAATTAAAAAACAGGCATTTAAATTATACAAACAAGAGGGGACTGAACTGCTTTACGGGAGTACAAGGAAATCAACAAGGATTGCAAAAGGGCTATAAGACTGGCTAAAATAGAAAATGTAAAATGAGTTGCAAAGGAGAGTTAGACTAATCCTAAAATATTTTGTAAGTATATTAATGGGAAGAAGACGAGGAAGGAACATTATAGGAATATTAGAATGTGAAACAGTCCATCTGAAAATTAGTGACCAGGAAAAGGCAGATGAGCTAAATAGGTTATTTTCTTCGGTATATACAAGGGAGGTACCAGTGGTTGGGACACTGCAACATAATGGGACTACACTACCTTCGCCGAATAGTTGGTTAACGCAGGAAGTAATCCAAAAGAGGTTCTAAAAAATAAATGTTAATAAAGCCCTGGTTCCTGATGGAATACAACCAATGGTACTGAGGGAATAGCCAAACCATTATATTTAATTTTTCAAGATTCACTCAACTGGAGAAAAGCAGATGTGATACCTATATTTAAAAAGGGAGTAAGAGCAAATCTGGGGAATTATAGACCAGTGAGCCTCACTTCTGTAGTGGGGAAGCTTTCAGGAGGTTTAATAATGTATAATATACAAGACTATGTCTATTTGATCAGGATTATAAGTAGAGGTCAACAGGGATTTATGAGGGATAGGTCATGTCAAACAAATCTAATTCGTTTCTATGAGGACGTTAGTAGGAACCGGGATTAAGGCAACTCAGTGGATGTAGTCTTTTTGGATTTTGCAAAGGCTTTTGATACAGTGCCACATGGGAGACTATTGTGCAAACTAAGGGATAATGGAATTGCAGTAAATATCTGCTCATGGATTGAGAGCTGGCTAAAAGACAAGGAGCAAAGAGTTGTTGTGAATGGAACATGTTCAGATTGCACTACTGTAATGTGGTAAGTGGGGTTCCTCGGGCTTCAGTATTAGGTCCTCTCCTTTTTAACATATGTATTAATGACTTAGAGGTGGGACTGATGACACAAAGTTGTGCAAAGTAATTAAATGAGATAATGATGTACTTTCCCTCCAAAGGGATTTACATAAAATTGAGGAATGGGCATTTAAATTGCAGATGAGATTTAATGCCAATAAATGTAAACTTATGCATCTGGGAAGGAAAAATAGCCATGCAATTTATAAAAGACACCTTTTTTCTAGAGAAAATATGTTTAATTTGGTTAGTCTTTCTTCATAACTTAGCCCTTCCCTTCCCCTTATTAGTTTTGTTGCCCTTCTCTTCTAACCTCAAGGGATGTCCTCTTGTCAGTTGAAAACTTCTTGGCACAAAAAGCTCCCTTGACCAATCTTTATACTGACCCTACCTTATAGAAATACATCTAGGGTCAGTATAAAGATTTGTCAAGGGAGCTTTTTGTACCAAGAGGTTTTCAACTGACAAGAGGACATCCCTTGAAGTTAGAAGTAATAAGATTCCGCCTTAAAGAAAGAAAAGGGTTCTTCACAGTAAGAGTGGTTAATCTGTGGAATTATCTTCCAGAGGAGGTGTTGACAGCAGATTCAATAGATAAATTTAAAAGGGCACTACATTTATTTCTAATTAAAAAGGGTATTCAGGATTATAATGGATAATTAGAGAGAGAGTATTCATCAAGGGAGAAATCCGATCGCCAGTATCTGGGGTCAGGAATGAATTAATTTTCTTTCCCTTTGAGACGATTGGCTAAGTTTCACTTGGGTTTTTTTTCTGTTTGCCTTTCTCTAGATCAATTAATTATTAATAAAAATATATTTTTTAAAATGTTGATTAATACTTAATTTACAACTAATTAATTAATAACCAATCCGCATATTGCAGATCAGAAGCGATCTTAAAAGGCTGAACTTGATGGACTGAAAGTCTTTTTTTCAACCTCAATTACTATGTAACTATGTACTTCTAAGTCGTTAATAAATATGTTGAAAAGGAGAGGACCTAATACGGAGCCCTGTTGAACCCCACTTACCACATTAGTCCAATCTGAGTATGTTCCATTTACAACAACCCTTCCTGTCTTTTAGCCAGCTCTCAATCCATGAGCAGATATTTACTGCAACTCCTGTATCCCTTAGTTTGCACAAAAGCCTCCCATGTGTCACTGTATCAAAAGCCTTTGCAAAATCTAAAAAGACTATGTAACGGAACCCATCACTGTTTTACCCTGTTTTATGATTATTATGGTTAAAATATGATCCTACTATTATACTGTATGTATGTTGGTTTATGCTCTGCAGAATATTAGCCCATGCTATTGCAGACCTGCGCATAATAGACAATCCTATTACAGAGACTCATAAGATAAGGAAGTCTATTGTATAAAGTGTTTTCATTCTCAGCCATAAGAACAAAGAAGGATGATCTAATCCATGTCTGATTGTATCAAAGTTGCCAGGTAGCCTCAAAACCCCTGGTCTGATTCATGCCATTTTTTAATATGTTGTTCCACAATTTATGTTGTTCATAAAAATGTAAGTTTTATTTATGTACTATGTAAAATCATAACGTTATAAAAATGTATAAAAAAGTGTAAGTTTTAGCTGGGAGATAATTGAGTAGATACAGTAATAAACTCAATTATCTCTCAAGTAGAGGGGAGGGAAACTGTGGGCGTTACTACTGTGTTATTAGTTGTTTATACATTCCCCTTGGTGTGTTCTGTTTACCTGACTGTAATAAAAACCAGGCTGGGTGTGCCAGCAAGAGTTCTACTTGACCCTTCAAAACGTAGCCTTGTCTCGTTCTTGGAGGGGATTGCTATATCATACTGGGGATTGCTATGCTTTGCATACTCCCTGGAGCTTTAAACTATTGAACCCTTGTTCCTGATGTACTCTCCTTGGAGGAGAGGTCTTCCCCACACGATCCTGGATGCTGGAGATTCATACAGGGTGGAAGGAAGACGGCGCGGCTCCAGTTAAGCTACAGCGGTTGTGGAGTCTGTGGTGGTTGTGGTGTCCGGTGCAGTGCTTGTAGTCCTCGGCGCAAGCTAGGACGCGTCCATCAACGGAGGTACCCGGTCTGGGTGCCAGTAGATCCGTTACAGACTACATCCACTGAGTTGCCTTGATCCAAGTTCCTACTAACCTCCTCATAGAAACTAATTAGATTTGTTTGACATGACCTTTCCCTCATAAATCCATGTTGGCTCCTACTTATAATCCTGGTTGAATAGACATATTCTTGTATATTATCCCTTATGAACCCTTCTAAAAGCTTTCCCACTACAGAAGTGAGGCTCACAGGTTTATAATTCCCCGGATTTGCTCTTGCTCCCTTCTTAAATATAGGTATCACCTCTGCTTTTCTCCAGTCACCTGGTACCTGTTGAGTGAATCTTGAAAAATCACATATAATAGTTGTGGATATACGGGCCGTTGGTCATGCTTTGCGAGCCTCGCAAAGCGAGACGTTGACGGCTGCAGCACGCAGGACTTAGGCTGCAATGAGCACCACAGGAGCTCATTGCGATGCCATTAGGACTTCGCGCCCATGCAGTTGAAACACGCAGAACTTAGGCTTGGCCCGTGAAACTTAGCAAGGGACGCAAAATTACGTCCCGTAGGACTTAGGACCAGAGCTTGCAAAAAAGAGTCCCAAGCACGTAACACTTGAGGAAAACCAGTAACAATTCCTCCACAACAGTAACATTTCACCGAAAGCAGTAACACTTAACCCAAGCCAGTAACACTTAACCCAAGGCAGTAACACTTATGGCCCCTAAACTACACCGGGGGGGGAGGTGGCTTGCAATGCCTTTTCCTGGTCATTAGTTTTCAGACGGCCTGTGTCACATTGTAATGCTCCTATAGCTTCCGTCCTGGTCTTCTTCCCATTTATACACTTAAAAAATATTTTAGGGTTAGTCTAACTCTCCTTTGCAACTAATTTTTCATTTTCTATTTTAGCCAGTCTACTAGCCCTTTTGCAAGCCTTATTGATTTCACGTAACGCAGTCTCTGTCCCCTCTTGTTTGTAGAATTTAAATGCCTGTTTTTTACTCGGTATCTAGATCTTTAAATCCTTGTTAACCATTTTGGATGTATTTTACCCCATTTTACTTTTATTTCCACATGGTATATGCTGATATGTATGTATATTTTGTACGTATTTAAATGTTATCCATTTATATTCAGTATTTTTACCTGTCAGTTCTTTGTACTAGTCTATACTTTGTATTGCTGCCCTTAGCCGTTAAAATCTGCCCTTTGAAAATTTTGAGTTTTTGTTGCCCCTTACAGTTTTGTTTTTTTAATTCAATCTCAAATGAGACTGTGTTGTGATCACTGTTTCCCAAAGGTTGCCCTATTTCAACATTTGATACCATATCAATATTATTTGTGATGACTAAATCTAAGATAGCTTCATTTCTAGTAGGCTCTTGTATAATCTGGGCCAGATAATGATCCCTGAGTGTACTCAAGAACCTGCTACACTTAGCTGAACTGCTGTTCTCATTTATCCAGTTAATTTCAGGGTAATTAAAATCTCCCATAATTAGAACTTGCCCATGCTTAGCTGCATTTCCAATCTGTAACAATAATTGTATTTACTCACTTTCAGCTATATTGTGGGGTTTATAGCATACTCCTACTAATAGTCTTTTGGAATTTGCTGCTCGGCTATTTAACTCTACCCACAAACATTCAACATTCCAAGATAGCTTCATTTCTATTAGGTTCTTGTATAACCTGGGCCAGATAATGATCCCTGAGTGTACTCAAGAACCTGCTCCCGTTACCCGTACTGCTGGTTTCACTCACCCAGTTTATTTAAGGGTAGTTCAAATCTCCCATTATTAGAACTTGTCCATGCTTAGCTGCATTTCTGGAGTTGGGAAGCTTTTTAGTTTTTTTGTTATTATAGGGGCTTTTTTGTCTATATGTATTGTTGTATGGCTCTGAAATAATGAATAAATTAATAAATTAATATACTTTACCTATTCCTAAGTAATATATGCAGGAAGCATTGTGCAGAAGAGCTGATAATCTGTTTCTGTGTTCCTGCAGCATGCAGTGTAGGCTTGCACGGTTCTGGAGCTGAGGGGTAAGTGTCAGCAATGTGTGTAGTGTAAATGTGGTGCGTGCGCAAGGTAAATCCATTAGTGTAGCTGTGTACTTCCGCATTGGGTAAGTTAGTTTTGTGAAATGGCGCAAATGTGTATGTGTTGCGCTGATTTTCCGTCCTTAGTAAAAGTGAAAAAAGTTGAAAAGCCGTATGTGCTTGGTGCTGTTTTGCGTGTTTAGGGTCCTGTAGCCTTGTCTTCGTTTTTTTCGGCGGCCATTTTTTCTCTCGCTTAGGGGATTTTTGTGTGTCTAAACTCGTGAATTTGGACTGAAATTGGGGTGTAACTTCACTTGCAGAGGTCCTAGGTGCCCCCCCCCCCTTGCTGTGGGTAAGCTTTTTATGTCTTTTTTGTGTGTATTTATTGTGTTTTGACTGTTTCCCGGTGCGCGCGATTCGGCAAGGTAATTAAATCAGATACTGATGTACTTTCCCTTTAAAGGGATGTGCATAAATTAGAGAAATGGTCGGCTAAATGGCAGATGAGATTTAATACAAATAAATGTAAGGTTATGCATTTTGGAAGGAAAAATAGCCATTCAATTTATGATCTTAACAGAGCAAATCTATGGGTATCTGATATTGAAAGGGATTTGGGAATGCTTGTGAACAACCACCTAGGCCACAGTGCTCAATGACAAACAGCAGTTGCAAAGCACATCCCTAGTATGCCCTCATTTGTAATATGGAGTACAATTTTGGGCACCACTTCAAAAAAAGGACATTTTAGAGCTGGAAAAGGTATAGAGGAGGGCAACAAAACTAATAAGGGGATTGGAGGGGCTAAGTTATGAAGAAAGACTAACCAAATTAAACATATTTTCCCTAGAAAAAAGGCGTCTGAGGGGATATGATTACCTTATTTAAATACATCCAGGGTCAATATAAGGCTTTGTCAAGTGAACTTTTTGTTTAGAGAAGCCTACCACCTTCCACCTTAACTTACACAACTTATCTTTCATTCTCCTGTACCTCACTCAAACCCTTTAGATTGTAAGTTTGCAAGTTTCCAATCTTGGAATATGTTGGCGCATTACAAATGATAATAATAATGTCAGTAAATAAAAAAAAAACTTTGTAAATTACACAAAATAACACAAAGCCAGAATAAAAAAAGCTGTTAGTTCATACATATAACCAGTGTGTGCCTTTTCGCCACACATCACATTGCCAACCTTCCAGCATCTTATTGACTCACTACCATGCCGTCTGCACATGGCGGTTATTCGGGATAATAACAATACTAGATTGTGTATATGAGTACAATAAAGAATAAAACGTTGAGGTGATGATGGGCCAGAATAAAGGATGTTAGTGCATACTCTTATTGCATTTTGTGCCCCTTAACAGGACAATTTGTCAGAGGCAGCAACCAGTTAAACTTTTTAGAATAAAAGCAACAGCAAACCTTGGCTTTGCTATGTGAGAACAGTAATGACCTCAGGGGAAGTGTCCAAGCCAAGAGATAGTTTAGCAGTGAGTTTAGTGGTGGGCAATACATTGTTAAAGAAAGATGATGATGTTATTGACTGGGAGATAGGGAGAGAGAAAACAAAAGCAGGATGATAGGAGGCAGAGCAACAGAATGATAGCAGAGTGGGCATATAAAGAAGAATCACTTGGGAGAGGAAGTGGTAGCAGGTGGAGAATGAGAATCAGAGAGAGAGAGAGACTGATCATTTGGGAGAGAGGTAGCATGGAAAGAGAGTGTGATATTAAAGAAGAGAGAAGTACCGTATTGGTCCGAATATAAGCCGCACCTTTTTTCCGATTTTTGAGCTTGCGAGTTAAGGGTGCGCATTATATTCGCGACCATCAAAAAATCATTGCTGATTTGCGAACTTTGCTTGTAACGCGTGCGACTTCTATTCGCGAATGCAAAATTACTGCCGAGTTGCGCAATTGCGAGTTAAGGGTGCCGATTTTTGTGCTTTAGACTACGGTATTGAATAGCGATTTACGGTTTTAGTGATTCTAACATCCTGTAACCTGCAAAAAAAGCCTGTTTCTTGCAATGGCTGATCACTTTGAGAGTCTTTTTCTCTCCAATTTTACGGGTGCGGCTTATATTTGAGTACTATCTTTTTTCTATTTTTTCCCCTTGAACTTTACGGGTGCGGCTTATATGCGGGTGTGGCTTATATTCAGACCAATACGGTACCAGAGATTGAGAAAGAATACCAACATTGATGGAGAGTTGTATTGACATACAGCCTTATTAAATTGTGATTTGGCCAATTGAATAGGGCTCTATATAAGCACAGAGCATATTTTTTTACATAAGTTTTTAGTTAGTGAATTTTTATCCAAAAGCAAGACTTTCACTAACTAAAAACTTCTGTAAAAAAATATGATCTGTTTTTATATAGAACCCTTTTCAATTAGCCGAATCACAACTTAATAAGGCTAATAATGATCACCAAGACAGATACAATGTATTCCATAATAAGATGCTTCATGTCCTTTCACCCTCTGCTAAAAATGTCCTTACATTTCAACAAAATAATCTACAATGTATATGCTGAGTGAATGGGGTCCAAATTAATATTATATGTATTACTAGCAATGGTAATTAGAGACCGCAAGGAGTGTAGGCTGAGGAAAGAGTGACACATAAAAACATATCTGATCATGCTAACTGGCACTAGTCTATGGTACAAAATGTTATTGTTTTTTAATATGTTTAATATTGCAGATTTGAAGGGGCCAGAAAAAACTTGCATGTCCTTTTTAGAGACTGAACAGTGTTGCATAAAATGTTTTTGGATTGTGAGAAAGATTTTCTAGAAATATGTGCTTGGGCAGAAATAAGACCAGTGGTTACCAATAAAAAAAGAGAAATAAATAAATACTGCAATTAATCTACTGGCTCATCCTATCAGGACTTCTATAGTCAGCTAAATGTTTGGAGCCCACCCTTAGGGGAATTACCTTAAGAAGGAATCGTAAAGTGAGTTGCACTATGTTGTCAATCAGATTGTTGCTGCTACACCTTGTTTCGGAGGCTACATTAACCCATCATATTTTGTCAGTTATTTCTGTTCAAGGTATTAATATAATGTGTGTTACTTTTGTGTTTTGTTTCTTAATTTTTACACATACTTATTTATTTACTAGAATATTGCCTGTCAAAAAATGACGGCAAAGAAATTGTAAGTGAGCTAATGCTGTTTGGTGTATGGTAATCAAATAAATAATACATTAATAAAGGGATATACTTTACCTATTTGGAAGTAATATATGCAGGAAGCATTATGCTGAAGAGCTGACAATCTGTTTTGATGTTCCTGCAGCACAGAATGTCGGTTTGCAGTGTTGTGGTGCCGAGGTGTAAGTGTCAGCACTGTGTGCAGTGTGTAGTGTAAATAGGCAGGGTGCGCGAGGGGAAGCCGTTAGGTTAAATGTGTACTTCCGCATTGTGTAAGCTAGTGTTGTAAAATGGCGGCAAATGTGTATGTGGTACGCGGCTGTGTATGATGTAGCGTCCTTGCTAACAGTGTATCTTGTAGCTCGTACAGGTTTTTGGAAAATGCATATGTGCTTGGTGGTGTTTTGCGTGTTTTGGGTCCTGTAGCCTTATTTCGTTTTTTTCGGTGGCCATTTTTTCTCTTGCTTAGGGGATTTTCGTGTCTCTAAACTCTGGAATTTGAACTTAAATGGGGGTGTGACTTCACTTGCAGAGGTCCTGGGTGCCCCCCCCCCCCCCTTGCTGTGGGTATGTTTTTTATGTATTTTTTGTGTGTTTTTATTGTGTTTATAATGTTTTTAGGTTTGCGCGGGTCGGCCGTTAAAGTCGTATTTTTGCAAGGTTGTAATGATTTTCTTTCTATGTCCCGCATCTTGTATTTGTTTGTCGTAAGTACGTAAATGTTGCGAGGTCCGCAGTTGCTGGCAAGGAGCGCCTTCGGCTCCATGCCAGCAACTGCGGCCCTTGCTTTGCAAGGGACGCAGGCTCGCTACATGCACCCGCAGCGTTAGCAACGACCCGCATGCTCACAACTATTTATGTGATGATTGCCTCAGCCCTAGCCTGTAATTAATCTACTAGTTTAGCCCAGCAGGGTGTTATGGAATGTTTAAGCCCACCTATTATGCAACTAACAACATTAGAAATGTACCATATATACAGCCTTATTAAATTGTGATTTGTCCAATTGAAAAGGGCTCTATATAAGCACATAGCATGTTTTTACAGAAGTTTTTAGCTGGTGACCTTGCTTTAGTATAGAAGTTTACTAACTAAAAACTTCTTTAAAAATAATATGCTCTGTGCTGTGCTTATATAGAGCCCTATTCAATTGGCCAAATCGCAATTTAATAAGGCTGATATTGTTAAATTACATCAATTATTTTACACTGTGGTGATAAAATTATCAGTCTACAAGTAAAGCTTTATATTTCGTAAATCCACTAGGGGCCTCATTCTATTATCGGCCGTAGGAGATGCGGGGCCCGCAAGGACCGTCCGCAAGCTATTCGGCTATTCTATTCCCCTCCGGCCGGGGATTCCGGCAGGCTTCCGGCCGGCGCCTTGCTATCCCTTGCGGCCGCACGCGCCGGAGAAAAGCCTTTGATCTAAAACGGTTGCAAGAGTTTCGGCCGCAAGAAAAGCCCGGTTGCTATTCTATTGCTACGGGAACCCTCTCTGCAAGGCTAAAAGCGAGCCGCAGCTTACTTGCAGGAAAAAGGTCCCGCTAGCACCAATTAAGCACATTATAAAGCAGAAATAAAGGCATCCTGCACTCTGAGGAGACTATAAAGTGATTGTAGGTGTTAGCAAAAATAGCACAACATTCCCCTATACTCAAATCCCTAAAAAAAAAAAATTTTTATATATATTTCAAATATCCATGTAAAAAGTCCAGAGAGCTTGGAGCACCTCAGACCCGGCCACGCTGCGGCCGGAAAATAAACAGTTAATGTAAACTCGGATTTGGGCTGATGTACAAGCTTGAGAGTGGGTTACTATTAATCCTCATGTCCCCCAATATGATCCCTAGCATTTACAGAGCTTTACAGTGCTGTCTTGAATTTATTTTTGACTTTAAAGATTTCTGAGCTTACGGCCGGTTGCAAGATATACGGCCGGCCGTAAGAGGAGATCCTTGCGGGGCCGTTTAATAGAATTGCGAGGTAACGGAACCCCCGCAAGGAATCGCAGCCTTGCGGCCGTTTTATGGCCGATAATAGAATGAGGCCCCTAGGAGTTCTGCCATCAGCTCTGGGCTAATTAGTAGTGTACTATCAGTCAGTCTTTCCATGCCCTCTCTAAGTCAAGTGTGTAAATAAAAATTAGTGTCAATGAATTTTAAGAATTAAATGCCATGTGTAATTATTTAGTCATCTCTCTGTCACTGATAGCTTTTTCTCAAGCAAAATGAGTTGCAATCTGTAATCTCCTGAGAGCTAGTCATCATTTAATTAGTATGTTTTGATAAGAAGTAGAAAATATTATGTTAATTCTCCTCTTGGCACACCAGAAGTAGAAACAGCCTCTTGCGTTTCCCCTGAACCTTTCAGACAGTCTGGAAATGAGTGGATAATGTGATATTGTATAAATAATTCATGTGTCACTAATGGAAAAAATTCAGTGTGTGGAAACTCTAGCAGGCCTCAGATGTCACCTTGCTTTTATCAGAAGCTGGTGCAAGTGGATACAATCCTGGACTTTTCTATTTATAAAATGAAACTGTTTACATCCATTCTATAAACACGTTATACATTTTCTGCTGTAAATTTGAAAAGTGGGTGAATCATTCTGATCATGTAGTAAATGAACTGCACTAATATATAATACTAGCGACTTGCCCGTCAAAAAATGACGGTCAATAAAATGTAAATGTTGTGAAATTTATTTGCAACGCAAAATGAGTCACCTACATTTGTCCCTTATTTTTTTTCTAAAAATAAAAACACATAATATTTTTTATCTTTTTATTTTTTTAACTTTCAACTTATATTTCCCAAACATTAAACTTTGTAACATGCAACTTGTATATGAAACATTCGTTCAACATTTTGTTAACAATACTAACACTTTTCAATACATATTTATCACTGAGTAACTGCGGACTTTATTAGCTTAGAGTAAGTAAATTGTTTTAACAATAACATGCTTTTTATCATTTGTAACATATTTGTTAAACTCTTGTTAAACTAAATTAGCATTGAATCCAGAGGAAGGCAAACAATAAAAAAACCCTATTGAAACTTGTCTAATTGTATCAAAGAGGGAAAAAAATTAATTCCTTCCTGACCCCATTAACTGGCGATCAGATTTCTCCCTGAATCAATACTTTGTCTTTAAATAATACATTTCCAATTATTATTAAATACTTCAACTTTATACTAACAATACATATTTGACTATACCATATATATTTACCAATTTTTTTTAAACATTCCAAAAACACATATTTAACATCTGAAATTGTAACTTCAAACAATAACATTTAACTCTTGTAAATTATGAAAAAATCAGTGAATTGTTTTGTGGGGCTAATCATGTAAATATAAAACTTTGAACCCATTCCAATCTGTTTAAGGATATTTTACTGTTGTTTTTTAATTTTTTTTAATTTGTTTTTTTCATTTAGTCCATTCTGCAAATATCACATATATTTTCATAAGTGAAATAGTGGTCCCCTATTTAAAGAGTCCCAGAGTACTTTAATTTAGTACTGGAAGTCAAACCACTGTTCTCTATGTTTTTTTGTCCATTCTTTAGATTTTTTACGTGAAATATTTTTTTTGTGCAATCATATTGAGTCCCATAAAATGTTGGCATTAAAATGAAACCATTGTCCTCTATCTTTCCAACACCTCATAGTAGACAATGTTTTTGGTGTAAACACATCCATCGTCCAATAAATGACCTTGAGTTTCGTTTTCTTCAACATGCACTTTAATTTCTTTTGGATTAGTGCACCTTGAAAAAGCCACATAGAGTTGTCCATGTGCAAAAACTGGTTCCTTTAAAAAAATCCTAACTGACTTAAAAGTTTGTCCTTGGGATTTATTGATGGTCATAGCAAATGCCATGATAACTGGAAATTGTCTCCGTTGAAGGACAAAGGGCAAACCACTCTCACTTGGAGCTAAATCAATTCTTGGTATAAAAACTCGTTCACCTTTATGGGTACCAGTTATAATTTCTGCATGTATAAAATGATCTTTTAACTCATGCACAATTAATCAGGTCCCATTACAAAGTCCTTTTTTTGGATTCATATTTCGCAATAACATAACAATTGCGCCTTTTTTCAATTGTAAAATATGTGGGGGCATTCCAGATGGTGTTAACGAATTAATAAATTCGATACTAAAATTCGATTCACTGTCTTTATCATCTGACAGAATAGAATCTGCACTGTAATAATTCTTTTGTGGTGCATTGATGTATTTTAAAATTTCGTTATTTACATTCAAGGCATCAATATTTTTTGATGTTAATATCACTTTGTTTGCAATGTCTGTGTAATCCTCATTATTAAGAGTGTTTAGAAATATGGCTGATATGAGTGATTCATTGCAAACCATTTCTGATGGAATTTCAATGATCTCTGTTCATTTTGTAAATGCTGTATTTCTGGATGTTTTCCATCTCCGATTTTAATGAGCCAGTCATTGAATTCATTTTGGCCTTTAGATCTGATATTTAATTCTAATTTGAGATGTGTAAATATTTGCCACAGTTTACTGGTCTTGATACAGGTTTCAATGATCTCTGTTCTATTTCCGTGTGGCACAACAGGTAATGTTTGCCTAATATCACCTCCTAACAGCATCATCTTTCCACCAAATGGCAACTTATTATCCATCACTTCTTTTAAGAATCTGTCAATACATTGCAATGCATGACATGACATCATTGTTGCCTCGTCTATGATAATTAGTTTAGTTAGTTTAAATTTTTTTGCTTGTATGGAATTGAGTCGAATATCTGACACTGATGTTTCCAAAATGGGAACTGGCAGCTTAAATCCACTATGCACAGTTCTACCACCATCTAACAAAAGTGCAGCAATTCCAGTTGTTGCAAATGGCATAGCTATCTGACCCTGTGATCGAATATAACTCATCAAACAATTGTACAGATACGTTTTTCCTGATCCACCTGGTCCGTCTAGATAGAAAAACCGGTCTTTGACCATTTCATCATCTGTAGCATCTGTGATGGCATGAAATGCTTCTAACCGTAAATTATTTAAAGTTGCCAGTTTTTCTTGGGTTTTTTGTTTTTGAAGCTCAGTGTCATAATCATCAAAATTGATGTCATCTATAAGTCCTGGATCTGGTAAATTAAAACTTGCACAATTTAATCCATGAGCCAACAATATTTTTGGGATTTTCATCAATGTTTTTAACAGAGCTATTGGTTCTCTGTTATGTTTCAAGAAATCTTCTGACATGTTTAACTTAAATGTTTCCCACAAAGTGAAAGCATCAGGTACATTGCAAAATATACAAATGAATGCAAATTGTTGTCTCATTTGCTTAGGCATTTGACATAGTGCTGCTTCTTCCAGACACCTCTCCCATTCTGTATCATCAGCTATGAAATTTTGATGTCTTGCAGCTAATAGGAATGTATCATAAACTATGTCATTCACTGTACGTAAATGCTCAAAACTCTGTGCACCGGGAACATGTAGCAGAAGTAATCTTATGCTGAAAGGTTCAATGTCTCTTGGACTGACGGTATAAATGCGTGGTATGATTTTATGTGTATCTCTTCTTCATTGTCGCCATAGACCATTTACAAATACATAGTGATATGGTATCTCTATGTATAAAAATTGTCTGGCCTGCGTATCCTGACAGTTTAATTTAAACCACGCAGTAAGTGTGGTATCTCTGTCTTCACTTTGATATAATGCAGTTCTTTCATTTCCTTGAGTAAAGCAAACCAACTGACTTTGAGGCAAATGTACAGCTAAACGATAGATAGCATGTGACCGATCATGCATCTCAAATTTCAAAAGGCGCCACATTGCTTCAGGAGCACTCACATACCGAGCATCTAAATAATTTGATAGTTCATCATGTAAAATTGGATTTTCGTTTTCATTTCCAGCACCTTGTACAACAACAGTAGCTGCATCATATCCTTTGTATATATATTTATACACATACTTAATTGATTTAATCGAAGTGCAAGCTTCCATATTGATGTGTGCATTGTACTTGATGAGCAAATGTGGATTGTATGGAACAACAAATCTATTATCAACCTTTTGGCCACGGATAATAGCTGTTTGTCCTTGTGTTCTTTTATACAAAGGATATCCATCACAATTTACATAAGTTTGCATTTGAAATTGTTTTGGAAATTCTTTCGTACATTTTTTATTTTCCATACATGGTGAATTAGGATTAATCTCTCCACATGGGCCATGAATATGTGTGTAACATGTGTAACAATCTCCCAAAGTTTTGTATATTTTTCTTGGTCTGGCAATTGTGCAGAAATTACTGAATCCACTCTCTCTGCAGTGTTCAACTTGTCTTTTTCCTGCAGTATTAAAAGTATGTGAGCATGTGGCAGTCCTCTTTTTTGAAATTCAATGGTGTAAACAAAAGCCACACATTGTCCAAATACGTGTGCTTTAGTGTTATCATGTATTAATGAATTGAGTTTGATTTTGAATACTCTTGCCACTAAATCTGGTCGTCAGAAGTAGTTTGTCCCAGATTCAAATTTTCCTTGATCTCTGGCCATTGTGGATTACACGTGAATGTAATAAATAAATCTGGTTTTCCAAATTTTGTAACAATAGCCATGGCATCATTATACCTTTCTCGCATATTGCGAGGAGATCCTTGCAAAGAGGATGGCAAAATAATTGCTCTTCCAGCTGGAATGTCTCTGTTGGAAGCTAAATCTGTCACATAATCCATTAATCCACAATACTGTTCTACTCGTAATTTATTTTGTTGATATTTAATGAAATTTAGATTATTGGCTTCAACTTCTAAATATGAATCAATAATCCATTGTTGAGTGAGTTTTCCTCCATGTAAAATTGGAGTAAAACAATCAGGGATAGCAGTTTGTGCCACTTTATATTCCAGCATGGAAATATTAGATCTAATACGAAGTTTAGTATTGGGATAACTTTCCAATTGTAATTTTGGTTCCCATCCTGGTTCCCCATTTGGAAAGAAAATGGGATATGTCATTGGATCTAAATTACAGCTTAATATATTGATGTTGATAAATGGTTGTTCTTCATTGCGTGGATATATTCTAATATCCCACTGAAAAGGTGGTTCACCATCTTCATTTTTAAACACCATGGCAACCTCATTTACAGTAGGTAAATTATATCTTCTTTGATCAGTGTTGCGATCTCTTTTTAACACCATATTGACTCTTGGTGTAGGCAATTGATGTCTTTCAGCATGTTCATGTTGTTCTTTTTCAAGCTGTGCTAATTGTTTGTATGCTTGACTATATGGGTTTTTTTGCATAATTTTTTCCAGCTGTTCAAAGACTATGCGCAAACACTGTCTATTTTCTGGAAGTGTCATTAGTTGTTCCACAGCTTCCATCGTATCTAAGACATATAACTGTGCAAATTTCCTTTGCTGTCCTTCTTGTGGGTGTAAATGTGAAGTTCGGTGGTATATTTGACCTTGAACTCTGAAACAGTAAGGACCATGTCCTGGTACATTTTCTGCTAATGTTGCACCCATTGATGCAAATGAAATTGCACTGTTATAAGACCTTATGTTTTGTTTGAAATTATTATAATTTGGAAATGTTGGATCACTCATAATGCATTCTAAATAATATGGAAATGGGTGTCTTAGTGGAAGTTTCACCTTTCCTTTCTGACAGCAACTAATGACATTTCCGTCAGTAGGTCTTTCCTTTATAAAATGATAGGCCCCACAAAACTGACAAACCACATTAAGTAACCCACAATAATGAGTATCTACTTCTACTGCAGTAGTAAACACATTGTCATGCATTTCTTCAACATAGATATCAGACCCACATTTTATATGTACATTTTTTTCTTGTGTGTCTACATTTAAATCATTCTGCAAATTAGAATCATTGGACAATGGTTCACAGAGATGTTTTTGTTTACTTTTACGTTTCTTGGAAGCCCCAACACACTCACTTGCGGCTTTCTTACTCATCTTTCTTTTATTTAAAAGTCTCTGTCGATCTTCTTCTCGCAAGCGTTGTGAGGTTTCCGGTTTCTGAGCATCTCTCCACCTTTGCTTCCTTTCCCTTGCCAATCTTCTTTTGCGTTCAATTTTGTCTTCTCCATTCTCCGCCATTTTAATCTGTAATTGTAAATAGAGATGTAATTATTGTTTGTTCTTTGTTTTGTATACATTTTTTTCCTTTTTGTACTGTTCGATTAAAGTAGATGAATAAACTAATAAAACATTTTCAATTGTTGCACTTTAGTCTGAAAGAAATGAAACCATTTTTCAAAGTATTTTATTGACATATATGAAATCGGAAATAGCTGCACATATCTATCTTTATATTATTAATCCTTCAATGACATTCCTTCTTGATTGAATTCACAGCATACCATCATTTTTGTTTTTTTGCAAGTGTTGGAAGCTTCTTATTTTCTTTAAATATTATTATTAATTAGTATTGTCTTTTCAACTTTTTTCAAGATTTGACTAAATATCATACCTTAATGACTCAATAAGTACTCTCCATTTTCAACAAATTTCAATTTTCACCAAATATATAATATATAGCCTTTTTCTATGCATCACTACAAAATTAAATTGTATACCTGTGAGGATGATGTTGATGTTGTTCAAAGGCTGCAAACGTCACGCTGTCTGTTTATTCCCTTGCAGATCCAAATAAACTGTAAAATCAAATAGATAATATTTTTCAACTTTTGCTTCATCCATATCATTAAATGAACATCAACAGACATATATTTGGCTACATTAAAAACCTAAAATCATATTTTTTTATATCTTGCCATAGTAATATAATTAAAATTCTGTACCTGTCCAAATTATCCTTATGATGTTCAATGTGTGCAAACGTCACTATCATTGGTCATTCAGCTACAGTTCACTGCAATTATACAAAATAGTCAAATTAATGTATAATATGTTACTTCATCTGTATTAATCAATGAGGCTTAACATACCTATTTTTGCATAGATTAAAAACATGAAATAAATATATCAATCAATCAGCATGAACACACATATGAAAGCATAGATTATAAACATACACTCAATATTACTGTTAGTCTTTAAATAAGAATCAATTAATCTGTATTACTCTTAAACTAATGTCTGACTAAATATAACGTCAAGACATAAGCATGAGTCTCTTCCCTTTATTTTTTTTTGAGTGGTATTTTAAAATGAGTATGTTACAACTGAATTCTTAAAATAATGTACATTACTAATGAACTAAGAATCAATTAATGTTCATTAATATTAAAGTAATGTGTGACTAAATCTAACATCAACATGTAAGCATAAGTATATAGGCTTTAAAAAATGTTTTGGTTTATTTTATACAAAATATATAAGAACTGAATTATTTAAATAATGTACATACTTTAATAATTAATTAATCAACGTGTTCCTTTTTTTATGCACATTCTTAAACGTTAACCTTTTTTAATATTAATGATTAGTAATGATACATTATAAATGTTATTTACAATTCTTTCCCACAGGTAATCACGATATATACCAAAATAATTATTAAATTAATGTACATTAATAATTAATTAATCAATCTGTTGCTTTTTTATTCACATTCTTAAACGTTAATTAATTTTGATATTAATCATTAATTAATTAATTAATGTACATTATGAATGTTATTAACAATTGTTTCACACAGGTAATCACGATATATCACAAAATAATTCTTAAATTAATGTACATTAATAATTAATGAATCAATGTGTTCCTAATTATTTAATGTACATTATGAATGTTATTAACAATTGTTTCACACAGGTAATCACGACATATAACAAAATAATTCTTAAATTAATGTACATTGATAATTAATGAATCAATGTGTTGCTTTTGTATTCACATTCTTAAACGTTAACTAATTTTGATATTAATGATAAATTAATTAATGTACATTATGAATGTTATTAACAATTGTTTCACACAGGTAAGCACAATATTATTTTTCTATTAATTACATTTCTTATTTTTTATTTATTAAGTAAGTACCAATTTGTTAATTAATAATTATAAATAATATATATACCTTTTTTAATGTAATAATGCTGAAGCAGTATACTGAAGAGCTAACAATCTCTTGAGATTTCCCGGCATCAGAAAACATCCAGTCAGTCTGTCATCACCTGAGGAGAAAGTGTCAGTTATGTGTGAAGTGTGCCCTATATATAGGCTTTGTGCGCGAGACAAATGCATTGTTTTAGGCGGGAAATCCGCTGTTGCGCGAGCCAAATGCGTTGTTTTCTGCGGGAAATCCTATGTGGCGCGAGACAAAGGCGGGAAATCTGTGTTAATGCGTAAATCGGTAATATTGTTTCGTAAAATGTACTCGCTACTGTCTTTTTACTCATTGTGCGGTTAATGCGCATCCTTTATCACATTGTTTTTCGAACACATACGTCTGTGGCTGTGTTTTACGCAGTTCGTAGTAGTATAGCCTCGTTTTCATTTTTTTTCGGCGGCCATTTTTTTCTCGCTTAGCCGGTTTTCGATCTTTGTAACTCGGCTAAATCAATGTAAATTACAGTTCCAACTCACTTCCAGACGTCCTGCCTGGTTCCCCATGCTGTAAGTGACCTTTATTTTATTTTTTAGTGTGTATTTAGTGTTTTTTTTACTGTTTTTGTTCCGCCGCTTATCTCGTAATTTTTTTCACCTCGTATTTTTTTTGTAAGTGCTACGGCTTAACGGCTCGCCTCGCTACGCGAGGCTCGCCTGCAATGAGCGCCTGCGGCGCTCATTGACAAAGTGGTACAGTTTAACATAACGGCTCGCCTCGCTACGCGAGGCTCGCCTGCAATGAGCGGCGCTCATTGCCAAGTGCTACGATTTAACGGCTTGCCTCGCTATGCGAGGCTCGCCGGGCAATCGCAAAGTCGTATGATTGGCAAAGTGGTACAGTTTAACGGCTCGCCTCGCTGCGTGACGACGAATCGTAGTTAGACATTTATAAAATGTGATAAGAGAATATAGTATTATAAATATATTATTAATATAGTATTATTATTATTGTTTATTTGTAGCGCTATACAGGGTTAAGTTCCAGGCAAAGACAATTACAATATTAACAAACTGCAAAGGATAAAGGGCCCTCTCTTTGAGCTTAGAATCTAGTGTTCATAGTGCTTCCCCGAAGAACCATGCAAGATTGAAAACTCGCAAACTTACAATCTAAAGGTTTTGGGTGGGTACCGCAGGGTTAGAGAAGTGTATGTTAGGGAGGAAGGTGATAGGCTTCTTTAAGCAGATGTGTTTTTAGTGAGGTTTTGGAAGGTTTTGAGGCAGGGAGATACTCTGGTGGAGCAGGGCAAGGAGTTCCAGAGAATAGGGACAGCACGAGAAAAGTCGTGAAGATTCTGATACTACCTTATTGGTCCGAATATAAGCTGCACCTTTTTTCCGATTTTTGAGTTTGCGAGTTACAGGGGCGGCTTATATTCGCGACCGTAAAAAAAAATCACTGCCGATTTGCAAGCTTGCGAGTTACTTGTGCCGCTTCTATTCGCGAACATAAAATTACTGCCGGTTTGCGCAATTGCGAGTTAAGGGTGTCGATTTGCATGCTTGAGACTGCGGTATTGCAGTAATTGAATAGCGATTTACGGTTTTAGTGATTCTAACATCCTGTAAGGCCTGTAACCTGCAAAAAAAGTTACAGTACTAATTAGAAAGCCTGTTTCTTGCAATGGCTGATCACTTGGAGAAAGTCTTTTTCTCTCCAATTTTAAGGGTGCGGCTTATATTTGAGTACTATCTTTTTTCTAATTTTTCCTCTTTAATTTTACAGGTGCGGCTTTTTATGCAGGTACGGCTTATAATCGGACCAATACGGTATATAAAATAAGAAAAGTAGAAATGAAAGATGACAGCATATGCTGTGCTAAAGCAAAATTATCCGTAATGTTAACAAAAAATCATACTCTCCTCACAACTCCTACTGTGATTCACAGATTAAAATGAGCATGCATACATTAGTTCATATTTATCTGAAAATGAAAAGAACATGCAATTCAGAAAATGTATTACTGTATATATTCTATCAAAGGAACAAATGAAAGCTGCAGATATAGGTAGAATCATTTGTATGCTTTGTATTGTATGTATAAAGTTATTATATGTATATACTGTAGTTTGTATGTACAGTATTACATATAGCTATATTAATTGTATGTGCATATATTTTGCATGCATTGTATAGTTGTATATCTATAAACATACATACAAAGGATATTGTATACAGTTGTATATTAATACACATACACACCAAGGATACCAAGTATATACATGTACACACAGGAGTGTGTAGTCTGGCAATAATATAGATACATTATATTTTAATACTAGTGCCCCTTTCTGCTTATCATGTTTCTATATAGTAACTTTAATACATTGAGGTGATAAATGCTTCACTCTCAAGATTTAACTCACACTCTCCTTTTCTCTCTCTGTTAAAATTGCAGGAGACTGCATAACAATAACAAAAAAAAGTGGCTATTTTCCTTGAGGGACATTGAAATGATTTGTATTTCTTGCATCTGAAAGAGGGTATTTGATAGAGTATCACTGTGTGTTTTCTTTTGGCAAATGATGCACACAAAACAGAAAAAAAACTGATTCCAGTGTTTAATTGCCACATTCAGCCATTGAGCAGTATACAGTATAAACGGTTCTGAGCCTAGTCTTCTTTAAAAAAAATCACTACTCTTCTGCTCACCCCACAGGTTATCAATGGGTTTTAAAACAAGGGATAGGAATAGCCACTGCAAAAGCTTGATTCTAGTGTTCGTGAGCTATGTTTCCTTTGATTTGTAGTGTGACGAGATCAGTCTCGTCACTGCGAATTGGAGAAGTCTGGCTGCCCACATTCTGCCGTTTGACTACGGCCCATGTTGACTTTCCCCCTACAAAGACATGGAAGCCATGCTTCATTTGGTCAGAAAGGACTATGATCTAACTTTTGAACCACTGGACCAATTTGTATCATTTTGACACATGTTTGTATTTGGAGTATGCTGATTCTGAAAATGTATGTTTTATGTGAATGTGATGCATACTTTTAAAGTTATGAAAAATGTGTAGAAATGTGTTACAGATTCTGACCACCCCCATCTATGAGTCACTAAGGCCAGAAGGTTAAGAGCAAAGGTTATCTACAGGCACAGCAGGGGAGATAGCTTAACAAAGGGAGTTCCAGACATGCCGGCTCCAAAACCCCTGGGGTTTCTCCGCTTTCTTAGCAGGGGCACAGGGGACAGCAAAAGGCCATGTTTCCCCTCCGGTGGTCAGAAGCCAAATGACTCTATTAGCCACACCTAGTGGGCGGACCTGGGAGGAGTCTCATATTTCCCACGGTGTGACACTATGTGATTGGCCAGAGGCCATTAGGGGCTGACCTCAGGTAGCCCCACCCTCTACTGTGTATGTGGAAATGGTTTTAATATGTCTTTGTAATTAATAAAAAAGAGAGTTCACTGCTTGACCCTCAAACACAGAGCTTATGTCTCGTTCTTGGGGGGATTCATGGGATGCTGTTACAGACTGACTGCCAGGAGTGTAAGCATCTTGGGGTGCTTTTCCTGTTCAGCTGCTAGCAGCTATTCGTGAGGTTCCAGTTCAAGGCTTGGAGCATATTCACCTTGGATCCAGTTTGGGGGAATCGTTGTCCTGCAGTAGCTGTCCCTATATCACTGGATGGGGGGATCGGCTAAAACGGCCTTGGCGCCCCCTTATATGTGTGGGGGTACCGTAACATGTAGGTATGCTTTATTATTATTATTATCTTTATTTGTAGTGTGCCAACAGATTCCGTAGCGCTGTACAGGGGATAAGTACATGGCAAAAAAACAAATGAACACCTTATAAAGAATGGAGGGTCCTGTTTTTGAACTTAAAATCAAATGTACATAGTGCTTGTTTCCAACGCACTGACACAAGATTCAAAACTCATAAACTTAAAATCTAAAGGGTTTAGGTGTGATACAAAAGGGTGACAAATGCAATATGGTAGTGTGGAAACAAATTGTTTAGTCAAGTGGAAGTTTCTGTTTGTTGTGTGTTTTTAGTGAGTTTTTAAAGGTTTTTAGGCAGGAAGATAGTCTAATGGAGCAGGGCAAGGAGTTCCAGATAGCAGGGGCAGAACGAGTAAAGTCTTGAAGACGGGAGTGAGAGGAGGTGATAAGAGAGGAGGAAAGAAGAAGGTCATTAGCAGAATAAAGGGGGCGGTTGGGAGAGTATTTTGAAACAAGAGCAGAGATATAAGGGTGCATTGTTGTTGAGGACTTTATATGTTATGGTCATGATTTGGATCATTATTTTGCTAGAAGATCCAACCATGGCCCAGCCAGCCTCCAGGCAGAGGCTTTCTTTTGGAAATCCTTTTAAATAGCTTGTTGGCATGGAGTTGGCATTTAATTGTTTTTTTTTAAACTCAACAATGCAACCAACTCATGTCCAACTACAATTATTGGAGAAAGCTTTGCCTTTTGACCATCCTCCTCACCGTACAGTATGTAGGGGCAAATACACTTTTGTACGTTTCTAAGTAGATTTATCACAGCCCCAGTTGTTTGACATTTCTTAATTATTGCCTGAAAATGTGGAAATGGGTATTTTCAGATGTGAAGCTATTTTTATAGCTGTTGTCTGATTTATGAAGCCAAAAACTTTTGTCTCACTGCATTTGTGTATTATCTGATCTTCCCAATGCTGATGGATGACTAAGCAAGCTTGGCCCACGTGTCACTTCATATTTATACCTCAGTTACTCAGGATGGCCATTTAAGAGTTTCTAAAGACTCAGATGTTTAAAAATGTTATATCTGAATGGTAATATTTGTCCATTAGATATTGTTTTATAGGAATTTCTAGGGGTGCCAACAACTGTGAAAAATATTTACTCTTTTTATAAGGATTTATCTTTTTCTTTGTATAATTACAGCTCAATGAAAGGCTTGATTCTTTCATATTTCTAGTTTAAGATCAAGCTGAAACAAATAAATTTTTTCATTTAAAAAAAATCCTCATTGGCATAGTTTTTTTCATCCACCATTTCTTTTGTCGCTTAGGCGATTTTCGAGTGCCGAAACTCGTTAAATTGTGTTTAAATTCTCGTGCAACCTAACTCCCAGATGTTCTGGCTGTCCCCCCGTGGTGTGTGTGATGTTTTTTTTTGTGTGTGTTTTTATTGTTTTTGTTTGTGCGCGGGTCGTATTTTTTCATATTGGAAATCTAAGGCGTAAAAAAAAAAAAGAAATCCTGCAAATATGAGTCAAGATTGGTACAAATTTCAGTATTTGCACAGGGCACTGTTTAGCCTAGAGCCAGCCCAACAGACACATATTTATATATATATATTTTAAATAGTTTACTTAGACCTTGATTGCATTGTTTCCAGAGGAATATTTACATGCCAAAATAGCACATAGAAACTAGCGTAGCTATTACATGCTGCTCGTAATAAAGCCTTATGTGTAAGTGTTGGCAAGTGATCACTAGTTCTACCTTACTTAAGCTTGCTCGCTGCTTTACGCATGCTTTTGGCTAAAGTGTTATTACATTGCTCCACAAAAACTCTCGTAAGTCTGACATGTTCTCACTGAGATCTGCTCTTAGTGATTTAAAAAATAAGCATTCTTAACTTCCCATAATAACAGCTAAACCTCATGGATACTTATGTGACACCTAAGAATTATACAGCCCCCATAAAATCTGAATTTAAGAAAATAATCCATAAAGAAGCAGATTATAATGACCATGATTAACTAAGATTGAGGCCTACATAGCCTAAAGTGCAAATAAAGCAAATTAAATAGCACAAATACCTGCTCACACTGGGAAACACTGTCACCCACTAATGCGAAGTTAGACATGACTAATACTGAGCCCTTTGTGTTAATGCCTACCCTTCTTGCTTATACATATATTTTTTTGTAAAGGAGAGGACACATAATGTAAGTAGTAAGTCAGATACATATGATAAGTGATATATGATATGATAAGGTTAAACTGGTTACAGGATGATATTCACATTGTTAATATAGTATATCAGTTAACTTAGACATACATTTTTGTAGTGTAGTCGTGTCCTACTGGATTTTGTTTTAGGAGGGGTTGTGTGGGTGGGGGGATAGGTAGGGACGGATGAGTGGGATTTTGGAGGGAAAACTGAGCTTCATCTAAAGACGCATTGTAAGTATTATCAGGAACCACATTTTATAAAGTAATAACATTTCACCTAATACATCTCTCTTCTTGCTGGCCTCCCCATCACCCATCTGTCCACACTCCAATCTATATTGAACATTGACAAGACTCATCTACCACACTCAACGCTCCATGTCTACAGCACCTCTCTGTAAGTCATTCCACTGGCTTCCCATAGCCTCCAGAATAACATTTAAAGTCATGACCCTAAGGTATAAAGTCCTCAACAATAATGCACCCTGTTATATCTCTGCTCTCATCTCAAAATACTCAACCGCCCTCTTCGCTTTACTAATGACCATCTTCAATCCACTTCTCTTATCACCTCTTCTCATTCCTGTCTCTAGGATTGTTCTCTTGATGCCTCTGTTCTTTGGAACTCCTTGCCTCGCCCAACTAACCTATCCTCCTTCCTCAAAACCTTACTAAAAACACATCTATTTAAAGAAGCGTATAACCTTCACACATATCATGCACAACAAATCTTTCACCCTCCTGTATCATACCCAAACCCTGTAGACTATTGCAAGTTTTTAATCTTGTAAGGTGCTTTAGGGAAAGCATTGTGTACATTTAATTTTAAGCTCAATAACAAGGTCCTCTATTCTTTTACAATGTGTTAAACCTGTCTTGATTTAAACTTAACCCCTGTATAGCACTGTGGAATAAAAATGATAATAATAATAATAATAATAATAATAATAAATAGGATTTAAGATGTAAATTGATGTATCCAATATTTTGGAAAACTGGATGTGTACTACTCATTGGAGAATTACACTTATCAAGTTACCCTTTGTAAAATGTGTTTCAAGAATCTACAATAATTAGATAAAAATATCAGGATAAACGATATATCTTGGAGTGAAAAGGCCACAAATATTAATAAACCATCAACAAAAATATTTATTGTAGTTTACTTTTTCTAATTAGGGCTCTCAGCAATTCCAATCTTAAAGAGATAGCAAGGTCAGGTAAAAAATGAGCAGTGAGAAGGGCATCCCTATCTAGTTTACTTCTGCATTTAAGATATGGAAAGTGTCTCGGTACCAGTATGGTGGTCCCTGGTTTATTGTAGAGAATCCTTATGGGCAGGAGATAGGGGCCTTCAAAGCCAAACTCTTGCAACATTCTGTGTAGGTGGGTTCATCTAATATTGTCGTATGCCTTCTCAGTATCTAAGCTAAAAGGGCAGGATTTTTCAGCTATTTAATATTATCTCCTTAAATAAAATTCCATTCAATAATCTAACAAAGTCTCCAAACATGAGCCATTGGGATAAAACCAATTGTTTACAGAAGTTTGCGTGGGACTGATTTGTAATGGCTGTATTACTCCCAAATGATCAGAGAATACAATTTGCTCCATTTTGGTATCAATTATATACCTTAGAAAGATGAGTGTGCTGAGAAAAAAAATAATCTATATGTGACATAGAATCATTGCCTTTCAAAAATAAGATATAGTCCCTGGCATCAGGGTACAAGTGTCTAAAAATTATATATGTACCGTATTTTTCGCCCTATAAGACGCACCGGCAGATAAGACGCACCTAGTTTTTAGAGGAGGAAAACAAGAAAAAAAAAATCTGAATCATACACAAATACACTTTACACACAGATACACACCTACATTACACACAATATATATATAGCCATTGACCCTCCCTGACCCTCCTGATCCTCCCTGACCGTCCTGATCCTCCCTGACCCCCCCTGATCCTCACCTTTATAGAGACACATACATACATATACATACACACATAAATATACATACACATACATACATATATACACACACACACATACATACACACACACATACATACACACATACATACACACATACATACACACACACATCCATATACTGCAGCATATGGGAGCCCTTGACCCTCCCTGACCCTCCTGATCCTCCCTGACCCCCCTGATCCTCACCTTCCTTCTGATCTCTGCCATCTTGATCTCACCCCAGCGCTTCCTACCAGCACTCCATGTGTACTGCAGCGTTGCGTGTGTGACGTCACTAGGACGCACCGGCCGACGCGATGCTGGTAGGAAGCGCTGGGGTGAGATCAAGAGGACAGAGGCAGTTTCAAAAGGCATATTCGCCGTATAAGACGCACCAACTTTCCTCCCCCAGTTTTGGGGAAGAAAAAGTGCGTCTTATACGGCGAAAAATACGGTAATTTAAACCATGTCAGGGGTCTAAATACCCTTAATAATTGTTTCCTGGTAAGACTATTGGGGGTCGTAAGCCTGTCCAGCACAGAGAAGATTGCATTTTTCTCCAATCAATATATGTAAGTGTTAAAAAGGTAATAAGTGACCACAGAGTTTATGTAAAAAAAATGTTTGTCACAATCTGCTACTTCAATTGGACTTAGTAAGAACCTGGTTGAAACTTATCCAGCAGAATCGTGCAGTCCTTTACAAGCCCCATCCTTAGGTACATAGAAGAGGGATCAATTAACATAAAAGGCTGCTCCTGCTTACTGTACAGGGTTGTACATCTGAGGAGTGCAGGCCCTTAAACTTATCATCTCAGATTACCCCAAGATAACAAGAAGCAAGTCATAACTTTAGAAGCAAATATGTGAAGAACTATCCACATTTAAATATTATGACAGATATCTTATAATATAAACTGTCTGTCACACTGGGCAGAACAGTGATATCATCAAGGGGCGGGGCTGTTGCTGCATCAAGTGGTGGGACCGTGATTTCATTGCGGGGGAGGTGGTACAATGACATTGAGGGGTATTTACACTCACCAGGAGACTCACACACACAGGCACTCAAACATAAACACACAGAAAGTCATTCACACACACAAGCATACACATAAGAAGTCTCTCACATTCACCAGGAGACTCTCACACACACAGGCAGTAACACACACAAACATACACACTCAGGAAGTTCCTCACACCCACCAGGAGTCTCTCACACACACAGGCATACACATAAGAAGTCTCTCACACTCACCAGGAGGCTCTCGCGCACACAGGCAATCACACACAAACATACACACACAGGAAGCCAGCTTCCCAATTAAATTGACTCATACTGTCAAATATGTAGGGTAATTACTCTACTAATTAAACATTTATGCATAAAAGACAACAAACCTATAGAAAAATATATCAGAATGAATCAAAATAGGCATATTGTCACAGACCCCTTTCCATGGCCTAAATCTTGGTTCATTGAGCCACCATAGAGACTGCCCCATTGGAAAATGGGTAGGGGCATTACATTGCCACAAGGCCAGGTGGGTGGTGGGGTGTATAGCAGACATAAGGCCATAGTGTACTACCATGCTTCATGTAGTCTTATGTCATATGCCCCTGCCTTTTCCTGTATACTGTATGTAATTCCCAATGTAATATTACTGTAGTCTGTGTTGTGTTTAAACTGTGACTGAGTGATCATGATGGGGTTAAAACAGGATGTGCCGAGTCTACAGTGATCAGACTCCTCTATTGTACTGTTATCTGTTCTGGCCCATTATTAGCAAATTAAGTATATTACATCTGCCATGTACTATCTAAGGTCTGGACCACTCAGACACAGAGACAGCAGGATATGTACTGTATTAGAAAGTAGCCCTATTGTCCTCAGGTGCCAGCCATCAAGGTACTGCTAGCCCCCTTGTGGGGTCATTTCCTGCCACACCCTATCATGGTTACATTGTGTACACCCCATCTGTATCTGACTGCTATAAATATAGTTGACTTAAAACAGTTCACTTCTGGAGACATATAGAAATTATGTGTCTCTTATTTTGTTCCTGGTGGCTGCGATACTGAACCTATCTCCACCCTGCAAGTAACCTGTCCTGATCACTACCACAGGAACGTTACTGAGACTCCTGGAAGTTCTGATTCCTGATGGAGAGACTCTGACTGATACAGAAGTCAGATATCAGGGTGCTGGTGCCAAGATTTCCATGAACACAAACGGTCCTTGTGGGTAGCTAACCTGTAGTCTATAGTAGGTAGGCCTGGGCAGTAATAGCCCCAACCCCCGGATCACCACACACATGATGTCATATTGCATTATCTGTGTGACAAACAAAGAAAAGTTATATAGAGTTAGGGGTTGTTTTAGTTTTATGACAAATGTTTGAGGTTAACTTGCTGCCTAATAGTAAGTGCACACAAGCACATTGGTGTAATTAATACAGGGTGCAGTCACATTATTATGACCACTGCCTACTTTTCACGTCAGCAACATGAAGCCAATGAAATACGGCATCTGTCATGAGCTGGCTTGTTGTGTATATAAGATGACGTGTAGGCATTCTGCAAACATATCAATCATCACAGATTTGTCTGATCCAAATGAATCGGGGTAACAGATGTGTGTCTAAAATGATAATACAGTGAACCCGTTTGTGTATGGGGCTCTGAAGCAAAGGGCTGGTCAGTGCATCCATGCTGATGAGGGTTCATTGTCAGAAACGGCTTCGGTTTGCACAACAGTCCGGAAACTGGATCTCTTCTTATTGGCAAAGGGTTGCCTTCTCTGATGAGTCATGTTTTCTGCTCCATCAACTTGGGCGGATGTTGGCGTGTCAGACACGAATCCTACATAGTTACATAGTAATTGAGGTTGAAAAAAGACTTTCAGTCCATCAAGTTCAACCTTTTTAGATCTCTCTTGATCTTTTTAATATGTGGACTATTTGTTATTAATTGTTAATTGATCCAGAGGAAGGCAAACAGAAAAAAAAAACCTTTAAAACTTTGCCAATTGTCTCATAAGGGGAAAAAAAGCTAAAATCCTTCCTGACCTCAGAAACTGGCGACCGAATTTCTCCCTGGATCAATATTCCTTCGCTAGTTGTCTAGGATAGCCTTGAATGCCCTCTTTATTCAAAAATATATCTAACCCCTTTTTGAAGTTATCTATCAAATTCGCTGTCACCACCTCCTTTGGTAGATAATTCCACAGTTTAACCACCCTAACTGTGAAGAACTGTTTTCTTTGTTTAAGGTGAAATATTTTTTCCTCTAACCTCAAAGGATGTCCTCTTGTCAGAATCCTCCAAGAACAAACACTCTGCAACCAATGTTGGAAGAACACAAGCTGGTGGAGGCAGTGTTGTGGTCTGAGGAATGTTTTCTTGGTATTGTCTGGGTCCACTCATACCTCTGGAAGGCACTCTCAACCAATTGGGTTATCTATCCATCCTTGCAGATCAAATACACTTATATATATATCTTCTCTGGAGCGGATGGGATCTTCCAGCAGGACAATGCAACATGTCATACGGCTGTAATTGTCTGGGAGGCGTTGGAGGAGCACAATAAAGACTTCCAAGTACTTTGCTGGCCTCTAAATTTCTTGGACTTGAACCCCACCGAGCACCTGTGGGACCACTTTGATCGCCAGGTTCACCATATGGATGCTCCAACTTGTACTCTTCAGCACCTGTCGGATGCATTGCAGTCTGCATGGCTCCAGATACCCTTGTCAACCTTCCAGCATTTTATTGACTCACTACTATGACATCTATCTGCTGTCCGTGCTGCACACAGTGGTTATTTGGGATATTAGCTGGTAGCCATAATAATGTGACTGGGCAGTGTATGTACTGTTTTGCTTAAATGAAAACTAGCAATACAAAAAAAAATACAATTTGAACTTTGTATAACTTCAAACAAACTGAATAGGAAAAAGTGAAACACCTGCTGGAGGGCAGGTGTGACTGGCGAAGAGACCCAAGAGGTACACAACTCTATCATATATATGTTATACACTGTTTATGTTATACCAATATCAGTAATGTCTTTACAGCTTCTTTTTTCCTGTATGGTAAAAGATCTTCACATATATTATGCAGAATATTGTTGACAACTTCTGAAACAACTTTAAATAAACAGTACATGAAGATGAAAAAAAAGGAAATTTCACATCTATTAGGGCAGTAGGTCAGTAGGGTTTTCTTCCTGTGCCATCTGGATTGTTCTCCTCCTGTGGAATTCTCTGCTGCTGTTCACCTTGTGTGGTAAATGAGGTAACTAACTCTCAGGTAGATTCTGGCTGCCTCCACTGTGTCAAAAGAAAGACTGGTCATCATTCATCATGACCAACTGTGTAGCCATATATAGCATTGTGAAGCAGATTTTACATTGAGCCGGAGCCTTACACATTTGGAGTGAAGGTCCTTCTTTTCTGAGCCACATCCACAGAGTAATCTTGAAATATCAGTAGCATTTGAATTTCAAAATATTGTGCCTTGATTTAAGCAATCATGGGATGACAGGTATTTGATTATGGTTTCCATTACCTGGTTGGGGTTTCCTCAGTCTGTGTATACACTCTCTAATTTGAGTTGGCAGTGAGTTATGGCTATTAAACAGTTTCATTAGGGTTGTTTTCCCAAACTCTTCTTCTCCTATATTGAATAACGTAAGCTGATAATTCTTAAATTGTTTTACCTCAGCGTCATCAAACTTATTGAATAGAGTTCAGTCGTGTTCCATGACTGTAATTAAGTCAATTTTATATTTTTTTGAATTAGCCAGTTTATGTTGTATCTCATCTTTCTTAGATTCTTGTTCTGCAAAATGTGTTTTTAGATCTAGAATGTCTTTCCTAATATATTTTGATTATTTTTATTTATAATGATGATAATCTTCTCTGTAATAATATTTTCCATATGTTTAGTCACAGCAAGTATAATTTCCTCTGTGACCTCTTTAACAGATTGAATAACTCAGAAGGACTATCGTCCTGTTTGAGTCCACTTGTTTTGCCATTGATTGTGGACGTTTTGCAACTTGTGTACTTCCTAGTAGGGGCCATGTTGGTAAGAAATGTGACCATATGTAAAGACTAAAATGTAAAGGTTACAGATAAAATGCAGGCGTTTGAAGTTGGTATATGCAGCAGAGCTATTTTGAGCCACAATAAATTATACACCTTTTATTAAAGGACTAGTAACTTGCCCGTCATAAATGACAGTATCATATGTTATTTTTAGATGTCTGTTGTGTCTCTCTCCGTAATGTCTCTCTCTGTGCTGTCACTCTTTGTGTGCCCTCTTTCTCTCTCTGTGCCCCTCTCTCTCTGTGAGCCATCTGTCTCTCTTTGCACTATCTCTCTCTCTGTGTGCTGTCTCTCTCTCTGCATCCTCTCTTTGTGTGTGCACTCTTCCTCTGTGTGCCCTCTCTCTCTGCGCTCTCTCTATCTTTGTGTGCACCCTCTCCCTGTGCCCTCAGTCTCTCTGTGTGTCCTCTCTCTGCGCCCTGTCTTTCTCCCTCACTCTCTCTTCTCTCCCAACCCCTCCCTCCCTTTCTCTTCCTCTCTCCCTCCCCCTCCCTCTATCTCCCTCCCTCTCTGCCTCCATCCCTCTACCTCCCTCTCTGTCTCCATCCCTCTCCCTCCCTCTCTGCCCATCCATCTCTCTTTATTTCCATCTGTCTCCCTGGCTTCCCTCTATCCCTCTCTCTGCCTCCTCTCTCCCTCCCTCTCTCATGTGCAATTTAGATGATGTTGCGCATGCACGTTTGTTTGGGCAATTATACTTTTTTTGATTAGATAAGTTAATTTTCTAGTTTTGAGAGGGAGTATCTTATAAGGATGTCTGGAAGCCTCAGCTAATTGAGGCTTATATTTTCTCCCTCTTCAGCTCTCAGTCGTGATTTTTTACCTTTTTTTCTCTTCTGCAGTTAAAGCTTAGAGCAGGGTGCTGATCTGTGCTTTCTTATGATTACAAGTCAGCTTCTTTTCCACATTGCAGGGTAGGTTCAATATTAATAAGGTAGAGTCCTTATTACTAATGAAGAAAAAAATATACATTTAAAAAATAAGATGATTGTATATAGTTTAGTAAGGATTGCATAATTATATTTTTTATCAAAAAAGGTTTTTATTCTCACAAGTGCAGTTAACTTTTGCTTATTTAAGATTTGACTCGCAGGTCGGCCACAATGCATACAATCACAAAATAATACAGATAGCTTGTCTAATTGTTTCTGGCCTAGACATCTGTCTACACTTTTAGTGAGTCCTCCACTACTTTTCCTTTTTCTATTATATATCAAGGACAAGAGGGATTAACAGATCCCTCTCTGTCACTGCATGTGGATTTGTATCACAGTGGTTTAACTTTTAAACACAATAACTAATTTAATAACATTTACAACATACTTTGTACCTTTATTTTTATACCTTTCTGGTTACCTTGTTCTCTTCCCGACTCTTGCCGGCTCCCGGGGCACCCCATGCTGGGATCAGTGGGGTGCGCTCGCCTCTTGATCCAACCCCCCCCCCCCCCTTTTTTTTTTTTTTAGTTGTCCTCTGTATTTTGTTTTTTGGTTGAGCCTGCCTCTTCATGATCTGTTAAATTTAAAATGAGTGTACTGATGTACTCCAATCCTCCCAAACTTCTAGGTACTTGGGGATTGTGTTTGACAGTGAGTTAGTCATTTGTTCGTTTGTCATAATGTAGTTTAGCTTATGGATTATGTTCTTTATTTCTAATGTTTGCTTCATCCAGTTTTGGGCTAAGTGGCTCTTGGCTGCTAACATAAGGTATTGCAGCCATTTGTTTTGGTTTTTGTTAAGAGTCTCGACTGGCAAACCTAATAAGCATCCCTCGATGGTGGGTAGGACTGTGGAACCAACTACTGTATAGTTGACGCTAAGTTTGTTGTTTCTTGCCACATGTTTTGGGCTATCGGGCATTCCCACCATATGTGGTAAAATGTGCCTTTGATTTTGCACCCTTTGTAACAATCTGAGGAAGCCGATCGGTTCATTCTATGTATTTTATCCGGGGTGTGATAAGTCCTATAGAATACCTTTGCTGGTGTCTCCATGTGGCTAAAATATAGAGACCCTTTTGTTAGGTGTTTACTTATCTTGTTCCATTTGTCCATGTCTCATGTCTGTTCTATGTCTTGTTCCCAGAGTTTTATATGCTTTGGTTTTTGTTTTTCTGCTTAGAGGGTCTTTACTGCATATTAAGGAGAACCAGGTGCTGTGAGGCTTACCCCATGTTTTAATTCTGGTAGTTACTATATGGTGTAGCTTGTTATAATTGAAGTATTCCTTTTGTGGCAAGTTATATTTGTGTATGAATTCTTCGTTAGTTAACAGATCTCCTTTATGTGTCCATGCCTCTAGTTTGTCTAATTTTCTTGAAGTCCACCAGACTTTAGAATTTTCTCCCATTTCCTCTGTTAATTTGGTAGGCTTGCAAGTGGGGGACATGGGGGATGAGTTAGGAATCAGTTGACGCCTGGAGTTGGCCCTCACCCATTCTCCTAGAGAGAGCTTAATCATGGGGTTGTTTTCCCCTAGGTTGGTTGGGGAAGCTATAGTGGGGTCCCAGATTAAAGTGTCCCATTAGTGTGGTTTCATCTGGTGGTTTTCCAGGAACACCCATAGGGACTGGTGCTCTGGTGAGTGTGCCTGCGGTAAGAATGCGATTTGTGCTGCTCTGTAATATTTTTTAAAATTTGGACAGCTCAATCCACCTGAAGTTTTGCTTTTATGCATGATTTGTTTGTTCATTTTTGCTTTTTTAAACCCCCATATGAATCTAAAGGCCGCTTTCTGAAACCTGTCTAGTTCCTGGCCGTTTATTTTGATTGGTAGAATTCTAAAAATGTAGAGTAGGCGGGGGAGGATATTCATTTTGGTTGCACTTATTCTTCCTGTCCATGAGAGATGGAATTTGCCCCATTTTAGCATGTCTTGGTTTAGCTCTTTATATATGGGGGGGTAGTTTGCCTGATATAATTTTGTTAGCTTTGGGGTAATGTTGATCCCTAAGTATGTCATATGTTTTTTGGGCCATGAGAAATGGAATTTATCTTTTAACATTTTAATATGTGCTTTTGGAATATTTGAGTGGATTGCCTCTGTTTTGCCTACATTGATTTTGAGACCTGATATGGTACCAAACAACTCCACCAGGGACAGTAGGCCAGGGATAGACTGTAGCGGATCTGTGAGCGTGCATAATATATCGTCCGCGAAGAGACTGCATTTGAGTTGGTGTAGCCCTCCCTTGATTTCCACGTTCGATCTTATTGCTTGGGCTAGTGGCTCTATGGCCAGGGCGAACAGAAGTGGTGAGAGTGGGCAGCCCTGCCTCGTGCCTGGATGTTTATGGGGGTTTGAGTTTCTCCCGGTAGGTTCAGTTTGGCTGTGGGGTTGTTATATAGTGAATTAATAACCTTTAGGAAGTTGCCCTCTATTCTAAATTTGTCAAGTGTCGCATGTAGGTTTGTCCATTCAATGGAGTCGAATGCTTTTTCTAAATCAATTCCCACAGTACATAGTGGAGTGTTCTTTAGGGAGGCCACATGGAAGACATTAAGCACTCTTCTAATATTGTCCCCTGCCTGCCTAAAGGGAATGAACCCCACTTGATCTTTATGGATCAGTCGGGGTAAAAATTTGGCTAGTCTGGTTGCCATTATTTTGGCCAGGATTTTTACATCCCCGTTTAGCAGGGATATGGGCCTATAATTTTTAGCTATTAGGGGGTCCCTTCCTGGTTTCGGGAGAAATATTAGTGTTGCTTGGTTGAGTTCTTGTGGTGTGGGTTTACCTTGTAAGATGTCTTTGAATAATTGCTGTAGGTATGGGGCTAACTGTTCTTTAAAGGTCGAATAGTACAAATTAAAGTACTCGTCTGGGCCTGGGGCTTTCCCACTTTTAAGGGATTCAATTGTCTTTATGATTTCTTCAGTTGTGATTTCTGTGTTTAGCCTGTCTAGGTCATCTCTAGTCACTTTGAGGAGATCATATGTGCCTAGAAATTGTTGGATTTCAAATTTGCTCGCTGAGTTTTGGACGAATAAATGTCCTGAAATAATTTATAGAAGGTTTCTCTTATTTCATTTTGTTTCATGGTAAGGGTTCCCTTTTGGCTTTTAATTTGGTGTATGTGTGTGGCTTTGTTCCTGCAATTCAATTGTCTGGCTAGCATTGGTGAGGGTTTATTTACCAGGGAGGAGAATTGGAAGTTGGTTCTTCTGATCGCCTGTTCTGTTCTTTCCCCCAGAATTGTATTTAGTTCTGTTCTAGTTTTTGTGATCTGGTCCTGTGTGTCTCCACTATATTTGCCTTGATTTTGCCTTTCTAGATGTTGCAGTTTTTTGTACAATTCGTTCTCCTTTAATAATAGTTTTTTCCTACGTATAGTATCTATTTTTATTAATATCCCTCTCATGTAGGCTTTGTGTGCTGCCCATGTCCAACCCATCTCTGTCTCTGGTATGTCATTGTGTTCAAAATATGTTTTTATTTCCTCTTCTATTTGTTGTTGAACCTCTGGGATAGATATTGTCTTTTCGTTTAGGCGCCACATAGGTCTATGGGTTAGGTCTTGCCTTAGATTTATATTTAAACATATAAGGGAGTGATCAGACCATGGGCATGCAACTATTTGGGCTTCTTGTGTGTGGTTAAACATTGATGTGTGCAGTAGCAGTGCATCTATCCTTGAATATGTGGAGTGATTGGGGGAAAAATAAGTGTATTGTCTATCCGTTGGGTGGAGCCCCCTCCAGGCGTCAACCAGTTCCAGCTCCTTAAATAATGTGTGAATAAGATTTAACTTTTTAGCGTCCCTAGTGTAGGAAGTTACTCCTGATCTGTCCAAAAATGGTTGGAGCACTAAGTTTAAGTCTCCCCCAAGTATTACTTTTCCTCTGTCTATTTGTTTAAGCGCATTCAGCAACCTTATTAGAGCGGCATGTGGGTTGGTAGTTGGGGCGTATAGGTTTACCAGTGAGACTCTCAACTTAAGGACGGTTCCCGTTACGATTATAAAGTCTCCTTCCTTATCTTTATTTGTTTCTGTAGGACAAATGGTAAATTTTTGTGTATTAATATTGCTGTGCCTCCTTTCTTAGATTTCTGGTTGCATGTGTAATAAGTAGGGTATTCTTAATGGAGGAAAACGGGAACTTTTCCCTCTGCAAAATGTGTCTCTTGGAGGAAGAGTATTGCTGGTTTGTAGCGTCTGTAGAATAGGAAGGCTTTTCGCCTCTTGAATGGGGAATTGAATCGCTTCACATTGTGGGTTATTATATTATGTGTTATGTCTGACATGTCTCTTGTCAAATGTTGTTTGGTGGCTAGAGTGAACATTCCCTGACATTTGCCTTGTGGCCGTTCTGTTGCTACCCCCTGCAAAGGTGTCGAGGACGCACACCCCACCTTGTGCCCCGAGAGTCAGCGTCGTCAGGCGAGAAGAATGTTGGTAGGTACATGTAGGTACAAACAAAAACATGTTAACCAGTAATCGTGGCTTCATTGTAACATACATACAACTATTGCTATTTCTCCCAAGAAAACTAATTGTTTCCATTTAGTTAGGGTTTAAGGCATATCCCCTATCTACCTTCTTTCACCCTACTGGTATGAATAGGAGTAAATCACATCCCATGTGGCTTAACAATGACTTAAAGATCATGATGAGGAAAAAGAAATATGCATTTAAATTATACAAGAAGGAGGGAACAGAGGCAGCTTTATGTGACTATAAGGAAATCAACAAGTCTTGCAAAAGGGCTATTAAACTGGCTAAAATAGAAAATGAGAAGTCAGTTGCATTTAAATATATTAATGGGAAGAAGGCCAGGAAGGAATCGATAGGACCATTACAATGTGATACAGGCCATCTGATAATTAGTGACCAGGAAAAGGCAGATGAGCTAAATAGATTCTTTTCATCGGTTTACACAAGGGAGGTACCAGTGGTTGGGACACTGCAACATAATGGGGCTACACTACCTTTACTAAATAATTGGTTAACGCAGGAAGTAATACAAAAGAGGTTGGAGAAAATAAATGTTAATAAAGCCCCAGGTCCTGATGGAATACATCCAAGGGTACTGAGGGAGCTGGGTTCTGTAATAGCCAAACCATTATATCTAATCTTTCAAGACTCACTCACTACAGGGTCTCTACCAGATGACTGGAGAAAAGCAGAGGTGATACCTATATTTAAGAAGGGATCTAGAGCAAATCCGGGGAATTATAGACCAGTGAGCCTCACTTCTGTAGTTGGGAAGCTTTTAGAAGAGTTAATAAGGGACAGAATACAACAATATGTCTATTTGAACAGGATCATAGGTAGCAGTCAACATGGATTTATGAAGGCTAGGTCGTGTCAGACCAATCTAATTAGTTTTTATGAGGAGGTTAGTAGGAACTTGGATCAGGGCAACTCAGTGGATGTACTCTTTTTAGCTCTTTCAAAGGCATTTGATACAGTGCCACATGGAAGACTAGTGAGCAAACTAAGGGATACAGGAATTGCAGTAAATATCTGCTCATGGATCGAGAGCTGGCTAAAAGACAGGAAGCAAAGGGTTGTTGTGAATGGAACATACTCCGATTGGTCTAATGTGATAAGTGGGGTTCCTCAAGGTTCAGTATTAGGTCCTCTCCTTTTTAACATATTTATTAATGACATTGAAGTAGGACTCGAATGTAGTGTCTCCATTTTTGCTGATGACACTAAGTTGTGCAAGGTAATAAAATCAGATAATGATGTACTTTCCCTACAAAAGGATTTGCATAAATTAGAGAAATGGGCGGCTAAATGGCAGATGAGATTTAATACAAATAAATGTAAGGTTATGCATTTGGGAAGGAACAATAGCCAAGCAATCTATAATCTTAATGGAGCAAATCTAAGGGTATCAGATATTGAAAGGGATTTGGGAGTACTAGTGGACAACCACCTAGGTAACAGCGCTCAAAGCCAAGCAGCGGCTGCAAAGGCAAATAAAATATTAGCATGTATTAGGAAGGGTATAGAAGCAAGGGAAGAAGATATAATTCTGCCACTATACAAATTTCTAGTACGTCCTCATTTGGAATATGGAGTACAATTTTGGACACCACCTCATAAAAAAGACATTTTAGAGCTTAAAAAAGTACAGAGACTAATAAGGGGAATGGAGGGGCTAAGTTATGAAGAAAGACTAACAAAATTAAACTTCTTTTCGCTAGAAAATAAGGGTCTAAGTGGATATATGATTATGTTATATAAATACATCCAGGGTCAAAATAAGGCTTTGTCAAGTGAACTTTTTGTAGCAAGAGATTTTCAACTGACAAGAGGACATCCTTTGAGGTTAGAGGAAAAAAGATTTCACCTTAAACAAAGAAAAGGGTTCTTCACAGTTAGGGTAGTTAAACTGTGGAATTCTCTACCAAAGAAGGGGGTGACAGCGAATTCGATAGACAACTTCAAAAAGGGGTTAGATATATTTTTGAATAAAGAGGGCATTCAAGGCTATCCTAGATAACAAGCAAAGGAATATTGATCAAGGGAGAAATTTGATCACCAGTTTCTGGGGTCAGGAAGGAATTTTGCTTTTTTTCCCCTTATGAGACAATTGGCAAAGTTTCAATGGTTTTTTTTTTTTCTGTTTGCCTTCCTCTGGATCAAATAACAATTAACAATAATAATAAATAGTCCACATTAAAAAGATCAATAGAGATCTAAAAAGGTTGAACTTGATGGACTAACTCTTTATTCATCCTCCAATACTATACTATTAATAATTATTTAATCAATAATTTAATTAATAACTAATCCGCATATTGCAGATCAGAGGAGATCTTAACAGGTTGAACTTGATGGACTGAAAGTCTTTTTTCAACCTTAATTACTATGTAACTATGTAACTATGGTTGAAAGCAATCTCCAAACTGGTCAAACCTTACTCAACTTAAGTACCTTATGATGGTCTGTAGCCAGCCATCTCTGTTACTTATGGTAGCTATGTCAAGGGTTTCTATGCTTTCCAGATAGCTCTTCTATTTACTGATTAGATACTTTATTGGTCTAGGAAGCTGGATTATCCTTGGTCTATTCTGTTGCTTCTGCTATTAACTGAGAGCTAGGTTTTCAGCTAGTCTGTCGTGCTAAAATGCCTGTCAAGCTACTAAGAGTCTTTTAAGTCTCTTGAGTCTGACTCCTGTTTTGAAAGTTCTGTTACCATCCCTGGAATCTAGCGTGATCTTGATGGTTCCACTGTGTCTGGTGTCTCTGATGAATCAGTACAGGCATTAGACGCTGTGGCAGTGGTGCGTGTTGCAGTCCTTAGTTTCTTTGCAATTCCTTTCAGGGCTGGTTGTGTTGCTAGATCCTGGTCTTTCCTCTGGTTCTCTTTCTGCTGCGAGATGGAGATTGTTTAATATTTCTTTGCATTCCTCCAGAGTTCTTGCCCTATAGGACCGCCCTTTGTATTGAAACAACAGGGAAAATGGGAATCCCCATTTGTATAATATTTTGTGCTGGGCTAGAGTTTGTAGACATGGCTTCATGTCCCTTCTTTTTTGTATGGTTAGTGGTGCCAGGTCCATGTATACTTGTAGTCTTGTTCCATCTGGTACTAGTATTTCTTTAAGTTTCCTTGCTTCCGAGAGGACTAGATCCCTTGCCCTCTGCTGAACGAACCTGAGTATAATATCTTTAGGGATGTTAGGGTCTCTTGTAGCTCCCAGCGCTCTGTGCGCTCTCTCGATAGCCCACACTGATTCCTCGCAAGTGGGAAGGATAGAGTGTATTACCGCCTTGGCATACTGCAGCACGTCTGTTACCTTGGTAGGAGTACTTCTTATGCGTATGTTGTATCGGCGGGATCTATTTTTTAGATCCTCTATCTGCGTTTCCAGCTCTTGAATTTTGGAGACATTATGGTCTATGTCCCTTCTATCGTGCATATGGGCTTCTGCGACTTGGTCTGAGCTTTCTTCGAGGTATTGCATTCTCTGGTTTAGCGTGTTTATCTCTTTCCTCAGCCCATCTACTGCTTGGGTGATCTCTTCTTTTAGCATTAGTCTGATGGCACGCAGCGACCCTTCTGTCAATTCCATTTGGTTTGGGTGGGCTTGTTGTTGACTTGTTACCTCTGGCGCATCTGATGTTGCTGGGCTTGTTGGTTGATGTGGCAGTTCCTGGTGTTTGTAGAAGTCTGGGATATTTTTCCCAGGTTGGCTTTTTTTCGCCTTGGTGGCGTTACGTGCTGCCATTTTCCAGATCCATCTAGTGGTTGGTAATTTTAATGTTTGTCTTTTTTTTTTTTTTTTGTCTTGTAAACGCAGGTTGTTGCGAGGAGTGAGTGGGCTGTGTATTTTTGCTTTACTTATAGTTTCATGGCTGGCTTGACCGAGGTCAGGTTTGCGGTAACCAATTTAATGCATGCTTAATGCAGTGGTTACACCTTGCATGGTAAATGCTGGGTGGGTTTTAGATACAGTTTTTGGTCACTTGGTGGCAGTAGACTACTGCAGGCTGAGTTCACTGGGTGGATGTCTCTTTTTATGCTTTTACATTTGTGCTTCAGTCAGGCAGGGAGTTTAAAGTCATCTTGTGATAGTCCTTTCAACTTGTATCCTGCTGAATAGCTAAGAGTCCACTTTTAATTCTTGACTGGCTTATTTATTTGGGGTGCTTAAGTCCATTTTCTCTTTGTGCAGCCAGGGTGTCAGGGCAGACTAATGCACCATGCAGTCTGGCCTGGTTGAGAGTGTTTGCCCCAGGGTGGGGACCTTGGGTGGTTTCAGTGATAAAGTTTTTTAATAGGACTCCTTGTTTCTGATTTTAAAATGGCTGCTGTGTCCCCCTGCTCCCCCACCTCATGGCAATAAACAAAATGGCTCCTGCTGTTAATTTCCACTCATAATGTCTTATAAATAGTCCAGAGCCAAATATAAGCTTAATTTAGGGAATAAGAAAGTCCCCTGTCAGGTTCACAGCTCTCTTATAATGCTCGGAATGAGATTTTCCTTTATAATATTGCTATTTTAGAGAGGCCTTTTTCATGCTTTGATTGTACACTAGCAGTGCACCTTCTATATGTTCTTAGGCTTACCTCTGAGTTGATGCCTTCTGGTGGGTTGGTGATGCCTCTCCCCCAGCTCGCCCAGTCTTTTTGTAAATATCTGCTGTGTCTTGCAGTTCTGCAGATGTAGGCTTCCTGCTGTCTCTGTTAGATGTGCTGACAGGGAAACACACTTTAGTTTGGCTTGGGAGGGCCAGCAGGCCGCAACCTCATGGGAGGCAAAAGTTCACAAAACCCCTCAAACGTGGTGTCAGGGTGTTACGGGTGATCCCGTGATTGATGATGTCCACATTAAAAGTTGTTAAAATTAAATATTTTTAGCCAAACTTTCACTTTGGTACATATCTTTGAGGAGCTATAGATATGCACATCTAGTTCTGACCCTGGTTGGCCACGCCCCCGCATAATTATATTTTTAACACACATCTTGCAGTATTAACTATTATGCCTTTAACACATATAATACAGAGCATATTGTTTATTACTGATCTCTGATCTCACAATAATTCATTGGGATCACACTCTTAAGAAGAGCACTTGCTCTAAACAATCTCAGTGGTCACTGAATTAGATCCTGTAAATAGATATGGACATCAGAGATCCACTTAAACTCTTAAAATAACGAGTCAAACAATTTGGAAAGCCCAGCAGGCAAAGTTATCTCAATGTATGCAAATATATATCAAATGCATACTGGTGGACAGACAGATATACAGTAAATAGTCCTGTTTTTTCAATAGGGATAATATGCCACAGGAGGCACTATTGTCTGCCAATAGTATATCATCATTGGCACTATATATGTGCTTTGATTTCATGACTTCCTGTCACTTGTTTTTTTAAAAGATTTACAAGCATCATTAAATGGCTAGACAAAGTGGATATTAATCCATCCTCAGTTGTTGACTATAATTGTAGGCTATAAAATATTGTGTGGGATTGTTATGTGAAATGTTAAATGTTTCATAATCAAACATTAATTTTAATTGATTGTGTCATCTCAATCTAAGGTAACAAATGACCTAGTGGCTGCAAATTCCAAGGGCCACTTCCCTCTACTAATACCCCTTGAATTGTCCACTTCCTTCCATGCAGTTGACCATCCCCTCCTCCTGCACACTCCCTTCACAAGGTTTCCATGGACAACCCCCTCTCATGAATTGAGACTTTTCTCTAACTGCTCCTTCACTGTCTTCTACAGTGGCAATAACCTTTTCTGTTGGGGTTTCCCAAGCTCAGTGTTAGGTGCATTGGTTTTCTCTCTCTATACATCCTGTGTTGGTAAACTCATAATATACCCAAAACTATATCTCATTTCACACATACAGTGCCATGCAAAAGTATTCACCCCCCCCTTGACTTTTTACCTACTTACGGCCTTAAGTTCAATATTTTGTTAATCTGAATCTTATGTGATGGATCAGAACATTGGTCAATGTTGGTGAAGTGAAATGAGAAAAATATATACATAAAACTATTTTTTAGAAATAGAAAACAGAAAATTGGCATGTGCGTATGTATTCACCCCCTTTATTATGAAGCCCATAAAAAGCTCTGGTGCAACCAATTACCTTCAGAAGGCACATAATTAGTGAAATGATGTCCACCTGTGTGCAATCTAAGTGTCACATGATCTGTCATGATACATACACACCATTTTTGAAAGGCCCCAGAGGCTACAACACCTAAACAAGAGTCACCACTAACCAAACACTGCAATGCAGACCAAGTACTCTCCAAACAAGTAAGGGACAATGTTGTTGAGAAGTAAAAGTCAGGGTTAGGTTATAAAAAAATATCCAAATCTTTGATGATCCCCTGAAGTACCATCAAATCTATCATAACCAAATGGAAAGAACATGGCACAACAGCAAACCTGCCAAGAGACGGCCTCCCACCAAAACTCATGGACCGGGCAAGGAGGGCATTAATCATAGAGGCAGCACAGAGACCTAAGGTAACCTTGGAGGAGATGCAGAGCTCCTCAGCAGAGACTGGAGTATCTGTACATAGGACGACAATAAGCCATAAGCTCCATAGAGTTGGGCTTTATGGCAGAGTGGCCAGAAGAAAGCCATTACTTTCAGCAAAAAAAACAAACTGGCACATTTTGTGTTGGAATGGCCTAGTCAAAGACCAGACCTCAATCCAATAGAAAATCTGTGGTCAGATTTAATGATTGCTGTTCACATGTGCAAACCATCCAACTTGAAGGAGCTGGAGCAGTTTTGCAAGGAGGAATAGGCAACAATCCCAGTGGTAAGATGTGGCAAGTTTATAGAGACTTATCCAAAGCGACTTGGAGCTGTGATTGCCGCAAAAGGTGGCTCTACAAAGTATTGACTTTAGGGGGTGAATGCACATTGACTTTTTCTGTTATTTTGTCCTATTTGTTGTTTGCTTCACAATAAAAAATAAAAAAAAAACATCTTCAAAGAGTTGGGCATGTTCTGTAAATTAAATAATGCAAATCCTCAAACACGCCATGTTAATTCCAGGTTGTGAGGCAACAAAACACGAAAAATGCCAAGGGGTGGTGAATACTTTTGCAAGGCACTGTATCTTCCTGGATCTAAAAATCAACCTGTTACTTATCCCCCTTCCTCCTCTGTCTATACCTGAAATATGTCCTCCTGTACATCTCCAAACTGTATTCCTTCTTCATCCAAGACACCTCTAATTCACTAATTCAGGGCATTATAATGTCATTCCTTGACTATTGCAACTGTATACTAATTGGCTTGTCACTAAACCACCTATTACCACTTAAGTCCATTATCTCATCTGCCATCATTATCTTCTCACATGCTTGCCTGCATGACTTCTCAGAATCAGTTCCTATTCTTTTGGAATTCTCTACCTCACTCTCTTCTTTAAGTCTCTCTCCTAGTCTTCATATATGCAAATGTCCTTTTAAAACTCACCTGTTCAGAGAAGCTTACCACATACCTCTTTAAAGGTATATGGAAGTTTACCAATTTTAACTCTTTCTAATCTAACATATACTGCTTATATCAGAAACATGCATATCATTGGTTCATTTTATACATACACAGATGTATTTTATTTAAAAACAAATTGGTTTCCACGCCCCCAGAGGTGCCTACATAGGCACCTGGTACCTACCAATTGAAACCCTGCAACCTTATACTATCCTTCCAGCAAGTAGCAGCATAGTACAAAGATCCACAGCAGTTGCATCATTCAAGGGAGGTGGGAAAGAGAAAAACAGACTACAAATCGCATGATGCTTTGCTGCAGGGACTGAATTCCCATGCTGTTACAATCTGTCTCTGATTGGCTACAACAAATTGTTAATGTTATGCTAATTTATCTTGGATTTTCAGGGGTATACCTTCTCAAGACCAACTGCCATAAAACTAAAGAAATTATGCAAACTCTAGGTATATAGATGTATCATGGATTATGAATGCATCTGATAGAAAGAAATCCGTAGCATATGAAAACATTATTTTGAAAAAAATCCCAAAATAAACCATAATAAACTTACCTAGAAATTTGCAAATTTCTTCAGTTTTCTGGTAGTATTTGAGAACAAAAGTCCCTGAATATCCAAGCTAAATTAGCATACAATTCATAATTCATATGCCCAATCACAGGCAGTTGTAACATTTGTTGCAATGTCTGGGAAGTGAGTCTCTGGATCATCATGGGATGTGTAGTATATTTTTCCCCATCACAAGGAAATAAGGAGGTGCACAGAGATTGCTGCTGTGGATTTCTGCATTGGGCTGCTACTTACTAGAAGGTTAGTATAGGATTACAAAATATACCTAAACACAGTGTTTCTATTGGCAGGTACCAGATGCCTATGTAGGCAGCTCTGGGGCTGTGAAAGCCAATTTTTTTATTAATAAAATAACTCTGTATTTGTATAGAAGGAATACGTGTAGTGTGTGTTTCTGATATAAGCAGTATGTGTTAAATTATAAACCGTTAAAAATAAGGAAACTTCAATATATATACCTTTAATGTTTATTTTCCTGCAAATAAATGTTTGCAGAAACTATTGATTCTCTTCTAACAGATGCATTCATAATCCATGAAACCTCTATATACCTTTAACTAAATCATCCACAACCTTATACTACGGTAGCTTGCCCAGTCTGGTTTTCATACCTCTTTCCTCATTATTAATCCATCCAGCAGTCCGCTAACCTTATGTTTCTATCACCTATTACCTCTTATGTTGTGAACTTTCCTGAGAGCAGGGCCCTCATCTCCGCATGTAACTGTGCATGTACAAATGCGCTATCTTGTTTTATCACACATTTACTTACATTAGATGGAAATCCATTGTTTTTTTAACTCCTATCAGTACGGAATCTGCTGTTGCTCTAGAAATAAAAAATACTGTATATACTCGAGTATAAGCCGACCCGAGTATAAGCCGAGGCACCCATTTTACCACAAAATACTGGGTGGGAAATGCAGAGGGTGGGAAATGTGCTACCCCCTTTGTCCCTCTTGTGCCCTCTGTGTCCCCCTCTCTCTCTGTGTCTCTTCTCCCCTCTCCCTTCCCTGTGTCTCTTCCCCCCTCCCTTATCACCCTCCTCAACCTCCCTCCTTATCCTTAACCTCCCTCCTCATCCTCAACCTCCCTCCTCATCCTCAACCCTCCATCCTCATCCTGTCTCCTCAACCCCCCATCCTCAACCCCCCTCCTCAACCCCTCCTCCTCATCCTCAACCCCCTCATCCTCAACCCCTTCCTCAACCTCCCTCCTCAACCCCCCCATCCTCAAGCCCCTCGTCAAGCCCCCATCCTCAACCCCCTCCTCAACCTCAACCCTCCTCAACCTCAACCTCACCAACCTCACCAGCAGGGGTTATGAGACGTGTGTCTAAAATGACAGTACAGCAAACCCTATTGTGTAGGCGATCCAAAGCTGGTCACTGCAGAAATTATGACGAGGGTTCATTGTCAGAAACGGCTTCAGTTTGCACGACAGTACCGAAATTGGATCTCTTCTGATTGGCAAAGGGCTGTCTTCTCTGATGGGTGGGATCTTCCAGCAGGACAATGCAACATGTCATATGGCCAGAATTGTTGAGGAGTGATTAGAAGAGCACAACAAAGACTTCCAAGTACTTCTTTGGCCTCGAAATTCCCGGACTTGAACCCCATTGAGCACCTGTGGGACTACCTCAATCGCCATATTCTCTGTATGGATCCGTCACCAGATGCACTGCAGTCTGCATGGCTCCAGATACCCTTGCCAACCCTCCAGCATCTTATTAACTCACTACCATGCTGTCTAGCTGCTGCACACGTTTTTTCTGGATATTAGTGGTGGTCATATTAATGTGACTGGACCGCGTATAATACTGACTGAAGTGTCATTTTGATAGTATGGTATTTTGAAAAACGTAATAGTGTACAAAATGTTTTACACAGTATAACTACAGCCTTTAATTTTTAACTATTGTATTCAATTTTTCTTTAATGATGATGAACATTTTGTATTTACATAGTTACATATAGTTACAGAGTAATTAAGGTTGAAAAAAGACTTTCAGTCCATCAAGTTAAACCTTTTAAGATCACCCTTGATGAATTAGTTGTTAATTATTTATTAATCAATTATTTAATTATTTATTTTATTTTATTTTTAATTATTAATGAATCCAGAGGAAGGCAAATAGAAAAAAAAAACAAGTGAGACTTAGCCAATCGTCTCAAAGGGAAAAAAAAAAAAAAAAAAAAAAAAAATCGTTCCTGACCCCACATACTGGCGATCGGATTTCTCCCTGGATCAATACTGTCTCTCTGATTATCCATGATAACCATGAATTCCCTTTTTAATTAGAAATAAATCCAGTCCCCTTTTAAAGTTATCTATCGAATCCGCTGTCACCACCTCCTCTGGTAGAGAATTACATAGATTAACCACCCTTACTGTGAAGAACCCTTTTATTTGTTCCTAAAAGGATTAGAAACCAGGAATGAGTTGGAGGAACAGTGGATGCAGATAAGATCAGTATTCAATTATGTTTAAAAACTACATACACTTGATGAAAGAACTCAATCGCAGAATGATGCTTTAAAGGATAACATCCCCCCCCCCTTGTTATTGACAGATTAGCAGTATAACAATGATACAATATTTTCATGTAAATCTAAGATTGGCTCTAGAAACACTTACCTGCTAATATTGTTATTTTGTTACATTCTTCAGCAGCAGGTTAAGTTTTTACAGCGTATTTATTTATAGTTAATCTTTAGAAACTATTAGCCACCTTAGTCTTGAGACTAATTACGCTATTAAATAGTATACATAGAACTGTTGTATTGTTATGGATAGGGTTCTGTGGTAGCCCAGTGGTTAGGATGCAGGTGCTTTCACCACAGCATCCTGGGTTCAAAATCAGCCAGGGAACAAGAGGTCACACTGGCCAGTAATCAGATGGGAGGCCTCCTGGGAATACTAGGAGCTGTATGTCCACTGGAGAAGGAACTGACAACCCACTCCAGTATCTTCCATGAAAACCAAGTGGATCAACATGGTGTGTTGTCCATGAGGTCATGGGGAGTCAGACATGACTGAGTGACACCATTTACATTTTCAAGGATAGTTAATCAAAATAGAGCATACCATAATAAGAGAAGTAGATATGAAAGTTATTAAAGTGCTTGTCCATTAACTTAAGAAAGAGTGAAGTTGATATATCACATATATAGTTGTGAGCATGCGAGGGCACTCCATGCCAGCAACTGTGGCCCTCGCAAAAAATACGTGACGCGCTACAACCCATTCCAAACACACAAACACGGTCCGAAACCGGCGCACATGAAAAAATTAGAAACACAAAAATAAACACAACAAACACATAAAAAGCTTACTTACAGCAAGGGGGGGGGGGGCATCCAGCACCTTGAAAAGTGAAGTTACACGTCCATTTAAGTCCAAAAAACTGAGTTTAAACAGCCTAAAATCACCTAAGCGAGAGAAAAAATGGCTGCCGAACAAAACGAAAACGAGGCTTCAGACGTAACTACACTGCAGTAACTCGGAAGAATGAAAAACATACTATGCGGAACGTACCACAGTCACAGTTTAACACCATTTTGAACACTACTACGCACAAAATGGCGGATGGAACGCAAATTGTAAGCTGGAACGCAAATAGCGCGTGCGTATTGCGTTCTAACGTTCTGAGGCACTTGAAAGTTTAAAAAAATACATTGTGCCAATTACAACTGAGAGGTAAGCTATAATATATTACATTTTATTATCAAGACCGCACACAAAAAAAATAATAATGAACTATGAAAATGTGATTCATGTATAGTGACATGTGGCACGCACATTTATGTCTATCATGTATGTAGGCCCACAAAAAAAATAAGGTTCATTTAACAAAAAAAAAAAATAATTTCAATATCAAAAATGGATTTATGTATAGTGACATGTGACACGCACATATATGTGTATAGGCCCTGCAACAAAATGATCTTAAAAAAAACTAATTAAACAACTACATTTAAGTGACATTAGAAAAAAAAAAGAAATTGTAATATTAAAATATGAGTCATGTATACTAATATGTGATACGCACATATATGTGTATCATGTATTGTCACATGTCACACACACATCTATGTGTGTAGGCCAAAACAAAAAATAAGGTTCATTTAACAATTAAAATATGATTCATGTATGTCACACGCACACAAAAAAATTACATTGAACTCTGAAAATGTGCTTCATGTGTGTGACATTTATGTGTGTAGCCCCCCAAAAAATAATGTTAATTGAAAATAATTACAGAAGTATATTTAAATGACATTAATTTATTGCAATTCAATATATTACCTAAAGCTCAATCTTTCTACTTTTTTTAATATTCAAACAGACTCTGCATCAACAGCGTCACTCAACAATTTGCACCGTGCATTGTGAAGCACAATCCCTTTTAAAGAACACCAACAAAGAAGAACAGGTAAGATAGAAAAACACATTGGGCCTCATTCAATTGCGATTTGGCCAACTGGTCAGTACCAGGATGGGAGACCTCATGAGAATACGAGGTGCAGGCTTCTTTTACATTAATTTTACATTAATTTTACATTCTTTTTACATTCTTTTTACATTCATTCATGTTAAAGAGACCCTTTTGTATGTTATAAATCTTACCTGACAATAGAGAAGACTTTTTAATGCCTACGGCCATACTGGCTTGAATGCGCCCGATCCCGTCTGATCTCAGAAGCTAAGCAAGGTCAGGCCTGGTCAGTACCAGGATGGGAGACCTCATGGGAATACCAGGTGCTGTAGGCTTCTTTTTACATTCATTCATGTTAAAGAGACCCTTTTGTATTTTATAAATCTTACCTAACAATAGAGAAGACTTTTTAATTCCTACGGCCATACTGGCTTGAATGCGCCCGATCCCGTCTGATCTCAGAAGCTAAGCAAGGTCAGGCCTGGTCACTACCAGGATGGGAGACCTCATGGGAATACCAGGTGCTATAGGCTTCTTTTTACATTCTTTTTACATTCTTTTTACATTCTTCTTACATTCTTTTTACATTCATTCATGTTAAAGAGACCCTTTTGTATGTTATAAATCTTACCTGACAATAGAGAAGACTTTTTAATGCTTACGGCCATACTGGCTTGAATGTGCCCGATCCTGTCTGATCTCAGTAGCTAAGCAAGGTCAGGCCTGGTCAGTACCAGGATGGGAGACCTCATGGGAATACCAGGTACTGTAGGCTTCTTTTTACATTAATTCATGTTAAAGACACCCTTTTGTATGTTATAAATCTTACCTGACAATAGAGAAGACTTTTTAATGCCTACGGCCATACTGGCTTGAATGTGCCCGATCCCGTCTGATCTCAGAAGCTAAGCAAGGTCAGGCCTGGTCAGTACCAGGATGGGAGACCTCATGGGAATACCAGGTGCTGTAGGCTTCTTTTTACTTTCATTTTACATTCTTTTTACATTCATTTTACATTCTTTTTACATTCATTTTACATTCTTTTTACATTCTTTATACATTCATTCATGTTAAAGAGACCCTTTTGTATGTTATAAATCTTACCTGACAATAGAGAAGACTTTTTAAAGCCTACGGCCATACTGGCTTGAATGCGCCCGATCCCGTCTGATCTCAGAAGCTAAGCAAGGTCAGGCCTGGTCAGTACCAGGATGGGAGACCTCATGGGAATACCAGGTACTGTAAGCTTCTTTTTACATTCATTCATGTTAAAGACACCCTTTTGTATGTTATAAATCTTACCTGACAATAGAGAAGACTTTTTAATGCCTACGGCCATACTGTCTTGAATGTGCCCGATCCCGTCTGATCTCAGAAGCTAAGCAAGGTTAGGCCTGGTCAGTACCAGGATGGGAGACCTCACGGGAATACCAGGTGCTGTAGGCTTCTTTTTACATTCATTCATGTTAAAGAGACCCTTTTGTATGTTATAAATCTTACCTGACAATAGAGAAGACTTTTTAATGCCTACGGCCATACTGTCTTGAATGTGCCCGATCCCGTCTGATCTCAGAAGCTAAGCAAGGTTAGGCCTGGTCAGTACCAGGATGGGAGACCTCATGGGAATACCAGGTGCTGTAGGGTTCTTTTTACATTCATTCATTTTAAAGAGACCCTTTTGTATGTTATAAATCTTACCTAACAATAGAGAAGACTTTGTAATGCCTACAGCCATACTGGCTTGAATGCGCCCGATCCCGTCTGATCTCAGAAGCTAAGCAAGGTCAGGCCTGGTCACTACCAGGATGGGAGACCTCATGGGAATACCAGGTGCTATAGGCTTCTTTTTACATTCTTTTTACATTCATTCATGTTAAAGAGACCCTTTTGTATGTTATAAATCTTACCTGACAATAGAGAAGACTTTTTAATGCGTACGGCCATACTGGCTTGAATGCGCCCGATCCCGTCTGATCTCAGAAGCTAAGCAAGGTCAGGCCTGGTCAGTACCAGGATGGGAGACCTCATGGGAATACCAGGTGCTGTAGGCTTCTTTTTACATTCATTCATGTTAAAGAGACCCTTTTGTATTTTATAAATCTTACCTAACAATAGAGAAGACTTTTTAATTCCTACGGCCATACTGGCTTGAATGCGCCCGATCCCGTCTGATCTCAGAAGCTAAGCAAGGTCAGGCCTGGTCACTACCAGGATGGGAGACCTCATGGGAATACCAGGTGCTATAGGCTTCTTTTTACATTCTTTTTACATTCTTCTTACATTCTTTTTACATTCATTCATGTTAAAGAGACCCTTTTGTATGTTATAAATCTTACCTGACAATAGAGAAGACTTTTTAATGCTTACGGCCATACTGGCTTGAATGTGCCCGATCCTGTCTGATCTCAGTAGCTAAGCAAGGTCAGGCCTGGTCAGTACCAGGATGGGAGACCTCATGGGAATACCAGGTACTGTAGGCTTCTTTTTACATTAATTCATGTTAAAGACACCCTTTTGTATGTTATAAATCTTACCTGACAATAGAGAAGACTTTTTAATGCCTACGGCCATACTGGCTTGAATGTGCCCGATCCCGTCTGATCTCAGAAGCTAAGCAAGGTCAGGCCTGGTCAGTACCAGGATGGGAAACCTCATGGGAATACCAGGTGCTGTAGGCTTCTTTTTACTTTCATTTTACATTCTTTTTACATTCATTTTACATTCTTTTTACATTCATTTTACATTCTTTTTACATTCTTTATACATTCATTCATGTTAAAGAGACCCTTTTGTATGTTATAAATCTTACCTGACAATAGAGAAGACTTTTTAAAGCCTACGGCCATACTGGCTTGAATGCGCCCGATCCCGTCTGATCTCAGAAGCTAAGCAAGGTCAGGCCTGGTCAGTACCAGGATGGGAGACCTCATGGGAATACCAGGTACTGTAGGCTTCTTTTTACATTCATTCATGTTAAAGACACCCTTTTGTATGTTATAAATCTTACCTGACAATAGAGAAGACTTTTTAATGCCTACGGCCATACTGGCTTGAATGTGCCCGATCCCGTCTGATCTCAGAAGCTAAGCAAGGTCAGGCCTGGTCAGTACCAGGATGGGAGACCTCATGGGAATACCAGGTGCTGTAGGCTTCTTTTTACATTCATTTTACATTCTTCTTACATTCTTTTTACATTCATTCATGTTAAAGAGACCCTTTTGTATGTTATAAATCTTACCTGACAATAGAGAAGAGTTTTTAATGCCTACGGCCATACTGGCTTGAATGCACCCGATCCCGTCTGATCTCAGAAGCGAAGCAAGGTCAGGCCTGGTCAGTACCAGGATGGGAGACCTCATGGGAATACCAGGTGCTGTAGGCTTCTTTTTACATTCCTTCATGTTAAAGAGACCCTTTTGTATGTTATAAATCTTACCTAACAATAGAGAAGACTTTTTAATGCCTACGGGCATACTGGCTTGAATGCGCCCGATCCCATCTGATCTCAGAAGCTAAGCAAGGTCAGACCTGTTCAGTACCAGGATGGGAGACCTCATGGGAATACCAGGTGCTGTAGGATTCTTTTTACATTCATTCATGTTAAAGACACCCTTTTGGGTTCTGTAATAGCCAAACCATTATATCTAATCTTTAAAGACTCGCTCACTACAGGGTCTCTACCAGATGACTGGAGAAAAGCAGAGGTGATACCTATATTTAAGAAGGGATCTAGAGCAAATCCGGGGAATTATAGACCAGTGAGCCTCACTTCTGTAGTTGGGAAGCTTTTAGAAGGGTTAATAAGGGACAGAATACAAGAATATGTCTATTTGAACAGGATCATAGGTAGCAGTCAACATGGATTTATGAAGGAAAGGTCGTGTCAGACCAATCTAATTAGTTTTTATGAGGAGGTTAGTAGGAACTTGGATCAGGGCAACTCAGTGGATGTAGTCTTTTTAGATTTTTCAAAGGCATTTGATACAGTGCCACATGGAAGACTAGTGAGCAAACTAAGGGATACAGGAATTGCAGTAAATATCTGCTCATGGATCGAGAGCTGGCTAAAAGACAGGAAGCAAAGGGTTGTTGTAAATGGAACATACTCCGATTGGTCTAATGTGATAAGTGGGGTTCCTCAGGGCTCAGTATTGGGTCCTCTCCTTTTTAACATATTTATTAATGACATTGAAGTAGGACTCGAATGTAGTGTCTCCATTTTTGCTGATGACACTAAGTTGTGCAAGGTAATAAAATCAGATAATGATGTACTTTCCCTACAAAAGGATTTGCATAAATTAGAGAAATGGGCGGCTAAATGGCAGATGAGATTTAATACAAATAAATGTAAGGTTATGCATTTGGGAAGGAAAAATAGCCAAGCAATCTATAATCTTAATGGAGCAAATCTAGGGGTATCAGATATTGAAAGGGATTTGGGAGTACTAGTGGACAACCACCTAGGTAACAGCGCTCAAAGCCAAGCAGCGGCTGCAAAGGCAAATAAAATATTAGCATGTATTAGGAAGGGTATAGAAGCCAGGGAAGAAGATATAATTCTGCCACTATACAAATCTCTAGTACGCCCTCATTTGGAATATGGAGTACAATTTTGGGCACCACCTCACAAAAAAGACATCTTAGAGCTGGAAAAAGTACAGAGAAGGGCTACAAAACTAATAAGGGGAATGGAGGGGCTAAGTTATGAAGAAAGACTAGCAAAATTAAACTTATTTTCGCTAGAAAAAAGGCGTCTAAGAGGAGATATGATTACGTTATTTAAATACATCCAGGGTCCATATAAGGCTTTGTCAAGTGAGCTTTTTGTAGCAAGAGATTTTCAACTGACAAGAGGACATCCGTTGAGGTTAGAGGAAAAAAGATTTCACCTTAAACAAAGAAAAGGGTTCTTCACAGTTAGGGTGGTTAAACTGTGGAATTCACTACCAAAGGAGGTGGTGACAGCGAATTCGATAGACAACTTCAAAAAGGGGTTAGATATATTTCTGAATAAAGAGGGCATTCAAGGCTATCCTAGATAACTAGCGAAGGAATATTGATCCAGGGAGAAATTTGATCGCCAGTTTCTGGGGTCAGGAAGGAATTTTGCTTTTTTTCCCCCTTATGAGACAATTGGCAAAGTTTCGATGGTTTTTTTTTTTATGTTTGCCTTCCTCTGGATCAATTAACAATAATTAACAATTAACAATAATAATAAATAGTCCAAATTAAAAAGATCAATAGAGATCTAAAAAGGTTGAACTTGATGGACTAACTCTTTATTCATTCTCCAATACTATACTATTAATAATTATTTAATCAATAATTTAATTAATAACTAATCCGCATATTGCAGATCAGAGGAGATCTTAACAGGTTGAACTTGATGGACTGAAAGTCTTTTTTCAACCTTAATTACTATGTAACTATGTAACTATGTATGTTATAAATCTTACCTGACAATAGAGAAGACTTTTTAACGCCTACAGCCATACTGGCTTGAATGCGCCCGATCCCGTCTGATCTCAGAAGCTAAGCGAGGTCAGGCCTGGTCAGTACCAGGATGGGAGACCTCATGGGAATACCAGGTTCTGTAGGCTTCTTTTTACATTCTTTTTACTTTCATTTTACATTCTTTTTACATTCATTCATGTTAAAGAGACCCTTTTGTATGTTATAAATCTTACCTGACAATAGAGAAGACTTTTTAATGCCTACGGCTATACTGGCTTGAATGCACCCAATCCCGTCTGATCTCAGTACCAGGATGGGAGACCTCATGGGAATACCAGGTGCTGTAGGCTTCTTTTTACATTCATTCATTTTAAAGAGACCCTTTTGTATGTTATAAATCTTACCTAACAATAGAGAAGACTTTTTAATGCCTACGGCCATACTGGCTTGAATGCGCCTGATCCCGTCTCATCTCAGAAGCTAAGCAAGGTCAGGCCTGGTCAGTACCAGGATGGGAGACCTCATGGGAATACCAGGTGCTGTAGGCTTCTTTTTACATTCATTCATGTTAAAGAGACCCTTTTGTATGTTATAAATCTTACCTGACAATAGAGAAGACTTTTTAATACCTACGGCCATACTGGCTTGAATGCGCCCGATCCCGTCTGATCTCAGAAGCTAAGCAAGGTCAGGCCCGGTCAGTACCAGGATGGGAGACCTCATGGGAATACCAGGTACTGTAGGCTTCTTTTTACATTCATTCATGTTAAAGACACCCTTTTGTATGTTATAAATCTTACCTGACAATAGAGAAGACTTTTTAATGCCTATGGCCATACTGGCTTGAATGCGCCCGATCCCATCTGATCTCAGAAGCTAAGCAAGGTCAGGCCTGGTCAGTACCAGGATGGGAGACGTCATGGGAATACCAGGTGCTGTAGGCTTCTTTTTACATTCATTTTACATTCTTTTTACATTCATTTTACATTCTTCTTACATTCTTTTTACATTCATTCATGTTAAAGAGACCCTTTTGTATGTTATAAATCTTACCTAACAATAGAGAAGACTTTTTAATGCCTACGGCCATACTGGCTTCAATGCGCCCGATCCCGTCTGATCTCAGAAGCTAAGCAAGGTCAGGCCTGGTCAGTACCAGGATGGGAGACCTCATGGGAATACCAGGTGCTGTAGGCTTCTTTTTACATTCATTTTACATTCATTTTACATTCTTCTTACATTCTTTTTACATTCATTCATGTTAAAGAGACGCTTTTGTATGTTATAAATCTTACCTGACAATAGAGAAGACTTTTTAATGCCTTCGGCCATACTGGCTTGAATGCGCCCGATCCCGTCTGATCTCAGAAGCTAAGCAAGGTCAGGCCTGGTCAGTACCAGGATGGGAGACCTCATGGGAATACCAGGTGCTGTAGGCTTCTTTTTACATTCATTTTACATTCATTTTACATTCTTTTTACATTCATTTTACATTCTTTTTACATTCATTTTACATTCTTTTTACATTCATTTTACATTCTTTTTACATTCATTCATGTTAAAGAGACCCTTTTGTATTTTATAAATCTTACCTAACAATAGAGAAGACTTTTTAATGCCTACGGCCATACTGGCTTGAATGCGCCTGATCCCGTCTGATCTCAGAAGCTAAGCAAGGTCAGGCCTGGTCAGTACCAGGATGGGAGACCTCATGGGAATACCAGGTGCTGTAGGCTTCTTTTTACATTCATTCATGTTAAAGAGACCCTTTTGTATGTTATAAATCTTACCTAACAATAGAGAAGACTTTTTAATGCCTACGGCCATACTGGCTTGAATGCGCCCGATCCCGTCTGATCTCAGAAACTAAGCATGGTCAGGCCTGGTCAGTACCAGGATGGGAGACCTCATGGGAATACCAGGTTCTGTAGGCTTCTTTTTACATTCATTTTACATTCTTTTTACATTCATTTTACATTCTTTTTACATTCATTCATGTTAAAGAGACCCTTTTGTTAATAAATATTACCTGACAAAAGAGAAGACGTTTTAATGCCTACGGCCATACTGGCTTAAATGCGCCCGATCCCGTCTGATCTCAGAAGCTAAGCAAGGTGAGGCCTGGTCACTACCAGGATGGGAGACCTCATGGGAATACCAGGTGCTGTAGGCTTCTTTTTACATTCATTCATGTTAAAGAGACCCTTTTGTATGTTATAAATCTTACCTGACAATAGAGAAGACTTTTTAATGCCTACGGCCATACTGGCTTGAATGCGCCCGATCCTGTCTGATCTCAGAAGCTAAGCAAGGTCAGGCCTGGTCAGTATCAGGATGGGAGACCTCATGGGAATACCAGGTACTGTAAGCTTCTTTTTACATTCATTCATGTTAAAGACACCCTTTTGTATGTTATAAATCTTACCTGACAATAGAGAAGACTTTTTAATGCCTACGGCCATACTGTCTTGAATGTGCCCGATCCCGTCTGATCTCAGAAGCTAAGCAAGGTTAGGCCTGGTCAGTACCAGGATGGGAGACCTCACAGGAATACCAGGTGCTGTAGGCTTCTTTTTACATTCATTCATGTTAAAGAGACCCTTTTGTATGTTATAAATCTTACCTGACAATAGAGAAGACTTTTTAATGCCTACGGCCATACTGTCTTGAATGTGCCCGATCCCGTCTGATCTCAGAAGCTAAGCAAGGTTAGGCCTTGTCAGTACCAGGATGGGAGACCTCATGGGAATACCAGGTGCTGTAGGGTTCTTTTTACATTCATTCATTTTAAAGAGACCCTTTTGTATGTTATAAATCTTACCTAACAATAGAGAAGACTTTGTAATGCCTACAGCCATACTGGCTTGAATGCGCCCGATCCCGTCTGATCTCAGAAGCTAAGCAAGGTCAGGCCTGGTCAGTACCAGGATGGGAGACCTCATGGGAATACCAGATGCTGTAGGATTCATTTTACATTCTTTTTACATTCTTTTTACATTCATTCATGTTAAAGAGACCCTTTTGTATGTTATAAATCTTACCTGACAATAGAGAAGAGTTTTTAATGCCTACGGCCATACTGGCTTGAATGCGCCCATTCCCGTCTGATCTCAGAAGCTAAGCAAGGTCAGGCCTGGTCAGTACCAGGATGGGAGACCTCATGGGAATACCAGGTGCTGTAGGCTTCTTTTTACATTCATTTTACATTCATTTTACATTCTTTTTACATTCATTCATGTTAAAGAGACCCTTTTGTATGTTATAAATCTTACCTGACAATAGAGAAGACTTTTTAATGCCTATGGCCATACTGGCTTGAATGCGCCCGATCCCGTCTGATCTCAGAAGCTAAGCAAGGTCAGGCCTGGTCAATACCAGGATGGGAGACCTCATGGGAATACCAGGTGCTGTAGGATTCTTTTTACATTCTTTTTACATTCATTTTACATTCATTTTACATTTTTTTTACATTCATTTTACATTCTTTTTACATTCTTTATACATTCATTCATGTTAAAGAGACCCTTTTGTATGTTATAAATCTTACCTGACAATAGAGAAGACTTTTTAATGCCTACGGCCATACTGGCTTGAATGCGCCCGATCCCATCTGATCTCAGAAGCTAAGCTAGGTCAGGCCTGGTCAGTACCAGGATGGGAGACCTCATGGGAATACCAGGTGCTGTAGGCTTCTTTTTACATTCATTCATGTTAAAGAGACCCTTTTGTATGTTATAAATCTTACCTGACAATAGAGAAGACTTTTTAATGCCTACGGCCATACTGGATTGAATGCGCCCGATCCCGTCTGATCTCAGAAGCTAAGCAAGGTCAGGCCTGGTCAGTATCAGGATGGGAGACCTCATGGGAATACCAGGTACTGTAAGCTTCTTTTTACATTCATTCATGTTAAAGACACCCTTTTGTATGTTATAAATCTTACCTGACAATAGAGAAGACTTTTTAATGCCTACGGCCATACTGGCTTGAATGTGCCCGATCCCATCTGATCTCAGAAGCTAAGCAAGGTCAGGCCTGGTCAGTACCAGGATGGGAGACCTCATGGGAATACCAGGTGCTGTAGGCTTCTTTTTACATTCATTCATGTTAAAGAGACCCTTTTGTATGTTATAAATCTTACCTGACAATAGAGAAGACTTTTTAATGCCTACGGCCATACTGGCTTGAATGCGCCCGATCCCGTCTGATCTCAGAAGCTAAGCAAGGTCAGGCCTGGTCAGTATCAGGATGGGAGACCTCATGGGAATACCAGGTACTGTAAGCTTCTTTTTACATTCATTCATGTTAAAGACACCCTTTTGTATGTTATAAATCTTACCTGACAATAGAGAAGACTTTTTAATGCCTACGGCCATACTGGCTTGAATGCGCCCGATCCCGTCTGATCTCAGAAGCTAAGCAAGGTCAGGCCTGGTCAGTACCAGGATGGGAGACCTCATGGGAATACCAGGTACTGTAGGCTTCTTTTTACATTCATTCATGTTAAAGACACCCTTTTGTATGTTATAAATCTTACCTGACAATAGAGAAGACTTTTTAATGCCTACGGCCATACTGGCTTGAATGTGCCCGATCCTGTCTGATCTCAGTAGCTAAGCCAGGTCAGGCCTGGTCAGTACCAGGATGGGAGACCTCATGGGAATACCAGGTGCTGTAGGCTTCTTTTTACATTCATTCATGTTAAAGAGACCCTTTTGTATGTTATAAATCTTACCTGACAATAGAGAAGACTTTATAATGCCTACGGCCATACTGGCTTGAATGTGCCCGATCCCGTCTGATCTCAGTAGCTAAGCAAGTTCAGGCCTGGTCAGTACCAGGATGGGAGACCTCATGGGAATACCAGGTACTGTAGGCTTCTTTTTACATTCATTCATGTTAAAGACACCCTTTTGTATGTTATAAATCTTACCTGACAATAGAGAAGACTTTTTAATGCCTACGGCCATACTGGCTTGAATGTGCCCGATCCCGTCTGATCTCAGAAGCTAAGCAAGGTCAGGCCTGGTCAGTACCAGGATGGGAGACCTCATGGGAATACAAGCTGCTGTAGGCTTCTTTTTATTTTCATTCATGTTAAAGAGAGCCTTTTGTATGTTATAAATCTTACCTAACAATAGAGAAGACTTTTTAATGCCTACGGCCATACTGGCTGGAATGCGCCCGATCCCGTCTGATCTCAGAAGCTAAGCAAGGTCAGGCCTGGTCAGTACCAGGATGGGAGACCTCATGGGAATACCAGGTGCTGTAGGCTTTTTTTTACATTCATTTTACATTCTTTTTACATTCATTTTACATTCTTCTTACATTCTTTTTACATTCATTCATGTTAAAGAGACGCTTTTGTGTGTTATAAATCTTACCTGACAATAGAGAAGACTTTTTAATGCCTACAGCCATACTGGCTTCAATGCGCCCGATCCCGTCTGATCTCAGAAGCTAAGCAAGGTCAGGCCTGGTCAGTACCAGGATGGGAGACCTCATGGGAATACCAGGTGCTGTAGGATTCATTTTACATTCATTTTACATTCATTTTACATTCTTCTTACATTCTTTTTACATTAATTCATGTTAAAGAGACGCTTTTGTATGTTATAAATCTTACCTGACAATAGAGAAGACTTTTTAATGCCTACGGCCATACTGGCTCGAATGCGCCCGATCCCGTCTGATCTCAGAAGCTAAGCAAGGTCAGGCCTGGTCAGTACCAGGATGGGAGACCTCATGGGAATACCAGGTGCTGTAGGCTTCTTTTTACATTCATTCATGTTAAAGAGACCCTTTTGTATGTTATAAATCTTACCTGACAATAGAGAAGACTTTTTAATGCCTACGGCCATACTGGCTTGAATGCGCCCGATCCTGTCTGATCTCAGAAGCTAAGCAAGGTCAGGCCTGGTCAGTACCAGGATGGGAGACCTCATGGGAATACCAGGTGCTGTAAGCTTCTTTTTACATTCATTCATGTTAAAGACACCCTTTTGTATGTTATAAATCTTACCTGACAATAGAGAAGACTTTTTAATGCCTACGGCCATACTGGCTTGAATGCGCCCGATCCCGTCTGATCTCAGAAGCTAAGCAAGGTCAGGCCTGGTCAGTACCAGGATGGGAGACCTCATGGGAATACCAGGTACTGTAGGCTTCTTTTTACATTCATTCATGTTAAAGACACCCTTTTGTATGTTATAAATCTTACCTGACAATAGAGAAGACTTTTTAATGCCTACGGCCATACTGGCTTGAATGTGCCCGATCCTGTCTGATCTCAGAAGCTAAGCAAGTTCAGGCCTGGTCAGTACCAGGATGGCAGACCTCATGGGAATACCAGGTGCTGTAGGCTTCTTTTTACTTTCATTTTACATTCTTTTTACATTCATTTTACATTCTTTTTACATTCATTTTACATTCTTTTTACATTCTTTTTACATTCATTTTACATTCATTTTACATTCATTTTACATTCTTTTTACATTCATTCATGTTAAAGAGACCCTTTTGTATGTTATAAATCTTACCTGACAATAGAGAAGACATATTAATTCCTACGGCCATACTGGCTTGAATGCGCCCAATCCCGTCTGATCTCAGAAGCTAAGCAGGGTCAGGCCTTGTCAGTACCAGGATGGGAGACCTCATGGGAATACCAGGAGCTGTAGGCTTCTTTTTACATTCATTTTACATTCATTTTACATTCTTTTTACATTCATTTTACATTCTTTTTACATTCATTCATGTTAAAGAGACCCTTTTGTATGTTATAAATCTTACCTGACAAAAGAGAAGAACTTTTAATGCCTACGGCCATACTGGCTTGAATGCGCCCGATCTTGTCTGATCTCAGAAGCTAAGCAAGGTGAGGCCTGGTCACTACCACGATGGGAGACCTCATGGGAATACCAGGTGCTGTAGGCTTCTTTTTACATTCATTTTACATTCTTCTTACATTCTTTTTACATTCATTCATGTTAAAGAGACCCTTTTGTATGTTATAAATCTTACCTGACAATAGAGAAGACTTTTTAATGCCTACGGCCATACTGGCTTGAATGTGCCCGATCCTGTCTGATCTCAGTAGCTAAGCAAGGTCAGGCCTGGTCAGTACCAGGATGGGAGACCTCATGGGAATACCAGGTGCTGTAGGCTTCTTTTTACATTCATTCATGTTAAAGAGACCCTTTTGTATGTTATAAATCTTACCTGACAATAGAGAAGACTTTATAATGCCTATGGCCATACTGGCTTGAATGTGCCCGATCCCGTCTGATCTCAGTAGCTAAGCAAGGTCAGGCCTGGTCAGTACCAGGATGGGAGACCTCATGGGAATACCAGGTACTGTAGGCTTCTTTTTACATTCATTCATGTTAAAGACACCCTTTTGTATGTTATAAATCTTACCTGACAATAGAGAAGACTTTTTAATGCCTACGGCCATACTGGCTTGAATGTGCCCGATCCCGTCTGATCTCAGAAGCTAAGCAAGGTCAGGCCTGGTCAGTACCAGGATGGGAGTCCTCATGGGAATACCAGGTGCTGTAGGCTTCTTTTTATATTCATTCATGTTAAAGAGACCCTTTTGTATGTTATAAATCTTACCTAACAATAGAGAAGACTTTTTAATGCCTACGGCCATACTGGCTTGAATGCGCCCGATCCTGTCTGATCTCAGAAGCTAAGCAAGGTGAGGCCTGGTCACTACCACGATGGGAGACCTCATGGGAATACCAGGTGCTGTAGGCTTCTTTTTACATTCATTTTACATTCTTCTTACATTCTTTTTACATTCATTCATGTTAAAGAGACCCTTTTGTATGTTATAAATCTTACCTGACAATAGAGAAGACTTTTTAATGCCTACGGCCATACTGGCTTGAATGCGCCCGATCCCGTCTGATCTCAGAAGCTAAGCAAGGTCAGGCCTGGTCAGTACCAGGATGGGAGACCTCATGGGAATACCAGGTGCTGTAGGCTTTTTTTTACATTCATTTTACATTCTTTTTACATTCATTTTACATTCTTCTTACATTCTTTTTACATTCATTCATGTTAAAGAGACGCTTTTGTGTGTTATAAATCTTACCTGACAATAGAGAAGACTTTTTAATGCCTACAGCCATACTGGCTTCAATGCGCCCGATCCCGTCTGATCTCAGAAGCTAAGCAAGGTCAGGCCTGGTCAGTACCAGAATGGGAGACCTCATGGGAATACCAGGTGCTGTAGGATTCATTTTACATTCATTTTACATTCTTCTTACATTCTTTTTACATTCATTCATGTTAAAGAGACCCTTTTGTATGTTATAAATCTTACCTGACAATAGAGAAGACTTTTTAATGCCTACGGCCATACTGGCTTGAATGCGCCCGATCCCGTCTGATCTCAGAAGCTAAGCAAGGTCAGGCCTGGTCAGTACCAGGATGGGAGACCTCATGGGAATACCAGGTGCTGTAGGCTTCTTTTTACATTCATTTTACATTCATTTTAAATTCTTTTTACATTCATTTTACATTCTTTTTACATTCATTTTACATTCTTTTTACATTCATTCATGTTAAAGAGACCCTTTTGTATGTTATAAATCTTACCTGACAATAGAGAAGACTTTTTAATGCCTACAGCCATACTGGCTTGAATGCGCCCAATCCCGTCTGATCTCAGAAGCTAAGCAAGGTCAGGCCTGGTCAGTACCAGGATGGGAGACCTCATGGGAATACCAGGTGCTGTAGGCTTCTTTTTATATTCATTCATGTTAAAGAGACCCTTTTGTATTTTATAAATCTTACCTAACAATAGAGAAGACTTTTTAATGCCTACGGCCATACTGGATTAAATGCGCCCGATCCCGTCTGATCTCAGAAGCTAAGCAAGGTCAGGCCTGGTCAGTACCAGGATGGGAGACCTCATGGGAATACCAGGTGCTGTAGGCTTCTTTTTACATTCATTCATGTTAAAGAGACCCTTTTGTATGTTATAAATCTTACCTAACAATAGAGAAGACTTTTTAATGCCTACGGCCATACTGGCTTGAATGCGCCCGATCCCGTCTGATCTCAGAAACTAAGCAAGGTCAGGCCTGGTCAGTACCAGGATGGGAGACCTCATGGGAATACCAGGTACTGTAAGCTTCTTTTTACATTCATTCATGTTAAAGACACCCTTTTGTATGTTATAAATCTTACCTGACAATAGAGAAGACTTTTTAATGCCTACGGCCATACTGTCTTGTATGTGCCCGATCCCGTCTGATCTCAGAAGCTAAGCAAGGTTAGGCCTGGTCAGTACCAGGATGGGAGACCTCACGGGAATACCAGGTGCTGTAGGCTTCTTTTTACATTCATTCATGTTAAAGAGACCCTTTTGTATGTTATAAATCTTACCTGACAATAGAGAAGACTTTTTAATGCCTACGGCCATACTGGCTTGAATGCGCCCGATCCCGTCTGATCTCAGAAGTTAAGCAAGGTCAGGCCTGGTCAGTACCAGGATGGGAGACCTCATGGGAATACCAGGTGCTGTAGGCTTCTTTTTACATTCATTCATGTTAAAGAGACCCTTTTGTATGTTATAAATCTTACCTAACAATAGAGAAGACTTTTTAATGCCTACAGCCATACTGGCTTGAATGTGCCCGATCCCGTCTGATCTCAGAAGCTAAGCAAGGTCAGGCCTGGTCAGTACCAGGATGGGAGACCTCATGGGAATACCAGGTGCTGTAGGATTCTTTTTACATTCTTTTTACATTCTTTTTACATTCATTCATGTTAAAGAGACCCTTTTGTATGTTATAAATCTTACCTGACAATAGAGAAGAGTTTTTAATGCCTACGGCCATACTGGCTTAAAGGCGCCCGTTCCCGTCTGATCTCAGAAGCTAAGCAAGGTCAGGCCTGGTCAGTACCAGGATGGGAGACCTCATGGGAATACCAGGTGCTGTAGGCTTCTTTTTACATTCATTTTACATTCTTTTTACATTCTTTTTACATTCTTTTTACATTCTTTTTACATTCATTCATGTTAAAGACACCCTTTTGTATGTTATAAATCTTACCTGACAATAGAGAAGACTTTTTAATGCCTACGGCCATACTGGCTTGAATGTGCCAGTTCCCATCTGATCTCAGAAGCTAAGCAAGGTCATGCCTGGTCAGTACCAGGATGGGAGACCTCATGGGAATACCAGGTTCTGTAGGATTCTTTTTACATTCATTCATGTTAAAGAGACCCTTTTGTATGTTATAAATCTTACCTGACAATAGAGAAGACTTTTTAATGCCTACAGCCATACTGGCTTGAATGCGCCCGATCCCGTCTGATCTCAGAAGCTAAGCAAGGTCAGGCCTGGTCAGTACCAGGATGGGAGACCTCATGGGAATACCAGGTGCTGTAGGCTTCTTTTTACATTCATTTTACATTCATTTTACATTCTTTTTACATTCATTTTACATTCTTTTTACATTCATTCATGTTAAAGAGACCCTTTTGTATGTTATAAATCTTACCTGACAATAGAGAAGACTTTTTAATGCCTACGGCCATACTGGCTTAAATGTGCCCGATCCCGTCTGATCTCAGAAGCTAAGCAAGGTCAGGCCTGGTCAGTACCAGGATGGGAGACCTCATGGGAATACCAGGTACTGTAGGGTTCTTTTTACATTCATATATGTTAAAGACACCCTTTTGTATGTTATAAATCTTACCTGACAATAGAGAAGACTTTTTAATGCCTACAGCCATACTGGCTTGAATGCGCACCGATTCCGTCTGATCTCAGAAGCTAAGCAAGGTCAGGCCTGGTCAGTACCAGGATGGGAGACCTCATGGGAATACCAGGTGCTGTAGGCTTCTTTTTACATTCATTTTACATTCTTTTTACATTCATTTTACATTCTTTTTACATTCTTTTTACATTCATTCATGTTAAAGAGACCCTTTTGTATGTTATAAATCTTACATGACAATAGAGAAGACTTTTTAACGCCTACGGCCATACTGGCTGGAATGCGCCCGATCCCGTCTGATCTCAGAAGCTAAGCAAGGTCAGGCCTGGTCAGTACCAGGATGGGAGACCTCATGGGAATACCAGGTGCTGTAGGCTTTTTTTTACATTCAATTTTAAATTCTTTTTACATTCATTTTACATTCTTCTTACATTCTTTTTACATTCATTCATGTTAAAGAGACGCTTTTGTATGTTATAAATCTTACCTGACAATAGAGAAGACTTTTTAATGCCTACGGCCATACTGGCTTGAATGCGCCCGATCCCGTCTGATCTCAGAAGCTAAGCAAGGTCAGGCCTGGTCAGTACCAGGATGGGAGACCTCATGGGAATACCAGGTGCTGTAGGCTTCTTTTTACATTCATTTTACATTCTTTTTACATTCATTTTACATTCTTTTTACATTCTTTTTACATTCATTCATGTTAAAGAGACCCTTTTGTATGTTATAAATCTTACCTGACAATAGAGAAGACATTTTAATGCCTACGGCCATACTGGCTTGAATGCGCCCGATCCCGTCTGATCTCAGAAGCTAAGCAAGGTCAGGCCTGGTCAGTACCAGGATGGGAGACCTCATGGGAATACCAGGTGCTGTAGGCTTCTTTTTACATTCTTTTTACATTCTTTTTACATTCATTTTACATTCATTTTACATTCTTTTTACATTCATTTTACATTCTTTTTACATTCTTTTTACATTCATTCATGTTAAAGAGACCCTTTTGTATGTTATAAATCTTACCTGACAATAGAGAAGACTTTTTAATGCCTACGGCCATACTGGCTTGAATGCCCCCGATCCCGTCTGATCTCAGAAGCTAAGCAAGGTCAGGCCTGGTCAGTACCAGGATGGGAGACCTCATGGGAATACCAGGTGCTGTAGGCTTCTTTTTACATTCATTCATGTTAAAGAGACCCTTTTGTATTTTATAAATCTTACCTAACAATAGAGAAGACTTTTTAATGCCTACGGCCATACTGGCTTGAATGCGCCTAATCCCGTCTGATCTCAGAAGCTAAGCAATGTCAGGCCTGGTCAGTACCAGGATGGGAGACCTCATGGTAAAACCAGGTGCTGTAGGCTTCTTTTTACATTCATTCATGTTAAAGAGACCCTTTTGTATGTTATAAATCTTACCTGACATTAGAGAAGACTTTTTAATGCCTACGGCCATACTGGCTTGAATGCACCCGATCCCGTCTGATCTCAGAAGCTAAGCAAGGTGAGGCCTGGTCACTACCAGGATGGGAGACCTCATGGGAATACCAGGTGCTGTAGGCTTCTTTTTACATTCATTTTACATTCTTCTTACATTCTTTTTACATTCATTCATGTTAAAGAGACTCTTTTGTATGTTATAAATCTTACCTGACAATAGAGAAGACTTTTTAATGCCTACAGCCATACTGGCTTGAATGCCCCCGATCCCGTCTGATCTCAGAAGCTAAGCAAGGTCAGGCCTGGTCAGTACCAGGATGGTAGACCTCATGGGAATACCAGGTGCTGTAGGGTTCTTTTTACATTCATTCATTTTAAAGAGACCCTTTTGTATGTTATAAATCTTACCTAACAATAGAGAAGACTTTTTAATGCCTACAGCCATACTGGCTTGAATGTGCCCGATCCCGTCTGATCTCAGAAGCTAAGCAAGGTCAGGCCTGGTCAGTACCAGGATGGGAGTCCTCATGGGAATACCAGATGCTGTAGGATTCTTTTTACATTCATTTTACATTCTTTTTACATTCTTTTTACATTCATTCATGTTAAAGAGACCCTTTTGTATGTTATAAATCTTACCTGACAATAGAGAAGAGTTTTTAATGCCTACGGCCATACTGGCTTAAATGCGCCCGATCCCGTCTGATCTCAGAAGCTAAGCAAGGTCAGGCCTGGTCAGTACCAGGATGGGAGACCTCATGGGAATACCAGGTGCTGTAGGCTTCTTTTTACATTCTTTTTACATTCATTTTACATTCATTTTACATTCATTTTACATTCTTTTTACATTCTTTTTACATTCATTCATGTTAAAGAGACCCTTTTGTATGTTATAAATCTTACCTGACAATAGAGAAGACTTTTTAATGCCTACGGCCATACTGGCTTGAATGTGCCCGATCCCGTCTGATCTCAGAAGCTAAGCAAGGTCAGGCCTGGTCAGTACCAGGATGGGAGACCTCATGGGAATACCAGGTGCTGTAGGCTTCTTTTTACATTCATTTTACATTCTTTTTACATTCATTTTACATTCTTTTTACATTCTTTTTACATTCATTCATGTTAAAGAGACCCTTTTGTATGTTATAAATCTTACCTGACAATAGAGAAGACTTTTTAATGCCTACGGTCATACTGGCTTGAATGTGCCAGTTCCCATCTTATCTCAGAAGCTAAGCAAGGTCATGCCTGGTCAGTACCAGGATGGGAGACCTCATGGGAATACCAGGTGCTGTAGGATTCTTTTTACATTCATTCATGTTAAAGAGACCCTTTTGTATGTTATAAATCTTACCTGACAATAGAGAAGACTTTTTAATGCCTACAGCCATACTGGCTTGAATGCGCCCGATCCCGTCTGATCTCAGAAGCTAAGCAAGGTCAGGCCTGGTCAGTACCAGGATGGGAGACCTCATGGGAATACCAGGTGCTGTAGGCTTCTTTTTACATTCATTTTACATTCATTTTACATTCTTTTTACATTCATTTTACATTCTTTTTACATTCATTCATGTTAAAGAGACCCTTTTGTATGTTATAAATCTTACCTGACAATAGAGAAGACTTTTTAATGCCTACGGCCATACTGGCTTAAATGTGCCCGATCCCGTCTGATCTCAGAAGCTAAGCAAGGTCAGGCCTGGTCAGTACCAGGATGGGAGACCTCATGGGAATACCAGGTGCTGTAGGCTTCTTTTTACATTCATTCATGTTAAAGAGACCCTTTTGTATGTTATAAATCTTACCTGACAATAGAGAAGACTTTTTAATGCCTACAGCCATACTGGCTTGAATGCGCACCGATTCCGTCTGATCTCAGAAGCTAAGCAAGGTCAGGCCTGGTCAGTACCAGGATGGGAGACCTCATGGGAATACCAGGTGCTGTAGGCTTCTTTTTACATTCATTTTACATCCTTTTTACATTAATTTTACATTCTTTTTACATTCTTTTTACATTCATTCATGTTAAAGAGACCCTTTTGTATGTTATAAATCTTACCTGACAATAGAGAAGAGTTTTTAATGCCTACGGCCATACTGGCTTGAATGCGCCCGATCCCATCTGATCTCAGAAGCTAAGCAAGGTCAGGCCTGGTCAGTACCAGGATGGGAGACCTCATGGGAATACCAGGTGCTGTAGGCTTCTTTTTACATTCATTCATGTTAAAGAGACCCTTTTGTATGTTATAAATCTTACATGACAATAGAGAAGACTTTTTAACGCCTACGGCCATACTGGCTTGAATGCGCCCGATCCTGTCTGATCTCAGAAGCTAAGCAAGGTCAGGCCTGGTCAGTACCAGGATGGGAGACCTCATGGGAATACCAGGTGCTGTAGGCTTTTTTTTACATTCAATTTTAAATTCTTTTTACATTCATTTTACATTCTTCTTACATTCTTTTTACATTCATTCATGTTAAAGAGACCCTTTTGTATGTTATAAATCTTACCTGACAATAGAGAAGACTTTTTAATGCCTACGGCCATACTGGCTTGAATGCGCCCGATCCCGTCTGATCTCAGAAGCTAAGCAAGGTCAGGCCTGGTCAGTACCAGGATGGGAGACCTCATGGGAATACCAGGTGCTGTAGGCTTCTTTTTACATTCATTTTACATTCTTTTTACATTCATTTTACATTCATTTTACATTCTTTTTACATTCATTCATGTTAAAGAGACCCTTTTGTATGTTATAAATCTTACCTGACAATAGAGAAGACATTTTAATGCCTACGGCCATACTGGCTTGAATGCGCCCGATCCCGTCTGATCTCAGAAGCTAAGCAAGGTCAGGCCTGGTCAGTACCAGGATGGGAGACCTCATGGGAATACCAGGTGCTGTAGGCTTCTTTTTACATTCTTTTTACATTCATTTTACATTCATTTTACATTCATTTTACATTCTTTTTACATTCTTTTTACATTCATTCATGTTAAAGAGACCCTTTTGTATGTTATAAATCTTACCTGACAATAGAGAAGACTTTTTAATGCCTACGGCCATACTGGCTTGAATGCGCCCGATCCCGTCTGATCTCAGAAGCTAAGCAAGGTCAGGCCTGGTCAGTACCAGGATGGGAGACCTCATGGGAATACCAGGTGCTGTAGGCTTCTTTTTATATTCATTCATGTTAAAGAGACCCTTTTGTATTTTATAAATCTTACCTAACAATAGAGAAGACTTTTTAATGCCTACGGCCATACTGGATTAAATGCGCCCGATCCCGTCTGATCTCAGAAGCTAAGCAAGGTCAGGCCTGGTCAGTACCAGGATGGGAGACCTCATGGGAATACCAGGTGCTGTAGGCTTCTTTTTACATTCATTCATGTTAAAGAGACCCTTTTGTATGTTATAAATCTTACCTAACAATAGAGAAGACTTTTTAATGCCTACGGCCATACTGGCTTGAATGCGCCCGATCCCGTCTGATCTCAGAAACTAAGCAAGGTCAGGCCTGGTCAGTATCAGGATGGGAGACCTCATGGGAATACCAGGTACTGTAAGCTTCTTTTTACATTCATTCATGTTAAAGACACCCTTTTGTATGTTATAAATCTTACCTGACAATAGAGAAGACTTTTTAATGCCTACGGCCATACTGTTTTGAATGTGCCCGATCCCGTCTGATCTCAGAAGCTAAGCAAGGTTAGGCCTGGTCAGTACCAGGATGGGAGACCTCACAGGAATACCAGGTGCTGTAGGCTTCTTTTTACATTCATTCATGTTAAAGAGACCCTTTTGTATGATATAAATCTTACCTGACAATAGAGAAGACTTTTTAATGCCTACGGCCATACTGGCTTGAATGCGCCCGATCCCGTCTGATCTCAGAAGTTAAGCAAGGTCAGGCCTGGTCAGTACCAGGATGGGAGACCTCATGGGAATACCAGGTGCTGTAGGGTTCTTTTTACATTCATTCATTTTAAAGAGACCCTTTTGTATGTTATAAATCTTACCTAACAATAGAGAAGACTTTTTAATGCCTACAGCCATACTGGCTTGAATGTGCCCGATCCCGTCTGATCTCAGAAGCTAAGCAAGGTCAGGCCTGGTCAGTACCAGGATGGGAGACCTCATGGGAATACCAGGTACTGTAGGCTTCTTTTTACATTCATTCATGTTAAAGACACCCTTTTGTATGTTATAAATCTTACCTGACAATAGAGAAGACTTTTTAATGCCTACAGCCATACTGGCTTGAATGCGCACCGATTCCGTCTGATCTCAGAAGCTAAGCAAGGTCAGGCCTGGTCAGTACCAGGATGGGAGACCTCATGGGAATACCAGGTGCTGTAGGCTTCTTTTTACATTCATTTTACATTCTTTTTACATTCATTTTACATTCTTCTTACATTCTTTTTACATTCATTCATGTTAAAGAGACCCTTTTGTATGTTATAAATCTTACCTGACAATAGAGAAGAGTTTTTAATGCCTACGGCCATACTGGCTTGAATGCGCCAGTTCCCATCTGATCTCAGAAGCTAGGCAAGGTCAGGCCTGGTCAGTACCAAGATGGGAGACCTCATGGGAATACCAGGTGCTGTAGGCTTCTTTTTACATTCATTCATGTTAAAGAGACCCTTTTGTATGTTATAAATCTTACATAACAATAGAGAAGACTTGTTAACGCCTACGGCCATACTGGCTGGAATGCGCCCGATCCTGTCTGATCTCAGAAGCTAAGCAAGGTCAGGCCTGGTCAGTACCAGGATGGGAGACCTCATGGGAATACCAGGTGCTGTAGGCTTTTTTTTACATTCAATTTTAAATTCTTTTTACATTCATTTTACATTCTTCTTACATTCTTTTTACATTCATTCATGTTAAAGAGACCCTTTTGTATGTTATAAATCTTACCTGACAATAGAGAAGACTTTTTAATGCCTACGGCCATACTGGCTTGAATGCGCCCGATCCCGTCTGATCTCAGAAGCTAAGCAAGGTCAGGCCTGGTCAGTACCAGGATGGGAGACCTCATGGGAATACCAGGTGCTGTAGGCTTCTTTTTACATTCATTTTACATTCTTTTTACATTCATTTTACATTCTTTTTACATTCTTTTTACATTCATTCATGTTAAAGAGACCCTTTTGTATGTTATAAATCTTACCTGACAATAGAGAAGACATTTTAATGCCTACGGCCATACTGGCTTGAATGCGCCCGATCCCGTCTGATCTCAGAAGCTAAGCAAGGTCAGGCCTGGTCAGTACCAGGATGGGAGACCTCATGGGAATACCAGGTGCTGTAGGCTTCTTTTTACATTCTTTTTACATTCATTTTACATTCATTTTACATTCATTTTACATTCTTTTTACATTCTTTATACATTCATTCATGTTAAAGAGACCCTTTTGTATGTTATAAATCTTACCTGACAATAGAGAAGACTTTTTAATGCCTACGGCCATACTGGCTTGAATGCGCCCGATCCCGTCTGATCTCAGAAGCTAAGCAAGGTCAGGCCTGGTCAGTACCAGGATGGGAGACCTCATGGGAATACCAGGTGCTGTAGGCTTCTTTTTATATTCATTCATGTTAAAGAGACCCTTTTGTATTTTATAAATCTTACCTGACAATAGAGAAGACTTTTTAATGCCTACGGCCATACTGGATTGAATGCGCCCGATCCCGTCTGATCTCAGAAGCTAAGCAAGGTCAGGCCTGGTCAGTACCAGGATGGGAGACCTCATGGGAATACCAGGTGCTGTAGGCTTCTTTTTACATTCATTCATGTTAAAGAGACCCTTTTGTATGTTATAAATCTTACCTAACAATAGAGAAGACTTTTTAATGCCTACGGCCATACTGGCTTGAATGCGCCCGATCCCGTCTGATCTCAGAAACTAAGCAAGGTCAGGCCTGGTCAGTACCAGGATGGGAGACCTCATGGGAATACCAGGTACTGTAAGCTTCTTTTTACATTCATTCATGTTAAAGACACCCTTTTGTATGTTATAAATCTTACCTGACAATAGAGAAGACTTTTTAATGCCTACGGCCATACTGTCTTGAATGTGCCCGATCCCGTCTGATCTCAGAAGCTAAGCAAGGTTAGGCCTGGTCAGTACCAGGATGGGAGACCTCATGGGAATACCAGGTGCTGTAGGCTTCTTTTTACATTCATTCATGTTAAAGAGACCCTTTTGTATGATATAAATCTTACCTGACAATAGAGAAGACTTTTTAATGCCTACGGCCATACTGGCTTGAATGCGCCCGATCCCGTCTGATCTCAGAAGCTAAGCAAGGTCAGGCCTGGTCAGTACCAGGATGGGAGACCTCATGGGAATACCAGGTGCTGTAGGGTTCTTTTTACATTCATTCATTTTAAAGAGACCCTTTTGTATGTTATAAATCTTACCTAACAATAGAGAAGACTTTTTAATGCCTACAGCCATACTGGCTTGAATGTGCCCGATCCCGTCTGATCTCAGAAGCTAAGCAAGGTCAGGCCTGGTCAGTACCAGGATGGGAGTCCTCATGGGAATACCAGGTGCTGTAGGCTTCTTTTTACATTCTTTTTACATTCTTTTTACATTCATTCATGTTAAAGAGACCCTTTTGTATGTTATAAATCTTACCTGACAATAGAGAAGACTTTTTAATGCCTACGGCCATACTGGCTTGAATGCGCCCGTTCCCGTCTGATCTCAGAAGCTAAGCAAGGTCAGGCCTGGTCAGTACCAGGATGGGAGACCTCATGGGAATACCAGGTGCTGTAGGCTTCTTTTTACATTCATTTTACATTCTTTTTACATTCATTTTACATTCTTTTTACATTCTTTTTACATTCATTCATGTTAAAGACACCCTTTTGTATGTTATAAATCTTACCTGACAATAGAGAAGACTTTTTAATGCCTACGGCCATACTGGCTTGAATGTGCCAGTTCCCATCTGATCTCAGAAGCTAAGCAAGGTCATGCCTGGTCAGTACCAGGATGGGAGACCTCATGGGAATACCAGGTTCTGTAGGATTCTTTTTACATTCATTCATGTTAAAGAGACCCTTTTGTATGTTATAAATCTTACCTAACAATAGAGAAGACTTTTTAATGACTACAGCCATACTGGCTTGAATGCGCCCGATCCCGTCTGATCTCAGAAGCTAAGCAAGGTCAGGCCTGGTCAGTACCAGGATGGGAGACCTCATGGGAATACCAGGTTCTGTAGGCTTCTTTTTACATTCATTTTACATTCATTTTACATTCTTTTTACATTCATTTTACATTCTTTTTACATTCATTCATGTTAAAGAGACCCTTTTGTATGTTATAAATCTTACCTGACAATAGAGAAGACTTTTTAATGCCTACGGCCATACTGGCTTAAATGCGCCCGATCCCGTCTGATCTCAGAAGCTAAGCAAGGTCAGGCCTGGTCAGTACCAGGATGGGAGACCTCATGGGAATACCAGGTACTGTAGGCTTCTTTTTACATTCATATATGTTAAAGACACCCTTTTGTATGTTATAAATCTTACCTGACAATAGAGAAGACTTTTTAATGCCTACAGCCATACTGGCTTGAATGCGCACCGATTCCGTCTGATCTCAGAAGCTAAGCAAGGTCAGGCCTGGTCAGTACCAGGATGGGAGACCTCATGGGAATACCAGGTGCTGTAGGCTTCTTTTTACATTCATTTTACATTCTTTTTACATTCATTTTACATTCTTCTTACATTCTTTTTACATTCATTCATGTTAAAGAGACCCTTTTGTATGTTATAAATCTTACATAACAATAGAGAAGACTTTTTAACGCCTACGGCCATACTGGCTGGAATGCGCCCGATCCCGTCTGATCTCAGAAGCTAAGCAAGGTCAGGCCTGGTCAGTACCAGGATGGGAGACCTCATGGGAATACCAGGTGCTGTAGGCTTTTTTTTACATTCAATTTTAAATTCTTTTTACATTCATTTTACATTCTTCTTACATTCTTTTTACATTCATTCATGTTAAAGAGACGCTTTTGTATGTTATAAATCTTACCTGACAATAGAGAAGACTTTTTAATGCCTACGGCCATACTGGCTTGAATGCGCCCGATCCCGTCTGATCTCAGAAGCTAAGCAAGGTCAGGCCTGGTCAGTACCAGGATGGGAGACCTCATGGGAATACCAGGTGCTGTAGGCTTCTTTTTACATTCATTTTACATTCTTTTTACATTCATTTTACATTCTTCTTACATTCTTTTTACATTCATTCATGTTAAAGAGACGCTTTTGTATGTTATAAATCTTACCTGACAATAGAGAAGACTTTTTAATGCCTACGGCCATACTGGCTTGAATGCGCCCGATCCCGTCTGATCTCAGAAGCTAAGCAAGGTCAGGCCTGGTCAGTACCAGGATGGGAGACCTCATGGGAATACCAGGTGCTGTAGGCTTCTTTTTACATTCTTTTTACATTCTTTTTACATTCATTTTACATTCATTTTACATTCTTTTTACATTCATTTTACATTCTTTTTACATTCTTTATACATTCATTCATGTTAAAGAGACCCTTTTGTATGTTATAAATCTTACCTGACAATAGAGAAGACTTTTTAATGCCTACGGCCATACTGGCTTGAATGCCCCCGATCCCGTCTGATCTCAGAAGCTAAGCAAGGTCAGGCCTGGTCAGTACCAGGATGGGAGACCTCATGGGAATACCAGGTGCTGTAGGCTTCTTTTTACATTCATTCATGTTAAAGAGACCCTTTTGTATTTTATAAATCTTACCTAACAATAGAGAAGACTTTTTAATGCCTACGGCCATACTGGCTTGAATGCGCCTAATCCCGTCTGATCTCAGAAGCTAAGCAATGTCAGGCCTGGTCAGTACCAGGATGGGAGACCTCATGGTAAAACCAGGTGCTGTAGGCTTCTTTTTACATTCATTCATGTTAAAGAGACCCTTTTGTATGTTATAAATCTTACCTAACAATAGAGAAGACTTTTTAATGCCTACGGCCATACTGGCTTGAATGCGCCCGATCCCGTCTGATCTCAGAAGCTAAGCAAGGTGAGGCCTGGTCACTACCAGGATGGGAGACCTCATGGGAATACCAGGTGCTGTAGGCTTCTTTTTACATTCATTTTACATTCTTCTTACATTCTTTTTACATTCATTCATGTTAAAGAGACCCTTTTGTATGTTATAAATCTTACCTGACAATAGAGAAGACTTTTTAATGCCTACAGCCATACTGGCTTGAATGCCCCCGATCCCGTCTGATCTCAGAAGCTAAGCAAGGTCAGGCCTGGTCAGTACCAGGATGGTAGACCTCATGGGAATACCAGGTGCTGTAGGGTTCTTTTTACATTCATTCATTTTAAAGAGACCCTTTTGTATGTTATAAATCTTACCTAACAATAGAGAAGACTTTTTAATGCCTACAGCCATACTGGCTTGAATGTGCCCGATCCCGTCTGATCTCAGAAGCTAAGCAAGGTCAGGCCTGGTCAGTACCAGGATGGGAGTCCTCATGGGAATACCAGGTGCTGTAGGATTCTTTTTACATTCATTTTACATTCTTTTTACATTCTTTTTACATTCATTCATGTTAAAGAGACCCTTTTGTATGTTATAAATCTTACCTGACAATAGAGAAGAGTTTTTAATGCCTACGGCCATACTGGCTTAAATGCGCCCGTTCCCGTCTGATCTCAGAAGCTAAGCAAGGTCAGGCCTGGTCAGTACCAGGATGGGAGACCTCATGGGAATACCAGGTGCTGTAGGCTTCTTTTTACATTCTTTTTACATTCATTTTACATTCATTTTACATTCATTTTACATTCTTTTTACATTCTTTTTACATTCATTCATGTTAAAGAGACCCTTTTGTATGTTATAAATCTTACCTGACAATAGAGAAGACTTTTTAATGCCTACGGCCATACTGGCTTGAATGTGCCCGATCCCGTCTGATCTCAGAAGCTAAGCAAGGTCAGGCCTGGTCAGTACCAGGATGGGAGACCTCATGGGAATACCAGGTGCTGTAGGCTTCTTTTTACATTCATTTTACATTCTTTTTACATTCATTTTACATTCTTCTTACATTCTTTTTACATTCATTCATGTTAAAGAGACCCTTTTGTATGTTATAAATCTTACCTGACAATAGAGAAGACTTTTTAATGCCTACGGCCATACTGGCTTGAATGTGCCAGTTCCCATCTGATCTCAGAAGCTAAGCAAGGTCATGCCTGGTCAGTACCAGGATGGGAGACCTCATGGGAATACCAGGTTCTGTAGGCTTCTTTTTACATTCATTCATGTTAAAGAGACCCTTTTGTATGTTATAAATCTTACCTGACAATAGAGAAGACTTTTTAATGCCTACAGCCATACTGGCTTGAATGCGCCCGATCCCGTCTGATCTCAGAAGCTAAGCAAGGTCAGGCCTGGTCAGTACCAGGATGGGAGACCTCATGGGAATACCAGGTGCTGTAGGCTTCTTTTTACATTCATTTTACATTCATTTTACATTCTTTTTACATTCATTTTACATTCTTTTTACATTCATTCATGTTAAAGAGACCCTTTTGTATGTTATAAATCTTACCTGACAATAGAGAAGACTTTTTAATGCCTACGGCCATACTGGCTTATATGCGCCCGATCCCGTCTGATCTCAGAAGCTAAGCAAGGTCAGGCCTGGTCAGTACCAGGATGGGAGACCTCATGGGAATACCAGGTACTGTAGGCTTCTTTTTACATTCATTCATGTTAAAGAGACCCTTTTGTATGTTATAAATCTTACCTGACAATAGAGAAGACTTTTTAATGCCTACAGCCATACTGGCTTGAATGCGCACCGATCCCGTCTGATCTCAGAAGCTAAGCAAGGTCAGGCCTGGTCAGTACCAGGATGGGAGACCTCATGGGAATACCAGGTGCTGTAGGCTTCTTTTTACATTCATTTTACATTCTTTTTACATTCATTTTACATTCTTTTTACATTCTTTTTACATTCATTCATGTTAAAGAGACCCTTTTGTATGTTATAAATCTTACCTGACAATAGAGAAGACTTTTTAATGCCTACGGCCATACTGGCTTGAATGCGCCAGTTCCCATCTGATCTCAGAAGCTAGGCAAGGTCAGGCCTGGTCAGTACCAAGATGGGAGACCTCATGGGAATACCAGGTGCTGTAGGCTTCTTTTTACATTCATTCATGTTAAAGAGACCCTTTTGTATGTTATAAATCTTACATAACAATAGAGAAGACTTGTTAACGCCTACGGCCATACTGGCTTGAATGCGCCCGATCCTGTCTGATCTCAGAAGCTAAGCAAGGTCAGGCCTGGTCAGTACCAGGATGGGAGACCTCATGGGAATACCAGGTGCTGTAGGCTTTTTTTTACATTCAATTTTAAATTCTTTTTACATTCATTTTACATTCTTCTTACATTCTTTTTACATTCATTCATGTTAAAGAGACGCTTTTGTATGTTATAAATCTTACCTGACAATAGAGAAGACTTTTTAATGCCTACGGCCATACTGGCTTGAATGCGCCCGATCCCGTCTGATCTCAGAAGCTAAGCAAGGTCAGGCCTGGTCAGTACCAGGATGGGAGACCTCATGGGAATACCAGGTGCTGTAGGCTTCTTCTTACATTCATTTTACATTCTTTTTACATTCATTTTACATTCTTCTTACATTCTTTTTACATTCATTCATGTTAAAGAGACGCTTTTGTATGTTATAAATCTTACCTGACAATAGAGAAGACATTTTAATGCCTACGGCCATACTGGCTTGAATGCGCCCGATCCCGTCTGATCTCAGAAGCTAAGCAAGGTCAGGCCTGGTCAGTACCAGGATGGGAGACCTCATGGGAATACCAGGTGCTGTAGGCTTCTTTTTACATTCTTTTTACATTCATTTTACATTCATTTTACATTCATTTTACATTCTTTTTACATTCTTTTTACATTCATTCATGTTAAAGACACCCTTTTGTATGTTATAAATCTTACCTGACAATAGAGAAGACTTTTTAATGCCTACGGCCATACTGGCTTGAATGTGCCCGATCCCGTCTGATCTCAGAAGCTAAGCAAGGTCAGGCCTGGTCAGTACCAGGATGGGAGACCTCATGGGAATACCAGGTGCTGTAGGCTTCTTTTTACATTCATTTTACATTCTTTTTACATTCATTTTACATTCTTCTTACATTCTTTTTACATTCATTCATGTTAAAGAGACCCTTTTGTATGTTATAAATCTTACCTGACAATAGAGAAGAGTTTTTAATGCCTACGGTCATACTGGCTTGAATGTGCCAGTTCCCATCTGATCTCAGAAGCTAAGCAAGGTCAGGCCTGGTCAGTACCAGGATGGGAGACCTCATGGGAATACCAGGTTCTGTAGGATTCTTTTTACATTCATTCATGTTAAAGAGACCCTTTTGTGTGTTATAAATCTTACCTGACAATAGAGAAGACTTTTTAATGCCTACAGCCATACTGGCTTGAATGCGCCCGATCCCGTCTGATCTCAGAAGCTAAGCAAGGTCAGGCCTGGTCAGTACCAGGATGGGAGACCTCATGGGAATACCAGGTTCTGTAGGCTTCTTTTTACATTCATTTTACATTCATTTTACATTCTTTTTACATTCATTTTACATTCTTTTTACATTCATTCATGTTAAAGAGACCCTTTTGTATGTTATAAATCTTACCTGACAATAGAGAAGACTTTTTAATGCCTACGGCCATACTGGCTTAAATGTGCCCGATCCCGTCTGATCTCAGAAGCTAAGCAAGGTCAGGCCTGGTCAGTACCAGGATGGGAGACCTCATGGGAATACCAGGTACTGTAGGCTTCTTTTTACATTCATTCATGTTAAAGACACCCTTTTGTATGTTATAAATCTTACCTGACAATAGAGAAGACTTTTTAATACCTACAGCCATACTGGCTTGAATGCGCACCGATTCCGTCTGATCTCAGAAGCTAAGCAAGGTCAGGCCTGGTCAGTACCAGGATGGGAGACCTCATGGGAATACCAGGTGCTGTAGGCTTCTTTTTACATTCATTTTACATTCTTTTTACATTCATTTTACATTCTTCTTACATTCTTTTTACATTCATTCATGTTAAAGAGACCCTTTTGTATGTTATAAATCTTACCTGACAATAGAGAAGAGTTTTTAATGCCTACGGCCATACTGGCTTGAATGCGCCAGTTCCCATCTGATCTCAGAAGCTAGGCAAGGTCAGGCCTGGTCAGTACCAGGATGGGAGACCTCATGGGAATACCAGGTGCTGTAGGCTTCTTTTTACATTCATTCATGTTAAAGAGACCCTTTTGTATGTTATAAATCTTACATAACAATAGAGAAGACTTGTTAACGCCTACGGCCATACTGGCTGGAATGCGCCCGATCCTGTCTGATCTCAGAAGCTAAGCAAGGTCAGGCCTGGTCAGTACCAGGATGGGAGACCTCATGGGAATACCAGGTGCTGTAGGCTTTTTTTTACATTCAATTTTAAATTCTTTTTACATTCATTTTACATTCTTCTTACATTCTTTTTACATTCATTCATGTTAAAGAGACCCTTTTGTATGTTATAAATCTTACCTGACAATAGAGAAGACTTTTTAATGCCTACGGCCATACTGGCTTGAATGCGCCCGATCCCGTCTGATCTCAGAAGCTAAGCAAGGTCAGGCCTGGTCAGTACCAGGATGGGAGACCTCATGGGAATACCAGGTGCTGTAGGCTTCTTTTTACATTCATTTTACATTCTTTTTACATTCATTTTACATTCTTCTTACATTCTTTTTACATTCATTCATGTTAAAGAGACGCTTTTGTATGTTATAAATCTTACCTGACAATAGAGAAGACATTTTAATGCCTACGGCCATACTGGCTTGAATGCGCCCGATCCCGTCTGATCTCAGAAGCTAAGCAAGGTCAGGCCTGGTCAGTACCAGGATGGGAGACCTCATGGGAATACCAGGTGCTGTAGGCTTCTTTTTACATTCTTTTTACATTCATTTTACATTCATTTTACATTCTTTTTACATTCTTTTTACATTCTTTATACATTCATTCATGTTAAAGAGACCCTTTTGTATGTTATAAATCTTACCTGACAATAGAGAAGACTTTTTAATGCCTACGGCCATACTGGCTTGAATGCCCCCGATCCCTTCTGATCTCAGAAGCTAAGCAAGGTCAGGCCTGGTCAGTACCAGGATGGGAGACCTCATGGGAATACCAGGTACTGTAGGCTTCTTTTTACATTCATTCATGTTAAAGAGACCCTTTTGTATTTTATAAATCTTACCTAGCAATAGAGAAGACTTTTTAATGCCTATGGCCATACTGGCTTGAATGCGCCTAATCCCGTCTGATCTCAGAAGCTAAGCAATGTCAGGCCTGGTCAGTACCAGGATGGGAGACCTCATGGTAAAACCAGGTGCTGTAGGCTCCTTTTTACATTCATTCATGTTAAAGAGACCCTTTTGTATGTTATAAATCTTACCTAACAATAGAGAAGACTTTTTAATGCCTACGGCCATACTGGCTTGAATGTGCCCGATCCTGTCTGATCTCAGAAGCTAAGCAAGGTCAGGCCTGGTCAGTACCAGGATGGGAAACCTCATGGGAATACCAGGTGCTGTAGGCTTCTTTTTACATTCATTAATGTTAAAGAGACTCTTTTGTATGTTATAAATCTTACCTGACAATAGAGAAGACTTTATAATGCCTACGGCCATACTGGCTTGAATGCCCCCGATCTCGTCTGATCTCAGAAGCTATGCAAGGTCAGGCCTGGTCAGTAACAGGATGGGAGACCTCATGGGAATACCAGGTGCTGAAGGCTTCTTATTACATTTTTTTTACATTCATTTTACATTCTTTTTACATTCATTTTACATTCTTTTTACATTCTTTTTACATTCATTCATGTTAAAGAGACCCTTTTGTATGTTATAAATCTTACCTGACAATAGAGAAGACTTTTTAATGCCTACGGCCATACTTGCTTGAATGCGCCCAATCCCGTCTGATCTCAGAAGCTAAGCAAGGTCAGGCCTGGTCAGTACCAGGATGGGAGACCTCATGGGAATACCAGGTACTGTAGGCTTCTTTTTACATTCATTCATGTTAAAGACACCCTTTTGTATGTTATAAATCTTACCTGACAATAGAGAAGACTTTTTAATGCCTACGGCCATACTGGCTTGAATGTGCCCGATCCCATCTGATCTCAGAAGCTAAGCAAGTTCAGGCCTGGTCAGTACCAGGATGGGAGACCTCATGGGAATACCAGGTGCTGTAGGCTTCTTTTTACTTTCATTTTACATTCTTTTTACATTCATTTTACATTCTTTTTACATTCATTTTACATTCTTTTTACATTCTTTTTACATTCATTTTACATTCTTTTTACATTCATTCATGTTAAAGAGACCCTTTTGTATGTTATAAATCTTACCTGACAAAAGAGAAGAGTTTTTAATGCCTACGGCCATACTGGCTTGAATGCGCCCGATCCTGTCTGATCTCAGAAGCTAAGCAAGGTGAGGACTGGTCACTACCAGGATGGGAGACCTCATGGGAATACCAGGTGTTGTAGGCTTCTTTTTACATTCTTCTTACATTCTTTTTACATTCATTCATGTTAAAGAGACCCTTTTGTATGTTATAAATCTTACCTGACAATTGAGAAGACTTTTTAATGCCTACGGCCATACTGGCTTGAATGTGCCCGATCCTGTCTGATCTCAGTAGCTAAGCAAGGTCAGGCCTGGTCAGTACCAGGATGGGAGACCTCATGGGAATACCAGGTGCTGTAGGCTTCTTTTTACATTCATTCATGTTAAAGAGACCCTTTTGTATGTTATAAATCTTACCTGACAATAGAGAAGACTTTATAATGCCTATGGCCATACTGGCTTGAATGTGCCCGATCCCGTCTGATCTCAGTAGCTAAGCAAGGTCAGGCCTGGTCAGTACCAGGATGGGAGACCTCATGGGAATACCAGGTACTGTAGGCTTCTTTTTACATTCATTCATGTTAAAGACACCCTTTTGTATGTTATAAATCTTACCTGACAATAGAGAAGACTTTTTAATGCCTACGGCCATACTGGCTTGAATGTGCCCGTTCCCGTCTGATCTCAGTAGCTAAGCAAGGTCAGGCCTGGTCAGTACCAGGATGGGAGACCTCATGGGAATACCAGGTGCTGTAGGCTTCTTTTTACTTTCATTTTACATTCTTTTTACATTCATTTTACATTCTTTTTACATTCATTTTACATTCTTTTTACATTCTTTATACATTCATTCATGTTAAAGAGACCCTTTTCTATGTTATAAATCTTACCTGACAATAGAGAAGACTTTTTAAAGCCTACGGCCATACTGGCTTGAATGCGCCCTATCCCGTCTGATCTCAGTAGCTAAGCAAGGTCAGGCCTGGTCAGTACCAGGATGGGAGACCTCATGGGAATACCAGGTACTGTAGGCTTCTTTTTACATTCATTCATGTTAAAGACACCCTTTTGTATGTTATAAATCTTACCTGACAATAGAGAAGACTTTTTAATGCCTACGGCCATACTGGCTTGAATGTGCCCGTTCCCGTCTGATCTCAGTAGCTAAGCAAGGTCAGGCCTGGTCAGTACCAGGATGGGAGACCTCATGGGAATACCAGGTACTGTAGTCTTCTTTTTATATTCATTCATGTTAAAGACACCCTTTTGTATGTTATAAATCTTACCTGACAATAGAGAAGACTTTTTAATGCCTACAGCCATACTGGCTTGAATGCGCCCGATCCTGTCTGATCTCAGAAGCTAAGCAAGGTCAGGCCTGGTCAGTACCAGGATGGGAGACCTCATGGGAATACCAGGTGCTGAAGGCTTCTTTTTACATTCTTTTTACATTCATTTTACATTCTTCTTACATTCTTTTTACATTCATTCATGTTAAAGAGACGCTTTTGTATGTTATAAATCTTACCTGACAATAGAGAAGACTTTTTAATGCCTACGGCCATACTGGCTTGAATGCGCCCGATCCCGTCTGATCTCAGAAGCTAAGCAAGGTCAGGCCTGGTCAGTACCAGGATGGGAGACCTCATGGGAATACCAGGTGCTGTAGGCTTCTTTTTACATTCATTTTACATTCTTTTTACATTCATTTTACATTCTTCTTACATTCTTTTTACATTCATTCATGTTAAAGAGACCCTTTTGTATGTTATAAATCTTACCTGACAATAGAGAAGAGTTTTTAATGCCTACGGCCATACTGGCTTGAATGCGCCAGTTCCCGTCTGATCTCAGAAGCTAAGCAAGGTCAGGCCTGGTCAGTACCAGGATGGGAGACCTCATGGGAATACCAGGTGCTGTAGGCTTCTTTTTACATTCATTCATGTTAAAGAGACCCTTTTGTATGTTATAAATCTTACCTAACAATAGAGAAGACTTTTTAATTCCTACGGCCATACTGGCTGGAATGCGCCCGATCCCGTCTGATCTCAGAAGCTAAGCAAGGTCAGGCCTGGCCAGTACCAGGATGGGAGACCTCATGGGAATACCAGGTGCTGTAGGCTTCTTTTTACATTCTTTTTACATTCATTTTACATTCATTTTACATTCATTTTACATTCTTTTTACATTCTTTATACATTCATTCATGTTAAAGACACCCTTTTGTATGTTATAAATCTTACCTGACAATAGAGAAGACTTTTTAATGCCTACGGCCATACTGGCTTGAATGTGCCCGATCCCGTCTGATCTCAGAAGCTAAGCAAGGTCAGGCCTGGTCAGTACCAGGATGGGAGACCTCATGGGAATACCAGGTGCTGTAGGCTTCTTTTTACATTCATTTTACATTCTTTTTACATTCATTTTACATTCTTCTTACATTCTTTTTACATTCATTCATGTTAAAGAGACCCTTTTGTATGTTATAAATCTTACCTGACAATAGAGAAGAGTTTTTAATGCCTACGGTCATACTGGCTTGAATGTGCCAGTTCCCATCTGATCTCAGAAGCTAAGCAAGGTCATGCCTGGTCAGTACCAGGATGGGAGACCTCATGGGAATACCAGGTTCTGTAGGATTCTTTTTACATTCATTCATGTTAAAGAGACCCTTTTGTATGTTATAAATCTTACCTGACAATAGAGAAGACTTTTTAATGCCTACAGCCATACTGGCTTGAATGCGCCCGATCCCGTCTGATCTCAGAAGCTAAGCAAGGTCAGGCCTGGTCAGTACCAGGATGGGAGACCTCATGGGAATACCAGGTGCTGTAGGCTTCTTTTTACATTCATTTTACATTCATTTTACATTCTTTTTACATTCATTTTACATTCTTTTTACATTCATTCATGTTAAAGAGACCCTTTTGTATGTTATAAATCTTACCTGACAATAGAGAAGACTTTTTAATGCCTACGGCCATACTGGCTTGAATGTGCCCGATCCCGTCTGATCTCAGAAGCTAAGCAAGGTCAGGCCTGGTCAGTACCAGGATGGGAGACCTCATGGGAATACCAGGTGCTGTAGGCTTCTTTTTACATTCATTCATGTTAAAGAGACCCTTTTGTATGTTATAAATCTTACCTGACAATAGAGAAGACTTTTTAATGCCTACAGCCATACTGGCTTGAATGCGCACCGATTCCGTGTGATCTCAGAAGCTAAGCAAGGTCAGGCCTGGTCAGTACCAGGATGGGAGACCTCATGGGAATACCAGGTGCTGTAGGCTTCTTTTTACATTCATTTTACATTCTTTTTACATTCATTTTACATTCTTCTTACATTCTTTTTACATTCATTCATGTTAAAGAGACCCTTTTGTATGTTATAAATCTTACCTGACAATAGAGAAGAGTTTTTAATGCCTACGGCCATACTGGCTTGAATGCGCCAGTTCCCATCTGATCTCAGAAGCTAAGCAAGGTCAGGCCTGGTCAGTACCAGGATGGGAGACCTCATGGGAATACCAGGTGCTGTAGGCTTCTTTTTACATTCATTCATGTTAAAGAGACCCTTTTGTATGTTATAAATCTTACATAACAATAGAGAAGACTTTTTAACGCCTACGGCCATACTGGCTTGAATGCGCCCGATCCTGTCTGATCTCAGAAGCTAAGCAAGGTCAGGCCTGGTCAGTACCAGGATGGGAGACCTCATGGGAATACCAGGTGCTGTAGGCTTTTTTTTACATTCAATTTTAAATTCTTTTTACATTCATTTTACATTCTTCTTACATTCTTTTTACATTCATTCATGTTAAAGAGACGCTTTTGTATGTTATAAATCTTACCTGACAATAGAGAAGACTTTTTAATGCCTACGGCCATACTGGCTTGAATGCGCCCGATCCCGTCTGATCTCAGAAGCTAAGCAAGGTCAGGCCTGGTCAGTACCAGGATGGGAGACCTCATGGGAATACCAGGTGCTGTAGGCTTCTTTTTACATTCATTTTACATTCTTTTTACATTCATTTTACATTCTTCTTACATTCTTTTTACATTCATTCATGTTAAAGAGACGCTTTTGTATGTTATAAATCTTACCTGACAATAGAGAAGACATTTTAATGCCTACGGCCATACTGGCTTGAATGCGCCCGATCCCGTCTGATCTCAGAAGCTAAGCAAGGTCAGGCCTGGTCAGTACCAGGATGGGAGACCTCATGGGAATACCAGGTGCTGTAGGCTTCTTTTTACATTCTTTTTACATTCTTTTTACATTCATTTTACATTCATTTTACATTCTTTTTACATTCTTTTTACATTCTTTATACATTCATTCATGTTAAAGAGACCCTTTTGTATGTTATAAATCTTACCTGACAATAGAGAAGACTTTTTAACGCCTACGGCCATACTGGCTTGAATGCCCCCGATCCCGTCTGATCTCAGAAGCTAAGCAAGGTCAGGCCTGGTCAGTACCAGGATGGGAGACCTCATGGGAATACCAGGTACTGTAGGCTTCTTTTTACATTCATTCATGTTAAAGAGACCCTTTTGTATTTTATAAATCTTACCTAACAATAGAGAAGACTTTTTAATGCCTACGGCCATACTGGCTTGAATGCGCCTAATCCCGTCTGATCTCAGAAGCTAAGCAATGTCAGGCCTGGTCAGTACCAGGATGGGAGACCTCATGGTAAAACCAGGTGCTGTAGGCTTCTTTTTACATTCATTCATGTTAAAGAGACCCTTTTGTATGTTATAAATCTTACCTAACAATAGAGAAGACTTTTTAATGCCTACGGCCATACTGGCTTGAATGTGCCCGATCCTGTCTGATCTCAGAAGCTAAGCAAGGTCAGGCCTGGTCAGTACCAGGATGGGAAACCTCATGGGAATACCAGGTGCTGTAGGCTTCTTTTTACATTCATTCATGTTAAAGAGACTCTTTTGTATGTTATAAATCTTACCTGACAATAGAGAAGACTTTATAATGCCTACGGCCATACTGGCTTGAATGCCCCCGATCTCGTCTGATCTCAGAAGCTATGCAAGGTCAGGCCTGGTCAGTAACAGGATGGGAGACCTCATGGGAATACCAGGTGCTGAAGGCTTCTTATTACATTTTTTTTACATTCATTTTACATTCTTTTTACATTCATTTTACATTCTTTTTACATTCTTTTTACATTCATTCATGTTAAAGAGACCCTTTTGTATGTTATAAATCTTACCTGACTAAAGAGAAGATTTTTTAATGCCTACGGCCATACTTGCTTGAATGCGCCCAATCCCGTCTGATCTCAGAAGCTAAGCAAGGTCAGGCCTGGTCAGTACCAGGATGGGAGACCTCATGGGAATACCAGGTGCGGTAGGCTTCTTTTTACATTTATTCATGTTAAAGACACCCTTTTGTATGTTATAAATCTTACCTGACAATAGAGAAGACTTTTTAATGCCTACGGCCATACTGGCTTGAATGTGCCCGATCCCATCTGATCTCAGAAGCTAAGCAAGTTCAGGCCTGGTCAGTACCAGGATGGGAGACCTCATGGGAATACCAGGTGCTGTAGGCTTCTTTTTACTTTCATTTTACATTCTTTTTACATTCATTTTACATTCTTTTTACATTCATTTTACATTCTTTTTACATTCTTTTTACATTCATTTTACATTCATTTTACATTCTTCTTACATTCTTTTTACATTCATTCATGTTAAAGAGACCCTTTTGTATGTTATAAATCTTACCTGACAATAGAGAAGACTTATTAATCCCTACGGCCATACTGGCTTGAATGCGCCCGATCCCGTCTGATCTCAGGAAGCTAAGCAAGGTCAGGCCTGGTCAGTACCAGGATGTGAGACCTCATGGGAATACCAGTTTCTGTAGGATTCTTTTTACATTCATTTTACATTCATTTTACATTCTTTTTACATTCATTTTACGTTCTTTTTACATTCATTCATGTTAAAGAGACCCTTTTGTATGTTATAAATCTTACCTGACAAAAGAGAAGAATTTTTAATGCCTACGGCCATACTGGCTTGAATGCGCCCGATCCTGTCTGATCTCAGAAGCTAAGCAAGGTGAGGACTGGTCACTACCAGGATGGGAGACCTCATGGGAATACCAGGTGTTGTAGGCTTCTTTTTACATTCTTCTTACATTCTTTTTACATTCATTCATGTTAAAGAGACCCTTTTGTATGTTATAAATCTTACCTGACAATTGAGAAGACTTTTTAATGCCTACGGCCATACTGGCTTGAATGTGCCCGATCCTGTCTGATCTCAGTAGCTAAGCAAGGTCAGGCCTGGTCAGTACCAGGATGGGAGACCTCATGGGAATACCAGGTGCTGGAGGCTTCTTTTTACATTCATTCATGTTAAAGAGACCCTTTTGTATGTTATAAATCTTACCTGACAATAGAGAAGACTTTATAATGCCTATGGCCATACTGGCTTGAATGTGCCCGATCCCGTCTGATCTCAGTAGCTAAGCAAGGTAAGGCCTGGTCAGTACCAGGATGGGAGACCTCATGGGAATACCAGGTACTGTAGGCTTCTTTTTACATTCATTCATGTTAAAGACACCCTTTTGTATGTTATAAATCTTACCTGACAATAGAGAAGACTTTATAATGCCTACGGCCATACTGGCTTGAATGTGCCCGTTCCCGTCTGATCTCAGTAGCTAAGCAAGGTCAGGCCTGGTCAGTACCAGGATGGGAGACCTCATGGGAATACCAGGTGCTGTAGGCTTCTTTTTACATTCATTTTACATTCTTTTTACATTCATTTTACATTCTTTTTACATTCATTTTACATTCTTTTTACATTCATTTTACATTCATTCATGTTAAAGAGACCCTTTTGTATGTTATAAATCTTACCTGACAATAGAGAAGACTTTTTAAAGCCTACGGCCATACTGGCTTGAATGCGCCCTATCCCGTCTGATCTCAGTAGCTAAGCAAGGTCAGGCCTGGTCAGTACCAGGATGGGAGACCTCATGGGAATACCAGGTACTGTAGGCTTCTTTTTACATTCATTCATGTTAAAGACACCCTTTTGTATGTTATAAATCTTACCTGACAATAGAGAAGACTTTTTAATGCCTACGGCCATACTGGCTTGAATGTGCCCGTTCCCGTCTGATCTCAGTAGCTAAGCAAGGTCAGGCCTGGTCAGTACCAGGATGGGAGACCTCATGGGAATACCAGGTGCTGTAGGCTTCTTTTTACATTCATTCATGTTAAAGAGACCCTTTTGTATGTTATAAATCTTACCTGACAATAGAGAAGACTTTTTAATGCCTACAGCCATACTGGCTTGAATGCGCCCGATCCTGTCTGATCTCAGAAGCTAAGCAAGGTCAGGCCTGGTCAGTACCAGGATGGGAGACCTCATGGGAATACCAGGTGCTGAAGGCTTCTTTTTACATTCTTTTTACATTCATTTTACATTCTTCTTACATTCTTTTTACATTCATTCATGTTAAAGAGACCCTTTTGTATGTTATAAATCTTACCTGACAATAGAGAAGACTTTTTAATGCCTACGGCCATACTGGCTTGAATGCGCCCGATCCCGTCTGATCTCAGAAGCTAAGCAAGGTCAGGCCTGGTCAGTACCAGGATGGGAGACCTCATGGGAATACCAGGTGCTGTAGGCTTCTTTTTACATTCATTTTACATTCTTTTTACATTCATTTTACATTCTTCTTACATTCTTTTTACATTCATTCATGTTAAAGAGACCCTTTTGTATGTTATAAATCTTACCTGACAATAGAGAAGAGTTTTTAATGCCTACGGCCATACTGGCTTGAATGCGCCAGTTCCCGTCTGATCTCAGAAGCTAAGCAAGGTCAGGCCTGGTCAGTACCAGGATGGGAGACCTCATGGGAATACCAGGTGCTGTAGGCTTCTTTTTACATTCATTCATGTTAAAGAGACCCTTTTGTATGTTATAAATCTTACCTAACAATAGAGAAGACTTTTTAATTCCTACGGCCATACTGGCTGGAATGCGCCCGATCCCGTCTGATCTCAGAAGCTAAGCAAGGTCAGGCCTGGCCAGTACCAGGATGGGAGACCTTATGGGAATACCAGGTGCTGTAGGCTTTTTTTTACATTCATTATACATTCTTTTTACATTCATTTTACATTCTTCTTACATTCTTTTTACATTCATTCATGTTAAAGAGACGCTTTTGTATGTTATAAATCTTACCTGACAATAGAGAAGACTTTTTAATGCCTACGGCCATACTGGCTTGAATGCGCCCGATCCCGTCTGATCTCAGAAGATAAGCAAGGTCAGGCCTGGTCAGTACCAGGATGGGAGACCTCATGGGAATACCAGGTGCTGTAGGCTTCTTTTTACATTCATTTTACATTCTTTTTACATTCATTTTACATTCTTCTTACATTCTTTTTACATTCATTCATGTTAGAGACGCTTTTGTATGTTATAAATCTTACCTGACTATAGAGAAGACATTTTAATGCCTACGGCCATACTGGCTTGAATGCGCCCGATCCTGTCTGATCTCAGAACCTAAGCAAGGTCAGGCCTGGTCAGTACCAGGATGGGAGACCTCATGGGAATACCAGGTGCTGTAGGCTTCTTTTTACATTCTTTTTACATTCATTTTACATTCATTTTACATTCTTTTTACATTCATTTTACATTCTTTTTACATTCTTTATACATTCATTCATGTTAAAGAGACCCTTTTGTATGTTATAAATCTTACCTGACAATAGAGAAGACTTTTTAATGCCTACGGCCATACTGGCTTGAATGCCCCCGATCCCGTCTGATCTCAGAAGCTAAGCAAGGTCAGGCCTGGTCAGTACCAGGATGGGAGACCTCATGGGAATACCAGGTGTTGTAGGCTTCTTTTTACATTCATTCATGTTAAAGAGACCCTTTTGTATGTTATAAATCTTACCTAACAATAGAGAAGACTTTTTAATGCCTACGGCCATACTGGCTTGAATGTGCCCAATCCCGTCTGATCTCAGAAGCTAAGCAAGGTCAGGCCTGGTCAGTACCAGGATGGGAGACCTCATGGGAATACCAGGTGCTGTAGGCTTCTTTTTACATTCATTCATGTTAAAGAGACTCTTTTGTATGTTATAAATCTTACCTGACAATAGAGAAGACTTTTTAATGCCTACGGCCATACTGGCTTGAATGCGCCCGATCCCATCTGATCTCAGAAGCTATGCAAGGTCAGGCCTGGTCAGTAACAGGATGGGAGACCTCATGGGAATACCAGGTGCTGAAGGATTCTTATTACATTTTTTTTACATTCATTTTACATTCTTTTTACATTCATTTTACATTCTTTTTACATTCTTTTTACATTCATTCATGTTAAAGAGACCCTTTTGTATGTTATAAATCTTACCTGACAATAGAGAAGACTTTTTAATGCCTACGGCCATACTGGCTTGAATGCGCCCGATCCCATCTGATCTCAGAAGCTATGCAAGGTCAGGCCTGGTCAGTAACAGGATGGGAGACCTCATGGGAATACCAGGTGCTGAAGGCTTCTTATTACATTCATTTTACATTCATTTTACATTCTTTTTACATTCATTTTACATTCTTTTTACATTCTTTTTACATTCATTCATGTTAAAGAGACCCTTTTGTATGTTATAAATCTTACGTGACAATGGAGAAGACTTTTTAATTCCTACAGCCATACTGGCTTGAATGCGCCCGATCCCGTCTGATCTCAGAAGCTAAGCAAGGTCAGGCCTGGTCAGTACCAGGATGGGAGACCTCATGGGAATACCAGGTGCTGTAGGCTTCTTTTTACATTCTTTTTACATTCATTCATGTTAAAGAGACCCTTTTGTATGTTATAAATCTTACCTGACAATAGAGAAGACTTTTTAACGCCTACGGCCATACTGGCTTGAATGCGCCCAATCCCGTCTGATCTCAGAAGCTAAGCAAGGTCAGGCCTGGTCAGTACCAGGATGGGAGACCTCATGGGAATACCAGGTGCTGTAGGCTTCTTTTTACATAGTTACATAGTAATTTAGGTTGAAAAAAGACTTTCAGTCCATCAAGTTCAACCTGTTAAGATCTCCTCTGATCTGCAATATGCGGATTAGTTATTAATTAAATTATTGATTAAATAATTATTAATAGTATAGTATTGGAGAATGAATAAAGAGTTAGTCCATCAAGTTCAACCTTTTTAGATCTCTATTGATCTTTTTAATTTGGACTATTTATTATTATTGTTAATTGTTAATTATTGTTAATTGATCCAGAGGAAGGCAAACATAAAAAAAAAAACCCATTGAAACTTTGCCAATTGTCTCATAAGGGGAAAAAAAAGCAAAATTCCTTCCTGACCCCAGAAACTGGCGATCAAATTTCTCCCTGGATCAATATTCCTTGCTAGTTATCTAGGATAGCCTTGAATGCCCTCTTTATTCAGAAATATATCTAACCCCTTTTTGAAGTTGTCTATCGAATTCGCTGTCACCACCTCCTTTGGTAGAGAATTCCACAGTTTAACCACCCTAACTGTGAAGAACCCTTTTCTTTGTTTAAGGTGAAATCTTTTTTCCTCTAACCTCAACGGATGTCCTCTTGTCAGTTGAAAATCTCTTGCTACAAAAAGTTCACTTGACAAAGCCTTATATTGACCCTGGATGTATTTAAATAACGTAATCATATCTCCTCTTAGACGCCTTTTTTCTAGCGAAAATAAGTTTAATTTTGCTAGTCTTTCTTCATAACTTAGCCCCTCCATTCCCCTTATTAGTTTTGTAGCCCTTCTCTGTACTTTTTCCAGCTCTAAAATGTCTTTTTTGTGAGGTGGTGCCCAAAATTGTACTCCATATTCCAAATGAGGGCGTACTAGAGATTTGTATAGTGGCAGAATTATATCTTCTTCCCTGGCTTCTATACCCTTCCTAATACATGCTAATATTTTATTTGCCTTTGCAGCCGCTGCTTGGCTTTGAGCGCTGTTACCTAGGTGGTTGTCCACTAGTACTCCCAAATCCCTTTCAATATCTGATACCCCTAGATTTGCTCCATTAAGATTATAGATTGCTTGGCTATTGTTCCTTCCCAAATGCATAACCTTACATTTATTTGTATTAAATCTCATCTGCCATTTAGCCGCCCATTTCTCTAATTTATGCAAATCCTTTTGTAGGGAAAGTACATCATTATCTGATTTTATTACCTTGCACAACTTAGTGTCATCAGCAAAAATGGAGACACTACATTCGAGTCCTACTTCAATGTCATTAATAAATATGTTAAAAAGGAGAGGACCCAATACTGAGCCCTGAGGAACCCCACTTATCACATTAGACCAATCGGAGTATGTTCCATTTACAACAACCCTTTGCTTCCTGTCTTTTAGCCAGCTCTCAATTCATGAGCAGATATTTACTGCAATTCCTGTATCCCTTAGTTTGCTCACTAGTCTTCCATGTGGCACTGTATCAAATGCCTTTGAAAAATCTAAAAAGACTACATCCACTGAGTTTCCCTGATCCAAGTTCCTACTAACCTCCTCATAAAAACTAATTAGATTGGTCTGACACGACCTTTCCTTCATAAATCCATGTTGACTGCTACCTATGATCCTGTTCAAATAGACATATTCTTGTATTCTGTCCCTTATTAACCCTTCTAAAAGCTTCCCAACTACAGAAGTGAGGCTCACTGGTCTATAATTCCCCGGATATGCTCTAGATCCCTTCTTAAATATAGGTATCACCTCTGCTTTTCTCCAGTCATCTGGTAGAGACCCTGTAGTGAGCGAGTCTTTAAAGGTTAGATATAATGGATTGGCTATTGCAGAACCCAGCTCCCTCAGTACCCTTGGATGTATTCCATCAGGACCTGGGGCTTTATTAACATTTATTTTCTCCAACCTCTTTTGTATTTCTTCCTGCGTTAACCAATTATTTAGTGAAGGTAGTGTAGCCCCATTATGTTGCAGTGTCCCAACCACTGGTACCTCCCTTGTGTAAACCGACGAAAAGAACCTATTTAGCTCATCTGCCTTTTCCTGGTCACTAATTATCAGATGGCCTATGTCACATTGTAATGGTCCTATCGATTCCTTCCTGGCCTTCTTCCCATTAATATATTTATAAAATATTTTAGGATTAGTCTTACTTTCCATTGCAACTGACTTCTCATTTTCTATTTTAGCCAGTCTAATAGCCCTTTTGCAAGCCTTGTTGATTTCCTTATAGTCACATAAAGATGCCTCTGTTCCCTCCTTCTTGTATAATTTAAATGCATATTTCTTTTTCCTCATCATGATCTTTAAGTCATTGTTAAGCCACATGGGATGTGATTTACTCCTATTTATTTTATTTCCACATGGTACATGCTGATGAGTATGTTTATTTAGTAAGGATTTGAATGTTGTCCATTTATTTTCAGTATTCTTCCCTGTAAGTTCTTTGTCCCAGTCTATATGTTGTATTGCTGCCCGTAGCCCATTAAAGTTAGCCCTTTTAAAATTTAGAGTTTTTGTTGGCCCCTTACAACTCTGTTTTTTGTATTCAATCTCAAATGAGACTGTGTTGTGATCACTGTTCCCCAAGGGTTCCCCTATTTTTACATTTGATATTATATCAATATTACTTGTGATGACTAAATCCAAGATGGCCCCATTTCTAGTAGGTTCTTGTATTACCTGGGCTAGATAATGATCCCTGAGTGTACTCAAGAACCTGCTCCCCTTAGCTGAGCTGCTGGTCTCGTTTATCCAGTTTATATCAGGGTAATTAAAGTCTCCCATTATTAGAACTTGCCCATGCTTAGCTGCATTTCCAATCTGTAACAATAATTGTATTTCCTCACTTTCAGCTATATTTGGGGGTTTATAGCATACTCCCACCAATATGCATTTAGAATTAGCTCCTCCACTATTTAGCTCAACCCACAAGGATTCAATGATGCTGTTAGTGCCAGCATAAATATCTTCTCTAACTATAGGCTTAAATTCAGGCTTAACATAAAGACAGATCCCTCCTCCTCTTTTACCATTTCCCCTAACTTTCCTAAATAGGTTATAACCATCCAGATTAACAGTCCAGTCATGAGATTCATCCCACCATGTTTCCGTAATGCCTATTAAGCCCCATTTTTCTTGTACTGCTAATATTTCTAGCTCATCCATTTTCCCAGGCAAACTTCTTGCGTTTGCAATCATACACTTTATGTTGCTATGGCTCTGCTGATGTGAAGTGCCTGCCACTGTATTTGAGGCCCCTATTAATATCTCCCTACTTTCTATTGTAACCCTCCCCCCTTCTCCTCCCCCATGGGTAAAAAATTCATCCCTTTCCCTCTCTACCCTATTTACCCCAATACTTCTATATATTCCCTCCCCCCCACCTACAAGTTTAAAAACTCCCCCAGCCGTTCTACCATCCTATTCCCTAGCACAAAAGCGCCCTCATCATTAAGGTGCAATCCATCCCTGCTATAGAGATTGTACCCAAGTGAGAAGTCAGCCCAGTGCTCTAAAAACCCAAAACCCTCTGCACTGCACCACTTTTTTAGCCACGCATTAACCTCCCTAAGCTCCTTCTGTCTCCCTGGGCTAGCACGTGGCACTGGTAGTATCTCAGAAAATACTACCTTGGAGGTCCTTGCTTTAAGCTTATTCCCTAATTCTCTAAAATCATTCTTTAGGACGCTCCATCTTCCACTAACTTTGTCATTGGTACCAATGTGTACCAAGACCGCCGGTTCATTACCAGCCCCTCCCAATAATTTATCCACCCGATCCACAACATGCCGAACCCGAGCACCCGGGAGACAGCAAACTGTTCGATTGCTGGGATCTGGGTGACAAATTACCCTGTCTACCTTCCTAATAATAGAGTCCCCTACCACCAAAACATGTCTGTTGCTCTGCCTATTCTGCCCTCCCTCTTCTCCAGTAGAGCTGTTCGCCCGGCTGTTAGAGGGAACAGCTCTATCTGGCATTGCCATTCCTGAATGGACATCGCCAACAGTTTCACTCAATCTGGCAAATCTGTTGTTGTTTGCCAACTCAGAACTGGCCTGCCTCCTCCTGTACCCTCTGATTCCCCTTCTAACTGTAACCCAGCTACCTCCCTGGCCATCCTCACTAGCCCCAGCTCCTCCCTCCATACTAGGCCCAGCTAAACTGTGCTCCGTGAGCACCAACTCCCTTTCCAGTGGAGCAATATCACTAAGTGCTGCAATTCTCCTCTCCAGATCTTCAATTTGAGCTTCCAAAGAGGCAACATGCTCACACCTGTCACAGAGGTATGGACCCTGGATCATCTGTTCCAGTAGTGCATACATTTGACAGGATGTACACTGAATAAGGTTGCCACTGGACTGACTCATAATTATTATTATTGTCTACGAAATTTCAGTGGGAAAAATAAAGAATATAATATATTTATATAAAGTTTTCCTCCTTTGCACTATAAATCTGCCCCCCTTTTCTTTGAAGGCCCTTCTTTTATTTAAACTCCTAGGCTTTTACTAGAATTGCACTTGATACTGAAAATGTTCACATGCTCACAAGTTCCCCTTCTCCGGTTTCTATTAACTTCTGCCTTCTCGTCTGGGCACAATTAGTGCACTCTGCAATTTATCAGCCTTTACTTGTAAGGTAAATCCACTTGTAAACAGGCCCAAAACCAGCTCACAAATCCTTTATCCAAGTTTAACAGTCAAGCCACACCCCTCTCACCTGGGCACACTTAGTGCATTCTGCAGTTTATCAGCCTTTACTTGTAAGGTAAATCCACTTTACATTCTTTTTACATTCTTTTTACATTCTTTTTACATTCATTTTACATTCTTTTTACATTCATTCATGTTAAAGAGACCCTTTTGTTAATAAATATTACCTGACAAAAGAGAAGACATTTTAATGCCTACGGCCATACTGGCTTGAATGCGCCCGATCCCGTCTGATCTCAGAAGCTAAGCAAGGTGAGGCCTGGTCACTACCAGCATGGGAGACCTCATGGGAATACCAGGTGCTGTAGGCTTCTTTTTACATTCATTTTACATTTATTTTACATTCATTTTACATTCTTTTTACATTCATTCATGTTAAAGAGACCCTTTTGTATGTTATAAATCTTACCTGACAATAGAGAAGACTTTTTAATGCCTACGGCCATACTGGCTTGAATGCGCCCGATCCCGTCTGATCTCAGAAGCTAAGCAAGGTCAGGCCTGGTCAGTATCAGGATGGGAGACCTCATGGGAATACCAGGTACTGTAAGCTTCTTTTTACATTCATTCATGTTAAAGACACCCTTTTGTATGTTATAAATCTTACCTGACAATAGAGAAGACTTTTTAATGCCTACGGCCATACTGGCTTGAATGTGCCCGATCCCGTCTGATCTCAGAAGCTAAGCAAGGTCAGGCCTGGTCAGTACCAGGATGGGAGACCTCACGGGAATACCAGGTGCTGTAGGCTTCTTTTTACATTCATTCATGTTAAAGACACCCTTTTGTATGTTATAAATCTTACCTGACAATAGAGAAGACTTTTTAATGCCTACGGCCATACTGGCTTGAATGTGCCCGATCCCGTCTGATCTCAGAAGCTAAGCAAGGTCAGGCCTGGTCAGTACCAGGATGGGAGACCTCACGGGAATACCAGGTTCTGTAGGCTTCTTTTTACATTCATTCATGTTAAAGAGACCCTTTTGTATGTTATAAATCTTACCTGACAATAGAGAAGACTTTTTAATGCCTACGGCCATACTTGCTTGAATGCGCCCTATCCCGTCTGATCTCAGAAGCTAAGCAAGGTCAGGCCTGGTCAGTACCAGGATGGGAGACCTCATGGGAATACCAGGTGCTGTAGGCTTCTTTTTACATTTATTTTACATTCTTTTTACATTCTTTTTACATTCATTCATGTTAAAGAGACCCTTTTGTATGTTATAAATCTTACCTGACAATAGAGAAGACTTTTTAATGCCTACGGCCATACTGGCTTGAATGCGCCCGATCCCGTCTGATCTCAGAAGCTAAGCAAGGTCAGGCCTGGTCAGTATCAGGATGGGAGACCTCATGGGAATACCAGGTACTGTAAGCTTCTTTTTACATTCATTCATGTTAAAGACACCCTTTTGTATGTTATAAATCTTACCTGACAATAGAGAAGACTTTTTAATGCCTACGGCCATACTGGCTTGAATGTGCCCGATCCCGTCTGATCTCAGAAGCTAAGCAAGGTCAGGCCTGGTCAGTACCAGGATGGGAGACCTCATGGGAATACCAGGTGCTGTAGGTTTCTTTTTACTTTCATTTTACATTCTTTTTACATTCATTTTACATTCTTTTTACATTCTTTTTACATTCATTTTACATTCATTTTACATTCTTCTTACATTCTTTTTACATTCATTCATGTTAAAGAGACCCTTTTGTATGTTATAAATCTTACCTGACAATAGAGAAGACTTATTAATGCCTATGGCCATACTGGCTTGAATGCGCCCGATCCCGTCTGATCTCAGAAGCTAAGCAAGGTCAGGCCTGGTCAGTACCAGGATGGGAGACCTCATGGGAATACCAGGTGCTGTAGGGTTCTTTTTACATTCATTCATTTTAAAGAGACCCTTTTGTATGTTATAAATCTTACCTAACAATAGAGAAGACTTTTTAATGCCTACAGCCATACTGGCTTGAATGCGCCCGATCCCGTCTGATCTCAGAAGCTAAGCAAGGTCAGGCCTGGTCAGTACCAGGATGGGAGACCTCATGGGAATACCAGGTGCTGTAGGATTCTTTTTACATTCATTCATGTTAAAGAGACCCTTTTGTATGTTATAAATCTTACCTGACAATAGAGAAGACTTTTTAATGCCTACGGCCATACTGGCTTGAATGTGCCCGATCCTGTCTGATCTCAGAAGCTAAGCAAGGTCAGGCCCGGTCAGTACCAGGATGGGAGACCTCATGGGAATACCAGGTACTGTAGGCTTCTTTTTACATTCATTCATGTTAAAGACACCCTTTTGTATGTTATAAATCTTACCTGACAATAGAGAATACTTTTTAATGCCTACAGCCATACTGGCTTGAATGTGCCCGATCCCATCTGATCTCAGAAGCTAAGCAAGGTCAGGCCTGGTCAGTACCAGGATGGGAGACCTCATGGGAATACCAGGTGCTGTAGGATTCTTTTTACATTCATTTTACATTCTTTTTACATTCATTTTACATTCTTCTTACATTCTTTTTACATTCATTCATGTTAAAGAGACCCTTTTGTATGTTATAAATCTTACCTGACAATAGAGAAGAGATTTTAATGCCTACGGCCATACTGGCTTGAATGCGCCCGTTCCCGTCTGATCTCAGAAGCTAAGCAAGGTCAGGCCTGGTCAGTACCAGGATGGGAGACCTCATGGGAATACCAGGTGCTGTAGGCTTCTTTTTACATTCATTTTACATTCTTTTTACATTCATTCATGTTAAAGAGACCCTTTTGTATGTTATAAATCTTACCTGACAATAGAGAAGACTTTTTAATGCCTATGGCCATACTGGCTTGAATGCGCCCGATCCCGTCTGATCTCAGAAGCTAAGCAAGGTCAGGCCTGGTCAGTACCAGGATGGGAGACCTCATGGGAATACCATTTGCTGTAGGCTTCTTTTTACATTCTTTTTACATTCATTTTACATTCATTTTACATTCTTTTTACATTCATTTTACATTCTTTTTACATTCATTCATGTTAAAGAGACCCTTTTGTATGTTATAAATCTTACCTGACAATAGTGAAGACTTTTTAATACCTATGGCCATACTGGCTTGAATGCGCCCGATCCCGTCTGATCTCAGAAGCTAAGCAAGGTCAGGCCTGGTCAGTACCAGGATGGGAGACCTCATGGGAATACCATGTGCTGTAGGCTTCTTTTTACATTCTTTTTACATTCATTTTACATTCATTTTACATTCTTTTTACATTCATTTTACATTCTTTTTACATTCTTTATACATTCATTCATGTTAAAGACACCCTTTTGTATGTTAAAAAACTTACCTGACAATCGAGAAGCTTTTTTAATGCCTACGGCCATACTGGCTTGAATGCCCCCGATCTCGTCTGATCTCAGAAGCTAAGCAAGGTCAGGCCTGGTCAGTACCAGGATGGGAGACCTCATGGGAATACCAGGTGCTGTAGGCTTCTTTTTACATTCATTCATGTTAAAGAGACCCTTTTGTATTTTATAAATCTTACCTGACAATAGAGAAGACTTTTTAATGCCTACGGCCATACTGGCTTGAATGCGCCCGATCCCGTCTGATCTCAGAAGCTAAGCAAGGTCAGGCTTGGTCAGTACCAGGATGGGAGACCTCATGGGAATACCAGGTGCTGTAGGCTTCTTTTTACATTCATTCATGTTAAAGAGACCCTTTTGTATGTTATAAATCTTACCTGACAATAGAGAAGACTTTTTAATGCCTACGGCCATACTGGCTTGAATGCGTCTGATCCCGTCTGATCTCAGAAGCTAAGCAAGGTCAGGCCTGGTCAGTACTAGGATGGGAGACCTCATGGGAATACCAGGTTCTGTAGGCTTCTTTTTACATTCATTTTACATTCTTTTTACATTCATTTTACATTCTTTTTACATTCATTTTACATTCTTTTTACATTCATTCATGTTAAAGAGACCCTTTTGTATGTTATAAATCTTACCTGACAATAGAGAAGACTTTTTAATGCCTACGGCCATACTGGCTTGAATGCGCCCGATCCCGTCTGATCTCAGAAACTAAGCAAGGTGAGGCCTGGTCAGTACCAGGATGGGAGACCTCATGGGAATACCATGTGCTGTAGGCTTCTTTTTACATTCTTTTTACATTCTTTTTACATTCATTTTACATTCATTTTACATTCTTTTTACATTCATTTTACATTCTTTTTACATTCTTTATACATTCATTCATGTTAAAGACACCCTTTTGTATGTTAAAAAACTTACCTGACAATCGAGAAGCTTTTTTAATGCCTACGGCCATACTGGCTTGAATGCCCCCGATCCCGTCTGATCTCAGAAGCTAAGCAAGGTCAGGCCTGGTCAGTACCAGGATGGGAGACCTCATGGGAATACCAGGTGCTGTAGGCTTCTTTTTACATTCATTCATGTTAAAGAGACCCTTTTGTATTTTATAAATCTTACCTAACAATAGAGAAGACTGTTTAATGCCTACGGCCATACTGGCTTGAATGCGCCCGATCCCGTCTGATCTCAGAAGCTAAGCAAGGTCAGGCTTGGTCAGTACCAGGATGGGAGACCTCATGGGAATACCAGGTGCTGTAGGCTTCTTTTTACATTCATTCATGTTAAAGAGACCCTTTTGTATGTTATAAATCTTACCTAACAATAGAGAAGACTTTTTAATGCCTACGGCCATACTGGCTTGAATGCGTCTGATCCCGTCTGATCTCAGAAGCTAAGCAAGGTCAGGCCTGGTCAGTACTAGGATGGGAGACCTCATGGGAATACCAGGTTCTGTAGGCTTCTTTTTACATTCATTTTACATTCTTTTTACATTCATTTTACATTCTTTTTACATTCATTTTACATTCTTTTTACATTCATTCATGTTAAAGAGACCCTTTTGTATGTTATAAATCTTACCTGACAATAGAGAAGACTTTTTAATGCCTACGGCCATACTGGCTTGAATGCGCCCGATCCCGTCTGATCTCAGAAACTAAGCAAGGTGAGGCCTGGTCACTACCAGGATGGGAGACCTCATGGGAATACCAGGTGCTGTAGGCTTCTTTTTACATTCTTCTTACATTCTTTTTACATTCATTCATTGTAAAGAGACCCTTTTGTATGTTATAAATCTTACCTAACAATAGAGAAGACTTTTTAATGCCTACAGCCATACTGGCTTGAATGCGCCCGATCCCGTCTAATCTCAGAAGCTAAGCAAGGTCAGGCCTGGTCAGTACCAGGATGGGAGACCTCATGGGAATACCAGGTGCCGTAGGATTCTTTTTACATTCATTCATGTTAAAGAGACCCTTTTGTATGTTATAAATCTTACCTGACAATAGAGAAGACTTTTTAATGCCTACGGCCATACTGGCTTGAATGCGCCCGATCCCGTCTGATCTCAGAAGCTAAGCAAGGTCAGGACCGGTCAATACCAGGATGGGAGACCTCATGGGAATACCAGGTACTGTAGGCTTGTTTTTACATTCATTCATGTTAAAGACACCCTTTTGTATGTTATAAATCTTACCTGACAATAGAGAAGACTTTTTAATGCCTACAGCCATACTGGCTTGAATGTGCCCGATCCCATCTGATCTCAGAAGCTAAGCAAGGTCAGGCCTGGTCAGTACCAGGATGGGAGACCTCATGGGAATACCAGGTGCTGTAGGATTCTTTTTACATTCATTTTACATTCTTTTTACATTCATTTTACATTCTTCTTACATTCTTTTTACATGCATTCATGTTAAAGAGACCCTTTTGTATGTTATAAATCTTACCTGACAATAGAGAAGAGTTTTTAATGCCTACGGCCATACTGGCTTGAATGCGCCCGTTCCCATCTGATCTCAGAAGCTAAGCAAGGTCAGGCCTGGTCAGTACCAGGATGGGAAACCTCATGGGAATACCAGGTGCTGTAGGCTTCTTTTTACATTCATTTTACATTCTTTTTACATTCATTCATGTTAAAGAGACCCTTTTGTATGTTATAAATCTTACCTGACAATAGAGAAGACTTTTTAATGCCTATGGCCATACTGGCTTGAATGCGCCCGATCCCGTCTGATCTCAGAAGCTAAGCAAGGTCAGGCCTGGTCAGTACCAGGATGGGAGACCTCATGGGAATACCAGGTGCTGTAGGATTCTTTTTACATTCTTTTTACATTCTTTTTACATTCATTTTACATTCTTTTTACATTCTTTATACATTCATTCATGTTAAAGACACCCTTTTGTATGTTATAAATCTTACCTGACAATAGAGAAGCCTTTTTAATGCCTACGGCCATACTGGCTTGAATGCCCCCGATCCCGTCTGATCTCAGAAGCTAAGCAAGGTCAGGCCTGGTCAGTACCAGGATGGGAGACCTCATGGGAATACCAGGTGCTGTAGGCTTCTTTTTACATTCATTCATGTTAAAGAGACCCTTTTGTATTTTATAAATCTTACCTGACAATAGAGAAGACTTTTTAATGCCTACGGCCATACTGGCTTGAATGCGCCCGATCCTGTCTGATCTCAGAAGCTAAGCAAGGTCAGGCCTGGTCAGTACCAGGATGGGAGACCTCATGGGAATACCAAGTTCTGTAGACTTCTTTTTACATTCATTTTACATTCATTCATGTTAAAGAGACCCTTTTGTATGTTATAAATCTTACCTGACAAAAGAGAAGACTTTTTAATGCCTACGGCCATACTGGCTTGAATGTGCCCGATCCCGTCTGATCTCAGAAGCTAAGCAAGGTGAGGCCTGGTCACTACCAGGATGGGAGACCTGATGGGAATACCAGGTGCTGTAGGCTTCTTTTTACATTCTTCTTACATTCTTTTTACATTCATTCATTTTAAAGAGACCCTTTTGTATGTTATAAATCTTACCTAACAATAGAGAAGACTTTTTAACGCCTACGGCCATACTGGCTTGAATGCGCCCAATCCCGTCTGATCTCAGAAGCTAAGCAATGTCAGGCCTGGTCAGTACCAGGATGGGAGACCTCATGGGAATACCAGGTGCTGTAGGATTCTTTTTACATTCATTCATGTTAAAGAGACCCTTTTGTATGTTATAAATCTTACCTGACAATAGAGAAGACTTTTTAACGCCTACGGCCATACTGGCTTGAATGCGCCCAATCCCGTCTGATCTCAGAAGCTAAGCAAGGTCAGGCCCGGTCAGTACCAGGATGGGAGACCTCATGGGAATACCAGGTACTGTAGGCTTCTTTTTACATTCATTCATGTTAAAGACACCCTTTTGTATGTTATAAATCTTACCTGACAATAGAGAAGACTTTTTAATGCCTACAGCCATACTGGCTTGAATGTGCCCAATCCCATCTGATCTCAGAAGCTAAGCAAGGTCAGGCCTGGTCAGTACCAGGATGGGAGACCTCATGGGAATACCAGGTGCTGTAGGATTCTTTTTACATTCATTTTACATTCTTTTTACATTCATTTTACATTCTTCTTACATTCTTTTTACATTCATTCATGTTAAAGAGACCCTTTTGTATGTTATAAATCTTACCTGACAATAGAGAAGACTGTTTAATGCCTATGGCAATACTGGCTTGAATGCGCCCGATCCCGTCTGATCTCAGAAGCTAAGCAAGGTCAGGCCTGGTCAGTACCAGGATGGGAGACCTCATGGGAATACCATGTGCTGTAGGCTTCTTTTTACATTCTTTTTACATTCTTTTTACATTCATTTTACATTCATTTTACATTCTTTTTACATTCATTTTACATTCTTTTTACATTCTTTATACATTCATTCATGTTAAAGACACCCTTTTGTATGTTATAAATCTTACCTGACAATAGAGAAGCTTTTTTAATGCCTACGGCCATACTGGCTTGAATGCCCCCGATCTCGTCTGATCTCAGAAGCTAAGCAAGGTCAGGCCTGGTCAGTACCAGGATGGGAGACCTCATGGGAATACCAGGTGCTGTAGGCTTCTTTTTACATTCATTCATGTTAAAGAGACCCTTTTGTATTTTATAAATCTTACCTAACAATAGAGAAGACTGTTTAATGCCTACGGCCATACTGGCTTGAATGCGCCCGATCCCGTCTGATCTCAGAAGCTAAGCAAGGTCAGGCCTGGTCAGTACCAGGATGGGAGACCTCATGGGAATACTAGGTGCTGTAGGCTTCTTTTTACATTCATTCATGTTAAAGAGACCCTTTTGTATGTTATAAATCTTACCTAACAATAGAGAAGACTTTTTAATGCCTACGGCCATACTGGCTTGAATGCGTCTGATCCCGTCTGATCTCAGAAGCTAAGCAAGGTCAGGCCTGGTCAGTACTAGGATGGGAGACCTCATGGGAATACCAGGTTCTGTAGGATTCATTTTACATTCTTTTTACATTCATTTTACATTCTTTTTACATTCATTCATGTTAAAGAGACCCTTTTGTATGTTATAAATCTTACCTGACAATAGAGAAGACCTTTTAATGCCTACGGCCATACTGGCTTGAATGCGCCCGATCCCGTCTGATCTCAGAAACTAAGCAAGGTGAGGCCTGGTCACTACCAGGATGGGAGACCTCATGGGAATACCAGGTGCTGTAGGCTTCTTTTTACATTCTTCTTACATTCTTTTTACATTCATTCATTTTAAAGAGACCCTTTTGTATGTTATAAATCTTACCTAACAATAGAGAAGACTTTTTAATGCCTACAGCCATACTGGCTTGAATGCGCCCGATACCCGTCTGATCTCAGAAGCTAAGCAAGGTCAGGCCTGGTCAGTACCAGGATGGGAGACCTCATGGGAATACCAGGTGCCGTAGGATTCTTTTTACATTCATTCATGTTAAAGAGACCCTTTTGTATGTTATAAATCTTACCTGACAATAGAGAAGACTTTTTAATGCCTACGGCCATACTGTCTTGAATGCGCCCGATCCCGTCTGATCTCAGAAGCTAAGCAAGGTCAGGACCGGTCAATACCAGGATGGGAGACCTCATGGGAATACCAGGTACTGTAGGCTTGTTTTTACATTCATTCATGTTAAAGACACCCTTTTGTATGTTATAAATCTTACCTGACAATAGAGAAGACTTTTTAATGCCTACAGCCATACTGGCTTGAATGTGCCCGATCCCATCTGATCTCAGAAGCTAAGCAAGGTCAGGCCTGGTCAGTACCAGGATGGGAGACCTCATGGGAATACCAGGTGCTGTAGGATTCTTTTTACATTCATTTTACATTCTTTTACATTCATTTTACATTCTTCTTACATTCTTTTTACATTCATTCATGTTAAAGAGACCCTTTTGTATGTTATAAATCTTACCTGACAATAGAGAAGAGTTTTTAATGCCTACGGCCATACTGGCTTGAATGCGCCCGTTCCCATCTGATCTCAGAAGCTAAGCAAGGTCAGGCCTGGTCAGTACCAGGATGGGAGACCTCATGGGAATACCAGGTGCTGTAGGCTTCTTTTTACATTCATTTTACATTCTTTTTACATTCATTCATGTTAAAGAGACCCTTTTGTATGTTATAAATCTTACCTGACAATAGAGAAGACTTTTTAATGCCTATGGCCATACTGGCTTGAATGCGCCCGATCCCGTCTGATCTCAAAAGCTAAGCAAGATCAGGCCTGGTCAGTACCAGGATGGGAGACCTCATGGGAATACCAGGTGCTGTAGGATTCTTTTTACATTCTTTTTACATTCTTTTTACATTCATTTTACATTCTTTTTACATTCTTTATACATTCATTCATGTTAAAGACACCCTTTTGTATGTTATAAATCTTACCTGACAATAGAGAAGCCTTTTTAATGCCTACGGCCATACTGGCTTGAATGCCCCCGATCCCGTCTGATCTCAGAAGCTAAGCAAGGTCAGGCCTGGTCAGTACCAGGATGGGAGACCTCATGGGAATACCAGGTGCTGTAGGCTTCTTTTTACATTCATTCATGTTAAAGAGACCCTTTTGTATTTTATAAATCTTACCTAACAATAGAGAAGACTTTTTAATGCCTACGGCCATACTGGCTTGAATGCGCCCGATCCTGTCTGATCTCAGAAGCTAAGCAAGGTCAGGCCTGGTCAGTACCAGGATGGGAGACCTCATGGGAATACCAGGTTCTGTAGGCTTCTTTTTACATTCATTTTACATTCTTTTTACATTCATTCATGTTAAAGAGACCCTTTTGTATGTTATAAATCTTACCTGACAAAAGAGAAGACTTTTTAATGCCTACGGCCATACTGGCTTGAATGTGCCCGATCCCGTCTGATCTCAGAAGCTAAGCAAGGTGAGGCCTGGTCACTACCAGGATGGGAGACCTCATGGGAATACCAGGTGCTGTAGGCTTCTTTTTACATTCTTCTTACATTCTTTTTACATTCATTCATTTTAAAGAGACCCTTTTGTATGTTATAAATCTTACCTAACAATAGAGAAGACTTTTTAATGCCTAAAGCCATACTGGCTTGAATGCGCCCGATCCCGTCTGATCTCAGAAGCTAAGCAAGGTCAGGCCTGGTCAGTACCAGGATGGGAGACCTCATGGGAATACCAGGTGCTGTAGGATTCTTTTTACATTCATTCATGTTAAAGAGACCCTTTTGTATGTTATAAATCTTACCTGACAATAGAGAAGACTTTTTAACGCCTACTGCCATACTGGCTTGAATGCGCCCAATCCCGTCTGATCTCAGAAGCTAAGCAAGGTCAGGCCCGGTCAGTACCAGGATGGGAGACCTCATGGGAATACCAGGTACTGTAGGCTTCTTTTTACATTCATTCATGTTAAAGACACCCTTTTGTATGTTATAAATCTTACCTGACAATAGAGAAGACTTTTTAATGCCTACAGCCATACTGGCTTGAATGTGCCCGATCCCATCTGATCTCAGAAGCTAAGCAAGGTCAGGCCTGGTCAGTACCAGGATGGGAGACCTCATGGGAATACCAGGTGCTGTAGGATTCTTTTTACATTCATTTTACATTCTTTTTACATTCATTTTACATTCTTCTTACATTCTTTTTACATTCATTCATGTTAAAGAGACCCTTTTGTATGTTATAAATCTTACCTGACAATAGAGAAGAGTTTTTAATGCCTACGGCCATACTGGCTTGAATGCGCCCGTTCCCGTCTGATCTCAGAAGCTAAGCAAGGTCATGCCTGGTCAGTACCAGGATGGGAGACCTCATGGGAATACCAGGTGCTGTAGGCTTCATTTTACATTCATTTTACATTCATTTTACATTCATTTTACATTCATTTTACATTCTTTTTACATTCATTCATGTTAAAGAGACCCTTTTGTATGTTATAAATCTTACCTGACAATAGAGAAAACTTTTTAATGCCTATGGCAATACTGGCTTGAATGCGCCTGATCCCGTCTGATCTCAGAAGCTAAGCAAGGTCAGGCCTGGTCAGTACCAGGATGGGAGACCTCATGGGAATACCAGGTGCTGTAGGCTTCTTTTTACATTCTTTTTACATTCATTTTACATTCATTTTACATTCATTTTACATTCTTTTTACATTCTTTATACATTCATTCATGTTAAAGACACCCTTTTGTATGTTATAAATCTTACCTGACAATAGAGAAGCCTTTTTAATACCTACGGCCATACTGGCTTGAATGCCCCCGATCCCGTCTGATCTCAGAAGCTAAGCAAGGTCAGGCCTGCTCAGTACCAGGATGGGAGACCTCATGGGAATACCAGGTGCTGTAGGCTTCTTTTTACATTCATTCATGTTAAAGAGACCCTTTTGTATTTTATAAATCTTACCTAACAATAGAGAAGACTGTTTAATGCCTACGGCCATACTGGCTTGAATGCGCCCAATCCCGTCTGATCTCAGAAGCTAAGCAAGGTCAGGCCTGGTCAGTACCAGGATGGGAAACCTCATGGGAATACTAGGTGCTGTAGGCTTCTTTTTACATTCATTCATGTTAAAGAGACCCTTTTGTATGTTATAAATCTTACCTAACAATAGAGAAGACTTTTTAATGCCTACGGCCATACTGGCTTGAATGCGCCCGATCCCGTCTGATCTCAGAAGCTAAGCAAGGTCAGGCCTGGTCAGTACCAGGATGGGAGACCTCATGGGAATACCAGGTTCTGTAGGCTTCTTTTTACATTCTTTTTACATTCTTTTTACATTCATTCATGTTAAAGAGACCCTTTTGTATGTTATAAATCTTACCTGACAAAAGAGAAGACTTTTTAATGCCTACAGCCATACTGGCTTGAATGCGCCCGATCCCGTCTGATCTCAGAAGCTAAGCAAGGTGAGGCCTGGTCACTACCAGGATGGGAGACCTCATGGGAATACCAGGTGCTGTAGGCTTCTTTTTACATTCTTTTTACATTCATTCATGTTAAAGAGACCCTTTTGTATGTTATAAATCTTACCTGACAATAGAGAAGACTTTTTAATGCCTACGGCCATACTGGCTTGAATGCGCCCAATCCCGTCTGATCTCAGAAGCTAAGCAAGGTCAGGCCTGGTCTGTACCAGGATGGGAGACCTCATGGGAATACCAGGTGCTGTAGGCTTCTTTTTACATTCATTCATGTTAAAGAGACCCTTTTGTATGTTATAAATCTTACCTGACAATAGAGAAGACTTTTTAATGACTACGGCCATACTGGCTTGAATGCGCCCGATCCCGTCTGATCTCAGAAGCTAAGCAAGGTCAGGCCTGGTCAGTACCAGGATGGGAGACCTCATGGGAATACAAGGTACTGTAAGCTTCTTTTTACATTCATTCATGTTAAAGACACCCTTTTGTATGTTATAAATCTTACCTAACAATAGAGAAGACTTTTTAATGCCTACAGCCATACTGGCTTGAATGCGCCCGATCCCGTCTGATCTCAGAAGCTAAGCAAGGTCAGGCCTGGTCAGTACCAGGATGGGAGACCTCATGGGAATACCAGGTGCTGTAGGATTCTTTTTACATTCATTCATGTTAAAGAGACCCTTTTGTATGTTATAAATCTTACCTGACAATAGAGAAGACTTTTTAACGCCTACGGCCATACTGGCTTGAATGCGCCCGATCCCGTCTGATCTCAGAAGCTAAGCAAGGTCAGGCCCGGTCAGTACCAGGATGGGAGACCTCATGGGAATACCAGGTACTGTAGGCTTCTTTTTACATTAATTCATGTTAAAGACACCCTTTTGTATGTTATAAATCTTACCTGACAATAGAGAAGACTTTTTAATGCCTACAGCCATACTGGCTTGAATGTGCCTGATCCCATCTGATCTCAGAAGCTAAGAAAGGTCAGGCCTGGTCAGTACCAGGATGGGAGACCTCATGGGAATACCAGGTGCTGTAGGATTCTTTTTACATTCATTTTACATTCTTTTTACATTCATTTTACATTCTTCTTACATTCTTTTTACATTCATTCATGTTAAAGAGACCCTTTTGTATGTTATAAATCTTACCTGACAATAGAGAAGAGTTTTTAATGCCTACGGCCATACTGGCTTGAATGCGCCCGTTCCCGTCTGATCTCAGAAGCTAAGCAAGGTCATGCCTGGTCAGTACCAGGATGGGAGACCTCATAGGAATACCAAGTGCTGTAGGCTTCTTTTTACATTCATTTTACATTCATTTTACATTCATTTTACATTCTTTTTACATTCATTAATGTTAAAGAGACCCTTTTGTATGTTATAAATCTTACCTGACAATAGAGAAAACTTTTTAATGCCTATGGCAATACTGGCTTGAATGCGCCTGATCCCGTCTGATCTCAGAAGCTAAGCAAGGTCAGGCCTGGTCAGTACCAGGATGGGAGACCTCATGGGAATACCAGGTGCTGTAGGCTTCTTTTTACATTCTTTTTACATTCATTTTACATTCATTTTACATTCATTTTACATTCTTTTTACATTCTTTATACATTCATTCATGTTAAAGACACCCTTTTGTATGTTATAAATCTTACCTAACAATAGAGAAGACTTTTTAATGCCTACGGCCATACTGGCTTGAATGCGCCCGATCCCGTCTGATCTCAGAAGCTAAGCAAGGTCAGGCCTGGTCAGTACCAGGATGGGAGACCTCATGGGAATACCAGGTTCTGTAGGCTTCTTTTTACATTCATTTTACATTCTTTTTACATTCATTCATGTTAAAGAGACCCTTTTGTATGTTATAAATCTTACCTGACAAAAGAGAAGACTTTTTAATGCCTACAGCCATACTGGCTTGAATGCGCCCGGTCCCGTCTGATCTCAGAAGCTAAGCAAGGTGAGGCCTGGTCACTACCAGGATGGGAGACCTCATGGGAATACCAGGTGCTGTAGGCTTCTTTTTACATTCTTTTTACATTCATTCATGTTAAAGAGACCCTTTTGTATGTTATAAATCTTACCTGACAATAGAGAAGACTTTTTAATGCCTACGGCCATACTGGCTTGAATGCGCCCAATCCCGTCTGATCTCAGAAGCTAAGCAAGGTCAGGCCTGGTCTGTACCAGGATGGGATCCCTCATGGGAATACCAGGTGCTGTAGGCTTCTTTTTACATTCATTCATGTTAAAGAGACCCTTTTGTATGTTATAAATCTTACCTGACAATAGAGAAGACTTTTTAATGACTACGGCCATACTGGCTTGAATGCGCCCGATCCCGTCTGATCTCAGAAACTAAGCAAGGTCAGGCCTGGTCAGTACCAGGATGGGAGACCTCATGGGAATACCAGGTACTGTAAGCTTCTTTTTACATTCATTCATGTTAAAGACACCCTTTTGTATGTTATAAATCTTACCTAACAATAGAGAAGACTTTTTAATGCCTACGGCCATACTGGCTTGAATACGCCCGATCCCGTCTGATCTCAGAAGCTAAGCAAGGTCAGGCCTGGTCAGTACCAGGATGGGAGACCTCATGGGAATACCAGGTGCTGTAGGATTCTTTTTACATTCATTCATGTTAAAGAGACCCTTTTGTATGTTATAAATCTTACCTGACAATAGAGAAGACTTTTTAACGCCTACGGCCATACTGGCTTGAATGCGCCCGATCCCGTCTGATCTCAGAAGCTAAGCAAGGTCAGGCCCAGTCAGTACCAGGATGGGAGACCTCATGGGAATACCAGGTACTGTAGGCTTCTTTTTACATTCATTCATGTTAAAGACACCCTTTTGTATGTTATAAATCTTACCTGACAATAGAGAAGACTTTTTAATGCCTACAGCCATACTGGCTTGAATGTGCCTGATCCCATCTGATCTCAGAAGCTAAGAAAGGTCAGGCCTGGTCAGTACCAGGATGGGAGACCTCATGGGAATACCAGGTGCTGTAGGATTCTTTTTACATTCATTTTAAATTCTTTTTACATTCATTTTACATTCTTCTTACATTCTTTTTACATTCATTCATGTTAAAGAGACCCTTTTGTATGTTATAAATCTTACCTAACAATAGAGAAGAGTTTTTAATGCCTACGGCCATACTGGCTTGAATGCGCCCGTTCCCGTCTGATCTCAGAAGCTAAGCAAGGTCATGCCTGGTCAGTACCAGGATGGGAGACCTCATGGGAATACCAGGTGCTGTAGGCTTCTTTTTACATTCTTTTTACATTCATTTTAAATTCATTTTACATTCTTTTTACATTCATTCATGTTAAAGAGACCCTTTTGTATGTTATAAATCTTACCTGACAATAGAGTAGGCTTTTTAATGCCTATGGCAATACTGGCTTGAATGCGCCCGATCCCGTCTGATCTCAGAAGCTAAGCAAGGTCAGGCCTGGTCAGTACCAGGATGGGAGACCTCATGGGAATACCAGGTGCTGTAGGCTTCTTTTTACATTCTTTTTACATTCATTTTAAATTCATTTTACATTCTTTTTACATTCATTTTACATTCTTTTTACATTCTTTATACATTCATTCATGTTAAAGACACCCTTTTGTATGTTATAAATCTTACCTGACAATAGAGAAGCCTTTTTAATGCCTACGGCCATACTGGCTTGAATGCCCCCGATCCCGTCTGATCTCAGAAGCTAAGCAAGGTCAGGCCTGCTCAGTACCAGGATGGGAGACCTCATGGGAATACCAGGTGCTGTAGGCTTCTTTTTACATTCATTCATGTTAAAGAGACCCTTTTGTATTTTATAAATCTTACCTAACAATAGAGAAGACTGTTTAATGCCTACGGCCATACTGGCTTGAATGCGCCCGATCCCGTCTGATCTCAGAAGCTAAGCAAGGTCAGGCCTGGTCAGTACCAGGATGGGAGACCTCATGGGAATACTAGGTGCTGTAGGCTTCTTTTTACATTCATTCATGTTAAAGAGACCCTTTTGTATGTTATAAATCTTACCTAACAATAGAGAAGATTTTTTAATGCCTACGGCCATACTGGCTTGAATGCGCCCGATCCCGTCTGATCTCAGAAGCTAAGCAAGGTCAGGCCTGGTCAGTACCAGGATGGGAGACCTCATGGGAATACCAGGTTCTGTGGGCTTCTTTTTACATTCATTTTACATTCTTTTTACATTCTTTTTACATTCATTCATGTTAAAGAGACCCTTTTGTATGTTATAAATCTTACCTGACAAAAGAGAAGACTTTTTAATGCCTACAGCCATACTGGCTTGAATGCGCCCGATCCCGTCTGATCTCAGAAGCTAAGCAAGGTGAGGCCTGGTCACTACCAGGATGGGAGACCTCATGGGAATACCAGGTGCTGTAGGCTTCTTTTTACATTCTTCTTACATTCTTTTTACATTCATTCATGTTAAAGAGACCCTTTTGTATGTTATAAATCTTACCTGACAATAGAGAAGACTTTTTAATGCCTACGGCCATACTGGCTTGAATGCGCCCAATCCCGTCTGATCTCAGAAGCTAAGCAAGGTCAGGCCTGGTCAGTACCAGGATGGGAGACCTCATGGGAATACCAGGTGCTGTAGGCTTCTTTTTACATTCATTCATGTTAAAGAGACCCTTTTGTATGTTATAAATCTTACCTGACAATAGAGAAGACTTTTTAATGACTACGGCCATACTGGCTTGAATGCGCCCGATCCCGTCTGATCTCAGAAGCTAAGCAAGGTCAGGCCTGGTCAGTACCAGGATGGGAGACCTCATGGGAATACCAGGTACTGTAAGCTTCTTTTTACATTCATTCATGTTAAAGACACCCTTTTGTATGTTATAAATCTTACCTGACAATAGAGAAGACTTTTTAATGCCTACGGCCATACTGGCTTGAATGTGCCCGATCCCATCTGATCTCAGAAGCTAAGCAAGGTCAGGCCTGGTCAGTACCAGGATGGGAGACCTCACGGGAATACCAGGTGCTGTAGGCTTCTTTTTACATTCATTCATGTTAAAGACACCCTTTTGTATGTTATAAATCTTACCTGACAATAGAGAAGACTTTTTAATGCCTACAGCCATACTAGCTTGAATGTACCCGATCCCGTCTGATCTCAGAAGCTAAGCAAGGTCAGGCCTGGTCAGTACCAGGATGGGAGACCTCATGGGAATGCCAGGTGCTGTAGGCTTCTTTTTACTTTCATTTTACATTCTTTTTACATTCATTTTACATTATTTTTACATTCATTTTACATTCTTCTTACATTCTTTTTACATTCGTTCATGTTAGAGACCCTTTTGTATGTTATAAATCTTACCTGACAATAGAGAAGGCTTTTTAATGCCACGGCCATACTGGCTTGAATGCGCCCGATCCCGTCTGATCTCTGAAGCTAAGCAAGGTCAGGCCTGGTCAGTACCAGGATGGGAGACCTCATGGGAATACCAGGTGCTGTAGGCTTCTTTTTACATTCATTCATTTTAAAGAGACCCTTTTGTATGTTATAAATCTTACCTAACAATAGAGAAGACTTTTTAATGCCTACAGCCACACTGGCTTGAATGCGCCCAATCCCATCTGATCTCAGAAGCTAAGCAAGGTCAGGCCTGGTCAGTACCAGGATGGGAGACCTCATGGGAATACCAGGTGCTGTAGGCTTCTTTTTACATTCATTCATGTTAAAGAGACCATTTTGTATGTTATAAATCTTACCTGACAATAGAGAAGACTTTTTAATGCCTACAGCCATACTGGCTTGAATGTGCCCGATCCCATCTGATCTCAGAAGCTAAGCAAGGTCAGGCCTTGTCAGTACCAGGATGGGAGACCTCATGGGAATACCAGGTGCTGTAGGCTTCTTTTTACTTTCATTTTACATTCTTTTTACATTCATTTTACATTCTTTTTACATTCATTTTACATTCTTTTTACATTCTTTTTACATTCATTCATGTTAAAGAGACCCTTTTGTATGTTATAAATCTTACCTGACAATAGAGAAGACTTTTTAATGCCTACGGCCATACTGGCTTGAATGTGCCCGATCCCGTCTGATCTCAGAAGCTAAGCAAGGTCAGGCCTGGTCAGTACCAGGATGGGAGACCTCATGGGAATACCAGGTGCTGTAGGCTTCTTTTTACTTTCATTTTACATTCTTTTTACATTCATTTTACATTATTTTTACATTCATTTTACATTCTTCTTACATTCTTTTTACATTCGTTCATGTTAGAGACCCTTTTGTATGTTATAAATCTTACCTGACAATAGAGAAGACTTTTTAATGCCACGGCCATACTGGCTTGAATGCGCCCGATCCCGTCTGATCTCTGAAGCTAAGCAAGGTCAGGCCTGGTCAGTACCAGGATGGGAGACCTCATGGGAATACCAGGTGCTGTAGGCTTCTTTTTGCATTCATTTTACATTATTTTTACATTCATTTTACATTATTTTTACATTCTCTTTACATTCATTCATGTTAAAGATACCCTTTTGTATGTTATAAATCTTACCTGACATTAGAGAAGACTTTTTAATGCCTACGGCCATACTGGCTTGAATGCACCCGATCCTGTCTGATCTCAGAAGCTAAGCAAGGTCAGGCCTAGTCATTATCAGGATGGGAGACCTCATGGGAATACAAGGTGCTGTAGGCTGCTTTTTACATTCATTCATGTTAAAGGCACCCTTTTGTATGTTATAAATCTTACCTGACAATAGAGAAGACTTTTTAATGCCTACGGCCATACTGGCTTGAATGTGCCCGATCCCGTCTGATCTCAGAAGCTAAGCAAGGTCAGGCCTGGTCAGTACCAGGATGGGAGACCTCATGGGATACCAGGTGCTGTAGGATTCTTTTTACTTTCATTTTACATTCTTTTTACATTCATTTTACATTCTTTTTACATTCATTTTACATTCTTTTTACATTCTTTTTACATTCATTCATGTTAAAGAGACCTTTTTGTATGTTATAAATCTTACCTGACATTAGAGAAGTCTTATAATGCCTACGGCCATACTGGCTTGAATGCACCCGATCCCATCTGATCTCAGAAGCTAAGCAAGGTCAGGCCTGGTCAGTACCAGGATGGGAGACCTCATGGGAATACCAGGTGCTGTAGGCTTCTTTTTACAATTTTTTTTACATTCATTCATGTTAAAGAGACCCTTTTGTATATTATAAATCTTACCTGACAATAGAGAAGACTTTTTAATGCCTACGGCTATACTGGCTTGAATGCGCCCGATCCCGTCTGATCTCAGAAGCTAAGCAAGGTCAGGCCTGGTCAGTACCAGGATGGGAGACCTCATGGGAATACCAGCTGCTGTAGGCTTCTTTTTACATTCGTTTTACATTCTTTTTACATTCTTTTTACATTCATTTTACATTCTTTTTACATTCATTTTACATTCTTTTTAAATTCTTTTTACATTCATTCATGTTAAAGAGACCCTTTTGTATGTTATAAATCTTACCTGACAATAGAGAAGACTTTTTCATGCCTACGGCCATACTGGCTTGAATGCGCCCAATCCCGACTAATCTCAGAAGCTAAGCAAGGTCAGGCCTGGTCAGTACCAGGATGGGAGACCTCATGGGAATACCAGGTGCTGTAGGCTTCTTTTTACATTCATTCATGTTAAAGAGACCCTTTTGTATGTTATAAATCTTACCTGACAATAGAGAAGACTTTTTAATGCCTACGGCCATACTGGCTTGAATGCGCCCGATCCCATCTGATGTCAGAAGCTAAGCAAGGTCAGGCCTGGTCAGTACCAGGATGGGAGACCTCATGGGAATACCAGGTGCTGTAGGGTTCTTTTTACATTCATTCATATTAAAGAGACCCTTTTGTATGTTATAAATCTTACCTGACAATAAAGAAGACTTTTTAATGCCTACGGCCATACTGGCTTGAATGCGCCCAATCCCGTCTGATCTCAGAAGCTAAGCAAGGTCAGGCCTGGTCAGTACCAGGATGGGAGACCTCATGGGAATACCAGGTGCTGTAGGCTTCTTTTTACATTCATTCATGTTAAAGAGACCCTTTTGTATGTTATAAATCTTACCTGACAATAGAGAAGACCTTTTAATGCCTACGGCCATACTGGCTTGAATGCGCCCAATCCCGTCTGATCTCAGAAACTAAGCAAGGTCAGGCCTGGTCAGTACCAGGATGGGAGACCTCATGGGAATACCAGGTGCTGTATGCTTCTTTTTACATTCATTTTACATTCATTTTACATTCATTTTACATTCTTTTTACATTCATTTTACATTCTTCTTACATTCTTTTTACATTCATTCATGTTAAAGAGACCCTTTTGTATGTTATAAATCTTACCTGGCAATAGAGAAGAGTTTTTAATGCCTACAGCCATACTGGCTTGAATGCACCCGTTCCCGTCTGATCTCAGAAGCTAAGCAAGGTCAGGCCTGGTCAGTACCAGGATGGGAGACCTCATGGGAATACCAGGTGCTGTAGGCTTCTTTTTATATTCATTCATGTTAAAGAGACCCTTTTGTATGTTATAAATCTTACCTAACAATAGAGAAGACTTTTTAATGCCTACGGCCATACTGGCTGGAATGCGCCCGATCCCGTCTGATCTCAGAAGCTAAGCAAGGTCAGGCCTGGTCAGTACCAGGATGGGAGACCTCATGGGAATACCAGGTGCTGTAGGCTTCTTTTTACATTCTTTTTACATTCATTTTACATCCTTTTTACATTAATTTTACATTCTTTTTACATTCATTCATGTTAAAGAGACCCTTTTGTATGTTATAAATCTTACCTGACAATAGAGAAGACTTTTTAATGCCTACGGCCATACTGGCTTGAATGCGCCCGATCCCGTCTGATCTCAGAAGCTAAGCAAGGTCAGGCCTGGTCAGTACCAGGATGGGAGACCTCATGGGAATACCAGGTGCTGTAGGCTTCTTTTTACATTCTTTTTACATTCATTCATGTTAAAGAGACCCTTTTGTATGTTATAAATCTTACCTGACAATAGAGAAGACTTTTTAATGCCTACGGCCATACTGGCTTGAATGCGCCCGATCCCGTCTGATCTCAGAAGCTAAGCAAGGTCAGGCCTGGTCAGTACCAGGATGGGAGACCTCATGGGAATACCAGGTGCTGTAGGCTTCTTTTTACATTCTTTTTACATTCATTTTACATCCTTTTTACATTAATTTTACATTCTTTTTACATTCATTCATGTTAAAGAGACCCTTTTGTATGTTATAAATCTTACCTGACAATAGAGAAGACTTTTTAATGCCTACGGCCATACTGGCTTGAATGCGCCCGATCCCGTCTGATCTCAGAAGCTAAGCAAGGTCAGGCCTGGTCAGTACCAGGATGGGAGACCTCATGGGAATACCAGGTGCTGTAGGCTTCTTTTTACATTCTTTTTACATTCATTCATGTTAAAGAGACCCTTTTGTATGTTATAAATCTTACCTGACAATAGAGAAGACTTTTTAATGCCTACGGCCATACTGGCTTGAATGCGCCCGATCCCGTCTGATCTCAGAAGCTAAGCAAGGTCAGGCCTGGTCAGTACCAGGATGGGAGACCTCATGGGAATACCAGGTGCTGTAGGCTTCTTTTTACATTCTTTTTACATTCATTCATGTTAAAGAGACCCTTTTGTATGTTATAAATCTTACCTGACAATAGAGAAGACTTTTTAATGCCTACGGCCATACTGGCTTGAATGCGCCCGATCCCGTCTGATCTCAGAAGCTAAGCAAGGTCAGGCCTGGTCAGTACCAGGATGGGAGACCTCATGGGAATACCAGGTGCTGTAGGCTTCTTTTTACATTCTTTTTACATTCATTTTACATCCTTTTTACATTAATTTTACATTCTTTTTACATTCATTCATGTTAAAGAGACCCTTTTGTATGTTATAAATCTTACCTGACAATAGAGAAGACTTTTTAATGCCTACGGCCATACTGGCTTGAATGCGCCCGATCCCGTCTGATCTCAGAAGCTAAGCAAGGTCAGGCCTGGTCAGTACCAGGATGGGAGACCTCATGGGAATACCAGGTGCTGTAGGCTTCTTTTTACATTCTTTTTACATTCATTCATGTTAAAGAGACCCTTTTGTATGTTATAAATCTTACCTGACAATAGAGAAGACTTTTTAATGCCTACGGCCATACTGGCTTGAATGCGCCCGATCCCGTCTGATCTCAGAAGCTAAGCAAGGTCAGGCCTGGTCAGTACCAGGATGGGAGACCTCATGGGAATACCAGGTGCTGTAGGCTTCTTTTTACATTCTTTTTACATTCATTTTACATCCTTTTTACATTAATTTTACATTCTTTTTACATTCATTCATGTTAAAGAGACCCTTTTGTATGTTATAAATCTTACCTGACAATAGAGAAGACTTTTTAATGCCTACGGCCATACTGGCTTGAATGCGCCCGATCCCGTCTGATCTCAGAAGCTAAGCAAGGTCAGGCCTGGTCAGTACCAGGATGGGAGACCTCATGGGAATACCAGGTGCTGTAGGCTTCTTTTTACATTCTTTTTACATTCATTCATGTTAAAGAGACCCTTTTGTATGTTATAAATCTTACCTGACAATAGAGAAGACTTTTTAATGCCTACGGCCATACTGGCTTGAATGCGCCCGATCCCGTCTGATCTCAGAAGCTAAGCAAGGTCAGGCCTGGTCAGTACCAGGATGGGAGACCTCATGGGAATACCAGGTGCTGTAGGCTTCTTTTTACATTCTTTTTACATTCATTTTACATCCTTTTTACATTAATTTTACATTCTTTTTACATTCATTCATGTTAAAGAGACCCTTTTGTATGTTATAAATCTTACCTGACAATAGAGAAGACTTTTTAATGCCTACGGCCATACTGGCTTGAATGCGCCCGATCCCGTCTGATCTCAGAAGCTAAGCAAGGTCAGGCCTGGTCAGTACCAGGATGGGAGACCTCATGGGAATACCAGGTGCTGTAGGCTCTTCTTCTTTTACATTCATTCATGTTAAAGAGACCCTTTTGTATGTTATAAATCTTACCTGACAATAGAGAAGACTTTTTAATGCCTACGGCCATACTGGCTTGAATGCGCCCGATCCCGTCTGATCTCAGAAGCTAAGCAAGGTCAGGCCTGGTCAGTACCAGGATGGGAGACCTCATGGGAATACCAGGTGCTGTAGGCTTCTTTTTACATTCTTTTTACATTCATTTTACATCCTTTTTACATTAATTTTACATTCTTTTTACATTCATTCATGTTAAAGAGACCCTTTTGTATGTTATAAATCTTACCTGACAATAGAGAAGACTTTTTAATGCCTACGGCCATACTGGCTTGAATGCGCCCGATCCCGTCTGATCTCAGAAGCTAAGCAAGGTCAGGCCTGGTCAGTACCAGGATGGGAGACCTCATGGGAATACCAGGTGCTGTAGGCTTCTTTTTACATTCATTTTACATCCTTTTACATTCATTTTACATTCTTTTTACATTTATTCATGTTAAAGAGACCCTTTTGTATGTTATAAATCTTACCTGACAATAGAGAAGACTTTTTAATGCCTACGGCCATACTGGCTTGAATGCGCCCGATCCCGTCTGATTTCAGAAGCTAAGCAACGTCAGGCCTGGTCAGTACCAGGATGGGAGACCTCATGGGAATACCAGGTGCTGTAGGCTTCTTTTTACATTCTTTTTACATTCATTTTACATTCTTTTTACATTCATTCATGTTAAAGAGACTCTTTTGTATGTTATAAATCTTACCTGACAATAGAGAAGACTTTTTAATGCCTACGGCCATACTGGCTTGAATGCGCCCGATCCCGTCTGATCTCAGAAGCTAAGCAAGGTCAGGCCTGGTCAGTACCAGGATGGGAGACCTCATGGGAATACCAGGTGCTGTAGGCTTCTTTTTACATTCATTTTACATTCATTTACATTCTTTTTACATTCATTTTACATTCTTTTACATTCATTTTACATTCTTTTTACATTCATTCATGTTAAAGAGACCCTTTTGTATGTTATAAATCTTACCTGACAATAGAGAAGACTTTTTAATGCCTACGGCCATACTGGCTTGAATGCGCCCGATCCCGTCTGATCTCAGAAGCTAAGCAAGGTCAGGCCTGGTCAGTACCAGGATGGGAGACCTCATGGGAATACCAGGTGCTGTAGGCTTCTTTTTACATTCATTCATGTTAAAGAGACCCTTTTGTATGTTATAAATCTTACCTGACAATAGAGAAGACTTTTTAATGCCTACGGCCATACTGGCTTGAATGCGCCCGATCCCGTCTGATCTCAGAAGCTAAGCAAGGTCAGGCCTGGTCAGTACCAGGATGGGAGACCTCATGGGAATACCAGGTGCTGTAGGCTTCTTTTTACATTCATTCATGTTAAAGAGACCCTTTTGTATGTTATAAATCTTACCTGACAATAGAGAAGACTTTTTAATGCCTACGGCCATACTGGCTTGAATGCGCCCTGATCCCGTCTGATCTCAGAAGCTAAGCAAGGTCAGGCCTGGTCAGTACCAGGATGGGAGACCTCATGGGAATACCAGGTGCTGTAGGCTTCATTTTACATTCTTTTTACATTCATTTTACATTCTTTTTACATTCATTCATGTTAAAGAGACCCTTTTGTATGTTATAAATCTTACCTGACAATAGAGAAGACTTTTTAATGCCTACGGCCATACTGGCTTGAATGCGCCCGATCCCGTCTGATCTCAGAAGCTAAGCAAGGTCAGGCCTGGTCAGTACCAGGATGGGAGACCTCATGGGAATACCAGGTGCTGTAGGCTTCTTTTTACATTCATTCATGTTAAAGAGACCCTTTTGTATGTTATAAATCTTACCTGACAATAGAGAAGACTTTTTAATGCCTACGGCCATACTGGCTTGAATGCGCCCGATCCCGTCTGATCTCAGAAGCTAAGCAAGGTCAGGCCTGGTCAGTACCAGGATGGGAGACCTCATGGGAATACCAGGTGCTGTAGGCTTCTTTTTTACATTCATTCATGTTAAAGAGACCCTTTTGTATGTTATAAATCTTACCTGACAATAGAGAAGACTTTTTAATGCCTATGGCCATACTGGCTTGAATGCGCCCGATCCCGTCTGATCTCAGAAGCTAAGCAAGGTCAGGCCTGGTCAGTACCACGATGGGAGACCTCATGGGAATACCAGGTGCTGTAGGCTTCTTTTTACATTCATTCATGTTAAAGAGACCCTTTTGTATGTTATAAATCTTACCTGACAATAGAGAAGACTTTTTAATGCCTACGGCCATACTGGCTTGAATGCACCCGATCCTGTCTGATCTCAGAAGCTAAGCAAGGTCAGGCCTGGTCAGTACCAGGATGGGAGACCTCATGGGAATACCAGGTGCTGTAGGCTTCTTTTTACATTCATTTTACATTCTTTTTACATTCATTTTACATTCTTTTTACATTCATTCATGTTAAAGAGACCCTTTTGTATGTTATAAATCTTACCTGACAATAGAGAAGACTTTTTAATTCCTACGGCCATACTGGCTTGAATGCGCCCGATCCCGTCTGATCTCAGAAGCTAAGCAAGGTCAGGCCTGGTCAGTACCAGGATGGGAGACCTCATGGGAATACCAGGTGCTGTAGGCTTCTTTTTACATTCATTTTACATTCTTTTTACATTCATTTTACATTCTTTTTACATTCTTTTTACATTCATTCATGTTAAAGAGACCCTTTTGTATGTTATAAATCTTACCTGACAATAGAGAAGACTTTTTAATGCCTACGGCCATACTGGCTTGAATGCGCCCGATCCCATCTGATCTCAGAAGCTAAGCAAGGTCAGGCCTGGTCAGTACCAGGATGGGAGACCTCATGGGAATACCAGGTGCTGTAGTCTTCTTTTTACATTCATGTTAAAGAGACCCTTATGTATGTTATAAATCTTACCTGACAATAGAGAAGACTTTTTAATGCCTACGGCCATACTGGCTTGAATGCGCCCGATCCCATCTGATCTCAGAAGCTACGCAAGGTCAGGCCAGGATGGGAGACCTCATGGGAATACCAGGTGCTGTAGGCTACTTTTTACATTCATTTTACATTCATTTTACATTCTTTTTACATTTATTTTACATTCTTTTTACATTCTTTTTACATTCATTCATGTTAAAGAGACCCTTTTGTATGTTATAAATCTTACCTGACAATAGAGAAGACTTTTTAATGCCTACGGCCATACTGGCTTGAATGCGCCTGATCCCATCTGATCCCAGAAGCTAAGCAAGGTCAGGCCTGGTCAGTACCAGGATGGGAGACCTCATGGGAAAACCAGGTGCTGTAGGCTTCTTTTTACATTCATTTTACATTCTTTTTACATTCATTTTACATTCTTTTTACATTCATTCATGTTAAAGAGACCCTTTTGTATGTTATAAATCTTACCTGACAATAGAGAAGACTTTTTAATGCCTACGGCCATACTGGCTTGAATGCGCCCGATCCCGTCTGATCTCAGAAGCTAAGCAAGGTCAGTCCTGGTCAGTACCAGGATGGGAGACCTCATGGGAATACCAGGTGCTGTAGGCTTCTTTTTACATTCATTTTACATTCTTTTTACATTCATTTTACATTCTTTTTACATTCATTCATGTTAAAGACACCCTTTTGTATGTTATAAATCTTACCTGACAATAGAGAAGACTTTTTAATGCCTACGGCCATACTGTCTTGAATGCGCCTGATCCCGTCTGATTTCAGAAGCTAAGCAAGGTCAGACCTGGTCAGTACCAGGATGGGAGACCTCATGGGAATACCAGGTGCTGTAGGCTTCTTTTTACTTTCTTTTTACATTCATTTTACATTCTTTTTACATTTATTCATGTTAAAGAGACTCTTTTGTATGTTATAAATCTTACCTGACAATAGAGAAGACTTTTTAATGCCTACGGCCATACTTGCTTGAATGCGCCCGATCCCGTCTGATCTCAGAAGCTAAGCAAGGTCAGGCCTGGTCAGTACCAGGATGGGAGACCTCATGGGAATACCAGGTGCTGTAGGCTTCTTTTTACATTCATTTTACATTCATTTTACATTCATTTACATTCTTTTTACATTCATTTTACATTCTTTTTACATTCATTTTACATTCTTTTTACATTCTTTTTACATTCATTCATGTTAAAGAGACCCTTTTGTATGTTATAAATCTTACCTGACAATAGAGAAGACTTTTTAATGCCTACGGCCATACTGGCTTGAATGCGCCCGATCCCGTCTGATCTCAGAAGCTAAGCAAGGTCAGGCCTGGTCAGTACCAGGATGGGAGACCTCATGGGAATACCATGTGCTGTAGGCTTCTTTTTACATTCATTCATGTTAAAGAGACCCTTTTGTATGTTATAAATCTTACCTGACAATAGAGAAGACTTTTTAATGCCTACGGCCATACTGGCTTGAATGCGCCCAATCCAGTATGATCTCAGAAGCTAAGCAAGGTCAGGCCTGATCAGTACCAGGATGGGAGACCTCATGGGAATACCAGGTGCTGTAGGCTTCTTTTTACATTCATTCATGTTAAAGAGACCCTTTTGTATGTTATAAATCTTACCTGACAATAGAGAAGAATTTTTAATGCCTACAGCCATATTGGCTTGAATGCGCCTGATCCCATCTGATCTCAGAAGATAAGCAAGGTCAGGCCTGGTCAGTACCAGGATGGGAGACCTCATGGGAAAACCAGGTGCTGTAGGCTTCATTTTACATTCATTTTACATTCTTTTTACATTCATTCATGTTAAAGAGACCCTTTTGTATGTTATAAATCTTACCTGACAATAGAGAAGACTATTTAATGCCTACAGCCATACTGGCTTGAATGTGCCCGATCCCGTCTGATCTCAGAAGCTAAGCAAGGTCAGGCCTGGTCAGTACCAGGATGGGAGACCTCATGGGAATACCAGGTGCTGTAGGCTTCTTTTTACATTCATTCATGTTAAAGAGACCCTTTTGTATGTTATAAATCTTACCTGACAATAGAGAAGATTTTTTAATGCCTACGGCCATACTGGCTTTAATGCGTCCGATCCCGTCTGATCTCAGAAGCTAAGCAAGGTCAGGCCTGGTCAGTACCAGGATGGGAGACCTCATGGGAAAACCAGGTGCTGTAGGCTTCTTTTTACATTCATTTTACATTCTTTTTACATTCTTTTTACATTCATTCATGTTAAAGAGACCCTTTTGTATGTTATAAATCTTACCTGACAATAGAGAAGACTTTTTAATGCCTACGGCCATACTGGCTTGAATGCGCCCGATCCCGTCTGATCTCAGAAGCTAAGCAAGGTCAGTCCTGGTCAGTACCAGGATGGGAGACCTCATGGGAATACCAGGTGCTATAGGCTTCTTTTTACATTCATTCATGTTAAAGAGACTCTTTTGTATGTTATAAATCTTACCTGACAATAGAGAAGACTTTTTAATGCCTACGGCCATACTGGCTTGAATGCGCCCGATCCCGTCTGATCTCAGAAGCTAAGCAAGGTCAGGCCTGGTCAGTACCAGGATGGGAGACCTCATGGGAATACCAGGTGCTGTAGGCTTCTTTTTACATTCATTTTACATTCATTTACATTCTTTTTACATTCATTTTACATTCTTTTTACATTCATTTTACATTCTTTTTACATTCTTTTTACATTCATTCATGTTAAAGAGACCCTTTTGTATGTTATAAATCTTACCTGACAATAGAGAAGACTTTTTAATGCCTACGGCCATAATGGCTTGAATGCGCCCGATCCCGTCTGATCTCAGAAGCTAAGCAAGGTCAGGCCTAGTCAGTACCAGGATGGGAGACCTCATGGGAATACCAGGTGCTGTAGGCTTCTTTTTACATTCATTCATGTTAAAGAGACCCTTTTGTATGTTATAAATCTTACCTGACAATAGAGAAGACTTTTTAATGCCTACGGCCATACTGGCTTGAATGCGCCCAATCCAGTATGATCTCAGAAGCTAAGCAAGGTCAGGCCTGATCAGTACCAGGATGGGAGATCTCATGGGAATACCAGGTGATGTAGGCTTCTTTTTACATTCATTCATGTTAAAGAGACCCTTTTGTATGTTATAAATCTTACCTGACAATAGAGAAGAATTTTTAATGCCTACAGCCATATTGGCTTGAATGCGCCTGATCCCATCTGATCTCAGAAGCTAAGCAAGGTCAGGCCTGGTCAGTACCAGGATGGGAGACCTCATGGGAAAACCAGGTGCTGTAGGCTTCATTTTACATTCTTTTTACATTCATTTTACATTCTTTTTACATTCATTCATGTTAAAGAGACCCTTTTGTATGTTATAAATCTTACCTGACAATAGAGAAGACTTTTTAATGCCTACGGCCATACTGGCTTGAATGTGCCCGATCCCGTCTGATCTCAGAAGCTAAGCAAGGTCAGGCCTGGTCAGTACCAGGATGGGAGACCTCATGGGAATACCAGGTGCTGTATGCTTCTTTTTACATTCATTCATGTTAAAGAGACCCTTTTGTATGTTATAAATCTTACCTGACAATAGAGAAGATTTTTTAATTCCTACGGCCATACTGGCTTTAATGCGCCCGATCCCGTCTGATCTCAGAAGCTAAGCAAGGTCAGGCCTGGTCAGTACCAGGATGGGAGACCTCATGGGAATACCAGGTGCTGTAGGCTTCTTTTTACATTCATTCATGTTAAAGAGACCCTTTTGTATGTTATAAATCTTACCCGACAATAGAGAAGACTTTTTAATGCCTATGGCCATACTGGCTTGAATGCGCCCGATCCCGTCTGATCTCAGAAGCTAAGCAAGGTCAGGCCTGGTCAGTACCAGGATGGGAGACCTCATGGGAATACCAGGTGCTGTAGGCTTCTTTTTACATTCATTCATGTTAAAGAGACCCTTTTGTATGTTATAAATCTTACCTGACAATAGAGAAGACTTTTTAATGCCTACGGCCATACTGGCTTGAATGCACCCGATCCAGTCTGATCTCAGAAGCTAAGCAAGGTCAGGCCTGGTCAGTACCAGGATGGGAGACCTCATGGGAATACCAGGTGCTGTAGGCTTCTTTTTACATTCATTTTACATTCTTTTTACATTCATTTTACATTCTTTTTACATTCATTCATGTTAAAGAGACCCTTTTGTATGTTATAAATCTTACCTGACAATAGAGAAGACTTTTTAATTCCTACGGCCATACTGGCTTGAATGCGCCCGATCCCATCTGATCTCAGAAGCTAAGCAAGGTCAGGCCTGGTCAGTACCAGGATGGGAGACCTCATGGGAATACCAGGTGCTGTAGGCTTCTTTTTACATTCATTTTACATTCTTTTTACATTCATTTTACATTCTTTTTACATTCTTTTTACATTCATTCATGTTAAAGAGACCCTTTTGTATGTTATAAATCTTACCTGACAATAGAGAAGGCTTTTTAATGCCTACGGCCATACTGGCTTGAATGCGCCCGATCCCATCTGATCTCAGAAGCTAAGCAAGGTCAGGCCTGGTCAGTACCAGGATGGGAGACCTCATGGGAATACCAGGTGCTGTAGGCTTCTTTTTACATTCATGTTAAAGAGACCCTTATGTATGTTATAAATCTTACCTGACAATAGAGAAGACTTTTTAATGCCTACGGCCATACTGGCTTGAATGCGCCCGATCCCATCTGATCTCAGAAGCTACGCAAGGTCAGGCCAGGATGGGAGACCTCATGGGAATACCAGGTGCTGTAGGCTACTTTTTACATTCATTTTACATTCATTTTACATTCTTTTTACATTTATTTTACATTCTTTTTACATTCTTTTTACATTCATTCATGTTAAAGAGACCCTTTTGTATGTTATAAATCTTACCTGACAATAGAGAAGACTTTTTAATGCCTACGGTAATACTGGCTTGAATGCGCCTGATCCCATCTGATCCCAGAAGCTAAGCAAGGTCAGGCCTGGTCAGTACCAGGATGGGAGACCTCATGGGAAAACCAGGTGCTGTAGGCTTCTTTTTACATTCATTTTACATTCTTTTTACATTCATTTTACATTCTTTTTACATTCATTCATGTTAAAGAGACCCTTTTGTATGTTATAAATCTTACCTGACAATAGAGAAGACTTTTTAATGCCTACGGCCATACTGGCTTGAATGCGCCCGATCCCGTCTGATCTCGGAAGCTAAGCAAGGTCAGTCCTGGTCAGTACCAGGATGGGAGACCTCATGGGAATACCAGGTGCTGTAGGCTTCTTTTTACATTCATTTTACATTCTTTTTACATTCATTTTACATTCTTTTTACATTCATTCATGTTAAAGACACCCTTTTGTATGTTATAAATCTTACCTGACAATAGAGAAGACTTTTTAATGCCTACGGCCATACTGTCTTGAATGCGCCCGATCCCGTCTGATTTCAGAAGCTAAGCAAGGTCAGACCTGGTCAGTACCAGGATGGGAGACCTCATGGGAATACCAGGTGCTGTAGGCTTCTTTTTACTTTCTTTTTACATTCATTTTACATTCTTTTTACATTCATTCATGTTAAAGAGACTCTTTTGTATGTTATAAATCTTACCTGACAATAGAGAAGACTTTTTAATGCCTACGGCCATACTGGCTTGAATGCGCCCGATCCCGTCTGATCTCAGAAGCTAAGCAAGGTCAGGCCTGGTCAGTACCAGGATGGGAGACCTCATGGGAATACCAGGTGCTGTAGGCTTCTTTTTACATTCATTTTACATTCATTTTACATTCATTTACATTCTTTTTACATTCATTTTACATTCTTTTTACATTCATTTTACATTCTTTTTACATTCTTTTTACATTCATTCATGTTAAAGAGACCCTTTTGTATGTTATAAATCTTACCTGACAATAGAGAAGACTTTTTAATGCCTACGGCCATACTGGCTTGAATGCGCCCGATCCCGTCTGATCTCAGAAGCTAAGCAAGGTCAGGCCTGGTCAGTACCAGGATGGGAGACCTCATGGGAATACCATGTGCTGTAGGCTTCTTTTTACATTCATTCATGTTAAAGAGACCCTTTTGTATGTTATAAATCTTACCTGACAATAGAGAAGACTTTTTAATGCCTACGGCCATACTGGCTTGAATGCGCCCAATCCAGTATGATCTCAGAAGCTAAGCAAGGTCAGGCCTGATCAGTACCAGGATGGGAGACCTCATGGGAATACCAGGTGCTGTAGGCTTCTTTTTACATTCATTCATGTTAAAGAGACCCGTTTGTATGTTATAAATCTTACCTGACAATAGAGAAGAATTTTTAATGCCTACAGCCATATTGGCTTGAATGCGCCTGATCCCATCTGATCTCAGAAGATAAGCAAGGTCAGGCCTGGTCAGTACCAGGATGGGAGACCTCATGGGAAAACCAGGTGCTGTAGGCTGCATTTTACATTCATTTTACATTCTTTTTACATTCATTCATGTTAAAGAGACCCTTTTGTATGTTATAAATCTTACCTGACAATAGAGAAGACTTTTTAATGCCTACAGCCATACTGGCTTGAATGTGCCCGATCCCGTCTGATCTCAGAAGCTAAGCAAGGTCAGGCCTGGTCAGTACCAGGATGGGAGACCTCATGGGAATACCAGGTGCTGTAGGCTTCTTTTTACATTCATTCATGTTAAAGAGACCCTTTTGTATGTTATAAATCTTACCTGACAATAGAGAAGATTTTTTAATGCCTACGGCCATACTGGCTTTAATGCGCCCGATCCCGTCTGATCTCAGAAGCTAAGCAAGGTCAGGCCTGGTCAGTACCAGGATGGGAGACCTCATGGGAAAACCAGGTGCTGTAGGCTTCTTTTTACATTCATTTTACATTCTTTTTACATTCTTTTTACATTCATTCATGTTAAAGAGACCCTTTTGTATGTTATAAATCTTACCTGACAATAGAGAAGACTTTTTAATGCCTACGGCCATACTGGCTTGAATGCACCCGATCCCGTCTGATCTCGGAAGCTAAGCAAGGTCAGTCCTGGTCAGTACCAGGATGGGAGACCTCATGGGAATACCAGGTGCTGTAGGCTTCTTTTTACATTCATTTTACATTCTTTTTACATTCATTTTACATTCTTTTTACATTTATTCATGTTAAAGACACCCTTTTGTATGTTATAAATCTTACCTGACAATAGAGAAGACTTTTTAATGCCTACGGCCATACTGGCTTGAATGCGCCCGATCCCGTCTGATCTCAGCAGCTAAGCAACGTCAGGCCTGGTCAGTACCAGGATGGGAGACCTCATGGGAATACCAGGTGCTGTAGGCTTCTTTTTACATTCTTTTTACATTCATTTTACATTCTTTTTACATTCATTCATGTTAAAGAGACCCTTTTGTATGTTATAAATCTTACCTGACAATAGAGAAGACTTTTTAATCCCTTCGGCCATACTGGCTTGAATGCGCCCGATCCCGTCTGATCTCAGAAGCTAAGCAAGGTCAGGCCTGGTCAGTACCAGGATGGGAGACCTCATGGGAATACCAGGTGCTGTAGGCTTCTTTTTACATTCATTTACATTCTTTTTACATTCTTTTTACATTCATTTTACATTCTTTTTACATTCTTTTTACATTCATTCATGTTAAAGAGACCCTTTTGTATGTTATAAATCTTACCTGACAATAGAGAAGACTTTTTAATGCCTACGGCCATAATGGCTTGAATGCGCCCGATCCCGTCTGATCTCAGAAGCTAAGCAAGGTCAGGCCTAGTCAGTACCAGGATGGGAGACCTCATGGGAATACCAGGTGCTGTAGGCTTCTTTTTACATTCATTCATGTTAAAGAGACCCTTTTGTATGTTATAAATCTTACCTGACAATAGAGAAGACTTTTTAATTCCTACGGCCATACTGGCTTGAATGCGCCCAATCCAGTATGATCTCAGAAGCTAAGCAAGGTCAGGCCTGATCAGTACCTGGATGGGAGACCTCATGGGAATACCAGGTGATGTAGGCTTCTTTTTACATTCATTCATGTTAAAGAGACCCTTTTGTATGTTATAAATCTTACCTGACAATAGAGAAGAATTTTTAATGCCTACAGATATATTGGCTTGAATGCGCCTGATCCCATCTGATCTCAGAAGCTAAGCAAGGTCAGGCCTGGTCAGTACCAGGATGGGAGACTTCATGGGAAAACCAGGTGCTGTAGGCTTCATTTTACATTCTTTTTACATTCATTTTACATTCTTTTTACATTCATTCATGTTAAAGAGACCCTTTTGTATGTTATAAATCTTACCTGACAATAGAGAAGACTTTTTAATGCCTACGGCCATACTGGCTTGAATGTGCCCGATCCCGTCTGATCTCAGAAGCTAAGCAAGGTCAGGCCTGGTCAGTACCAGGATGGGAGACCTCATGGGAATACCAGGTGCTGTAGGCTTCTTTTTACATTCATTCATGTTAAAGAGACCCTTTTGTATGTTATAAATCTTACCCGACAATAGAGAAGACTTTTTAATGCCTATGGCCATACTGGCTTGAATGCGCCCGATCCCGTCTGATCTCAGAAGCTAAGCAAGGTCAGGCCTGGTCAGTACCAGGATGGGAGACCTCATGGGAATACCAGGTGCTGTAGGCTTCTTTTTACATTCATTCATGTTAAAGAGACCCTTTTGTATGTTATAAATCTTACCTGACAATAGAGAAGACTTTTTAATGCCTACGGCCATACTGGCTTGAATGCACCCGATCCAGTCTGATCTCAGAAGCTAAGCAAGGTCAGGCCTGGTCAGTACCAGGATGGGAGACCTCATGGGAATACCAGGTGCTGTAGGCTTCTTTTTACATTCATTTTACATTCTTTTTACATTCATTTTACATTCTTTTTACATTCATTCATGTTAAAGAGACCCTTTTGTATGTTATAAATCTTACCTGACAATAGAGAAGACTTTTTAATTCCTACGGCCATACTGGCTTGAATGCGCCCGATCCAGTCTGATCTCAGAAGCTAAGCAAGGTCAGGCCTGGTCAGTACCAGGATGGGAGACCTCATGGGAATACCAGGTGCTGTAGGCTTCTTTTTACATTCATTCATGTTAAAGAGACCCTTTTGTATGTTATAAATGTTACCTGACAATAGAGAAGACTTTTTAATGCCTACGGCCATACTGGCTTGAATGCGCCCGATCCCGTCTGATTTCAGAAGCTAAGCAAGGTCAGGCCTGGTCAGTACCAGGATGGGAGACCTCATGGGAATACCAGGTGCTGTAGGCTTCTTTTTACATTCTTTTTACATTCTTTTTACATTCATTCATGTTAAAGAGACTCTTTTGTATGTTATAAATCTTACCTGACAATAGAGAAGACTTTTTAATGCCTACGGCCATACTGGCTTGAATGCTCCCGATCCCGTCTGATCTCAGAAGCTAAGCAAGGTCAGGCCTGGTCAGTACCGGGATGGGAGACCTCATGGGAATACCAGGTGCTGTAGGCTTCTTTTTACATTCATTCATGTTAAAGAGACCCTTTGGTATGTTATAAATCTTACCTGACAATAGAGAAGATTTTTTAAGGCCTACGGCCATACTGCCTTGCATGTGCCTGATCCCGTCTGATCTCAAAAGCTAAGCAAGGTCAGGCCTGGTCAGTACCAGGATGGGAGACCTCATGAGAATACCAGGTGCTGTAGGCTTCTTTTTACATTCATTCATGTTAAAGAGACCCTTTTGTATGTTATAAAATTTACCTGACAATAGAGAAGACTTTTTAATGCCTACGGCCATACTGGCTTGAATGCGCCCGATCCCGTCTGATCTCAGAAGCTAAGCAAGGTCAGGCCTGGTCAGTACCAGGATGGGAGACCTCATGGGAATACCAGGTGCTGTAGGCTTCTTTTTACATTCATTCATGTTAAAGAGACCCTTTTGTATGTTATAAATCTTACCCGACAATAGAGAAGACTTTTTAATGCCTATGGCCATACTGGTTTGAATGCGCCCGATCCCGTCTGATCTCAGAAGCTAAGCAAGGTCAGGCTTCGTCAGTACCAGGATGGGAGACCTCATGGGAATACCAGGTGCTGTAGGCTTCTTTTTACATTCATTCATGTTAAAGAGACCCTTTTGTATGTTATAAATCTTACCTGACAATAGAGAAGACTTTTTAATCCATACGGCCATACTGGCTTGAATGTGCCCGATCCAGTCTGATCTCAGAAGCTAAGCAAGGTCAGGCCTGGTCAGTACCAGGATGGGAGACCTCATGGGAATACCAGGTGCTGTAGGCTTCTTTTTACATTCATTCATGTTAAAGAGACCCTTTTGTATGTTATAAATCTTGACAATAGAGAAGAATTTTTAATGCCTACAGCCATATTGGCTTGAATGCGCCTGATCCCATCTGATCTCAGAATACCAGGATGGGAGACCTCATGGGAAAACCAGGTGCTGTAGGCTTCTTTTTACATTCATTTTACATTCTTTTTACATTCATTTTACATTCTTTTTACATTCATTCATGTTAAAGAGACCCTTTTGTATGTTATAAATCTTACCTGACAATAGAGAAGACTTTTTAATGCCTATGGCCATACTGGCTTCAATGCGCCCGATCACGTCTGATCTCAGAAGCTAAGCAAGGTCAGGCCTGGTCAGTACCAGGATGGGAGACCTCATGGGAATACCAGGTGCTGTAGGCTTCTTTTTACATTCATTCATGTTAGAGAGACCCTTTTGTATGTTATAAATCTTACCTGACAATAGAGAAGACTTTTTAATGCCTATGGCCATACTGGCTTGAATGCTCCCGATCCCATCTGATCTCAGAAGCTAAGCAAGGTCAGGCCTGGTCAGTACCAGGATGGGAGACCTCATGGGAATACCAGGTGCTGTAGGCTTCTTTTTACATTCATTCATGTTAAAGAGACCCTTTTGTATGTTATAAATCTTACCTGACAATACAGAAGACTTTTTAATGCCTACAGCCATACTGGCTTGAATGCGCCCGATCCCGTCTGATCTCAGAAGCTAAGCAAGGTCAGGCCTGGTCAGTACCAGGATGGGAGACCTCATGGGAATACCAGGTGCTGTAGGCTTCTTTTTACATTCATTCATGTTAATGAGACCCTTTTGTATGTTATAAATCTTACCTGACAATAGAGAAGACTTTTTAATGCCTACGGCCATACTGGCTTGAATGCGCCCGATCCCGTCTGATCTCAGAAGCTAAGCAAGGTCAGGTCTGGTCAGTACCAGGATGGGAGACCTCATGGGAATACCAGGTGCTGTAGGCTTCTTTTTACATTCATTCATGTTAAAGAGACCCTTTTGTATGTTATAAATCTTACCTGACAATACAGAAGACTTTTTAATGCCTACGGCCATACTGGCTTGAATGCGCCCGATCCCGTCTGATCTCAGAAGCTAAGCAAGGTCAGGCCTGGTCAGTACCAGGATGGGAGACCTCATGGGAATACCAGGTGCTGTAGGCTTCTTTTTACATTCATTCATGTTAAAGAGACCCTTTTGTATGTTATAAATCTTACCTGACAATAGAGAAGACTTTTTAATGCCTACGGCCATACTGGCTTGAATGCGCCCGATCCCGTCTGATCTCAGAAGCTAAGCAAGGTCAGGCCTGGTCAGTACCAGGATGGGAGACCTCATGGGAATACCAGGTGCTGTAGGCTTCTTTTTACATTCATTCATGTTAAAGAGACTCTTTTGTATGTTATAAATCTTACCTGACAATAGAGAAGACTTTTTAATGCCTACGGCCATACTGGCTTGAATGCGCCCAATCCCGTCTCATCTCAGAAGCTAAGCAAGGTCAGGCCTGGTCAGTACCAGGATGGGAGACCTCATGGGAATACCAGGTGCTGTAGGCTTCTTTTTACATTCATACATGTTAAAGAGACCCTTTTGTATTTTATAAATCTTACCTGACAATAGAGAAGACTTTTTAATGCCTACGGCCATACTGGCTTGAATGTGCCCAATCCCGTCTGATCTCAAAAGCTAAGTAAGGTCAGGCCTGGTCAGTACCAGGATGGGAGACCTCATGAGAATACCAGGTGCTGTAGGCTTCTTTTTACATTCATTCATGTTAAAGAGACCCTTTTGTATGTTATAAATCTTACCTGACAATAGAGAAGACTTTTTAATGCCTACGGCTATACTGGCTTGAATGCGCCCGATCCCGTCTGATCTCAGAAGCTAAGCAAGGTCAGGCCTGGTCAGTACCAGAATGGGAGACCTCATGGGAATACCAGGTGCTGTAGGCTTCTTTTTACATTCATTCATGTTAAAGAGACCCTTTTGTATGTTATAAATCTTACCTGACAATAGAGAAGACTTTTTAATGCCTACGGCCATACTGGCTTGAATGTGCCCGATCCCATCTGATCTCAGAAGCTAAGCAAGGTCAGGCCTGGTCAGTACCAGGATGTGAGACCTCATGGGAATACCAGGTGCTGTAGGCTTCTTTTTACATTCATTTTACATTTATTTTACATTCTTTTTACATTCATTTTACATTCTTTTTACATTCATTCATGTTAAAGAGACCCTTTTGTATGTTATAAATCTTACCTGACAATAGAGAAGACTTTTTAATTCCTCCAGCCGTACTGGCTTGAATGCACTCAATCCCGTCTGATCTCAGAAGCTAAGCAAGGTCAGGCCTGTTCAGTACCAGGATGGGAGACCTCATGGGAATACCAGGTGCTGTAGGCTTCTTTTTACATTCGTTTTACATTCATTTTACATTCTTTTTACATTTATTTTACATTCTTTTTACATTCATTCATGTTAAAGAGACCCTTTTGTATGTTATAAATCTTACCTGACAATAGAGAAGACTTTTTAATGCCTACAGCCATACTGGCTTGAATGCGCCCGATCCTATCTGATCTCAGAAGCTAAGCAAGGTCAGGCCTGGTCAGTACCAGGATGGGAGACCTCATGGGAATACCAGGTGCTGAGGGTTTCTTTTTACATTCATTCATGTTAAAGAGACCCTTTTGTATGTTATAAATCTTACTTGACAATAGAGAAGACTTTTTAAAGCCTACAGCCATACTGGCTTGAATGAGCCCGATCCCGTCTGATCTCAGAAGCTATTCAAGGTAAGGCCTGGTCATTACCAGGATGGGAGACCTCATGGGAATACCAGGTGCTGTAGGCTTCTTTTTACATTCATTCATGTTAAAGAGACCCTTTTGTATGTTATAAATCTTACCTGACAATAGAGAAGACTGGCTTGAATGCGCCCGATCCCATCTGATCTCAGAAGCTAAGCAAGGTCAGACCTGGTCAGTACCAGGATGGGAGACCTCATGGGAATACCAGGTGCTGTAGGCTTCTTTTTACATTCATTCATGTTAAAGAGACCCTTTTGTATGTTATAAATCTTACCTGACAATAGAAAAGACTTTTTAATGCCTACGGCCATACTGGTTTGAATGCGCCCGATCCCATCTGATCTCAGAAGCTAAGCAAGGTCAGGATTGGTCAGTACCAGGATGGGAGACCTCATGGGAATACCAGGTGCTGTAGGCTTCTTTTTACATTCATTTTACATTCTTTTTACATTCATTCAAACTGAATAGGGGTCTAAATAAGCATCTAACATATTTTTTTAAAGAAGATTTTAGTTAGTAAACATCTATCCAAAAGGCAAGGTTTTAACTAACTAAAAACGTCTTTAAAAAAAAATATGCTATGTGCTTATTTAGACCCCTATTCAATTGGCCCAATCTCAATTGAATGAGGGCCCTTACATGCTGAAAAAGACCATGCTTTGCTAAGTCAAAAAGAAGAAATATACAATTAACCATTTCCCTTTCTTTTTCAAACAGGAGCCTCTATCATTCGACACTTCAATCAAGGTAAAGTATAACAAGTAGAAAAAAGAAACCAACTATGAGCCTCATTCAATTCCGAGTTGGCCAATTGAATAGGACTCTATATAAGCACATAATATATTTTTTATACAGACTTTTTAGTTACTGAACTTCTATCCAAAATCAAGGTCTTCACTAACTAAAAACTTCTGTCAAAAAATATGTTATGTGCTTATATAGAGCCCTATTCAATTGGCAAAATTGCAATTGAATGAGGACCTATATATGTTTAATGGCCGAGGGCCTCATTCAAATGTGATTTGGCCATTTCAATAGGGCTCTATATAAGCACAGAGCATATTTTTTTACATAAGTTTTTAGTTAGTGAAGACCTTGCTTTTGTATACAAGTTCACTAACTAAAAACTTCTGTAAAAAAAGATGCTATGTGTTCATATTGAGCCCTATTCGATTGCCCAAAATGCAATTGAATGATGCCCGACAATATAACAAATGCAGCAACCAAAGGCCCTCATTCAATTGCTATTTTGGCCAATTGAATAGGGCTCTAAATAAGCACATTTAGAGCCCTATTGAATTGGCCAAACTGCAATTGAATGAGGCCCAAAGTATGCAACATATGGTACACACAAAGTGGTACACACAAAACAGGATTGTAACAAACTCACACAAACACATAGCAAACTAAATTAATATTCTTATTCAATGTTTAACAACCTATAAGCCTTACAAAGAAGCCTAAATAAGCATACCAGGACCCTCATTCAATTGCAATTTGGCCAATTGAATAAGGCTTGAAATAAGCACATAACATTTTTTTTTTAAATAAGTTTTTAGTTAGTAAACCTCTATCCAAAAGCAAGGTCTTCACTAACTAAAAACTTCTTTAAAAAAAATAGGCTATGTGCTTATTTAGAGACGTATTCAACTGGCCAAATCGCAATTGAATGAGGCCCCAAAAGTGGTGCGCACCAAACAGGATTGTAGAAAAACTCACACAAACACATAGCAAACTAAATTAATATTCTTATTTAATGTTTAACAACCTATAAGCCTTACAAAGAAGCCTAAATAAGCATACTAAAAGTGGTGCGCACCAATAAGGATTGTAGGAAAACTCACACAAACACATAGCAAAGTAAATTAATATTCTTATTTAATGTTTAACTACCTATAAGCCTTAGAAAAAAGCATAAATTATCATAACAAAATTGGTGCGCACCAAACAGGATTGTAGGAAAACTAATACAAACACATAGTAAAGTCAATTAATATTCTTATTTAATATTTAAGAATCTTTAACTACCTATAAGCCTTACAAAGAAGCCTAAATAAGTATACCAAAAGTGCTGGACAGAAAATAGGATAATGCTAAAACCAGTGCAATCATATACAAAATAATTGACAAAAAAATCATTACAGTATAAAAAAATAATGTATGGAATATAAAAATACATTTTAAGTATTTTGAAAAGGTTGCACAAAAAAATAAATAGCAGAAAAATTCACCATAACACATACAATACACAGAAATAATGTCATTTTTTAGTTAATACAAATACATTCAAATCAAATAACATTTTCATTTTTATTTTACAACAGATACTGCGTCAAGACCATCGGACCAGGAGTTTCAACTGAGGACCAGACCAGCGGACTAGGACTTTCAACAGAGGACTACACCATCGGACAAGGACTTTCAACAGAGGACCAGACCATCGGACGAGGACTTTCAACAGAGGACTACACCATCGGACGAGGACTTTCAACAGAGGACCAGACGATTGGACGAGGACTTTCAACACAGGACCAGACCATACTGTTTTAAAGTCCAAGGACAAATTTATCATCGCACTTCCCATTTACATCCAGAGGAAGGAGATCAAAGAAAATTCGCTCAACTATATGTCCTAGATACAATGGAAGCTGTTGACCAACGTATGCAGATGGAAGAAAATAAAAAATGCTTACACAGTATTTTATAGAGCTAAATAACATTATGGACAACAATCCCTACAGTAAAGCTTATAAAAGATTGGCAGAAGTAGAAAATGAACAACTACTTCATGCACAAAGACATCAATTACAAATGCCGAAGGTTAATATGGTGCTTAAAAGATACAGACATACTGATAAACGTCGTTATAACTTGCCAATATCAAATGAGGTTGCAATGGTGTTTCAGAATGATGGAGAACCATCATTTCAAAGAGACATTAGAATATATCCCAGAAATGAGGAGCAACCGTTCATTAATATGAGTATCTTAAATCCAAATTTAGATCCAATGACATATCCCATCTTTTTCCCACACGGAGAAGCAGGTTGGCAACCAAAATTAACACTTCCCAGTTACCCAAATGCTAAAGCCAGAATCCGAAATAATGTTACTATGCTTGAATTTAAAGTAGCTCAAATTGCCATTCGAAATACATTTAATCCAATTTTATGTGGTGGAAAACTAACCCAACAATGGATTATTGATTCTTATTTGCAAGTTGAGGCAAATAATTTAAACTTTATCAAATATCAACAAGATAAACTCCGTGTAGAACAATATTTTGGACTAATGGACTATGTTGCTGACATGGCTACAAGCAGAGACATGACAGCTGGCAAAGCCATCATTTTACCATCTTCCTTTCAAGGATCTCCTCGAAATATGAGAGAAAGATACAATGATGCTATGGCTATTGTCACCAAATTTGGCAAACCCGATTTATTTCTGACATTTACATGTAATCCACAATGGCCAGAAATTACACAAAATCTACTTCTTGGACAAAGTGCTTCAGATCGACCAGATTTAGTAGCCAGAGTTTTTAAGATTAAATTAAATGAATTAATACGTGACTTCACTATAAATCAGTTATTTGGCAAATGTCTTGCTTATGTATATACCATTGAATTTAAAAAAAAGGCCTTCTACATGCACATCTTCTAATAATACTTCAAGAAAAAGATAAATTAGATACTTCGGACAAAGTGGATGCAGTCATTGTTGCTGAACTACCAGATCCAGAACTATATGGTAGACTATATGAGATTGTTACTCATCGCATGATTCATGGACCCTGTGGTGACCTTAATCCACAATCACCATGTATGGAAAATAATAAATGTTCCAAAGAATTTCCAAAAGATTATAGAGACAAAACCTATGCCAATTGTGATGGATATCCACTTTATAAAAGAAGAGAAGGAGATAGTGCCATTATTCGTGGAAAAAAAGTGGACAATAGATATGTAGTACCCTACAATCCACATTTACTCATGAAGTTGTACCCACATCAACGTAGAAGCCTGCACTTCCATCAAATCCATTAAATATGTCTACAAATATATTTACAAAGGCTACGATGCAGCTACTGTAGTCGTCAAAAGTGCAGACAACCCTGAATGTAGTGAGTTAGTACATGATGAACTTGCATCTCATGTAGATGCTCGCTATGTCAGTGCGCCAGAAGCTATGTGGCGGCTTTTAAAATTTGAAATGCATGATAGATCACATGCAGTAAATAGGTTAGCAGTACATTTGCCACAACGACATTTAGTGTATTTCCATGCTGGAAATGAAATGAATGCATTGGCCCAAAGTGAAGATCGTCACACTACACTAACTGCATGGTTTGAATTAAATTCCACTGATTCAGAAGCAACACAATACTTATATATTGAAATTCCATATCACTATGTTTTTGTGAATGGATTATGGAGACCAAGAAAAAGCAGAGGCAATAAAATAATTCCAAGAATTTACACAGTCAGTCCAAGAGATGTTGAACGTTTTTGCTTACGGATATTGCTTTTAAATGTTCCTGGAGCACAAAGTTTTGAACACTTAAGAACTGTTAATGACATTGTATATGAATCCTTCCATTTAGCTGCAAGACATAGGAACTTACTATCTGATGATACAGAATGGGAAAGATGTTTAAAAGAAGCAGCACAATGTCAAATGCCACGACAGATGAGAGAACAATTTGCTTTTATTTGTATCTTCTCAAATGCTCCAAATGCATTAGCGTTGTGGGATACTTTTAAAAGTAATATGGCTGAAGACTTTATGCGACGATACAATGAACCCATTGCACACTTAAAAGCGTTAATGGAAATCCAAGAAGTATTTTTAACTCATGGATTAAGTTGTGCAAGTTTTAATTTGCCTGATCCAGGTCTTATAGATGACATAAACTTTGAAGACTATGACATTCAACTACAAGCAGAAAGAACAGAAGAAAGACTTGCAACTTTAAATACATTACAATTGCAAGCATTTAATGCCATTAAAAATGCAATAGATGATGACATGGTAACAGAGCGTTATTTCTATCTTGATGGACCTGGCGGATCAGGAAAAACCTATCTGTATAATTTATTAATGAGTTCAGTACGAGCACAAGGTCAAATAGCAATGGGGTTTGCCACTACTGTAATTGCTGCACTTTTGTTAGAAGGTGGAAGAACTGTTCATAGTGGATTTAAACTGCCAGTGCCTATTTTAGAAACTTCTGTGTCAGATATTCGCATGACATCATTACAAGCAAAGAAATTGAACAAATGTAAATTAATTATAATAAATGAGGCCACAATGATGTCATGCTATGCCCTCCAAAGCCGTTTGCTTTGTGAAGTCATGGATAATACTTTTCCATTTGGTGGAAAGGTAATGTTGTTAGGTGCCGATTTTAGACAAACATTATCTGTCGTTGTACATGGAAATCGAACTGACATTATTGAAACATGTATAAAGTCAAGCACACTATGGAAACATTTTACCCATCTTCAACTGAAACAAAATATGAGATCAGAAGGCCAAACTGATTTCAATGATTGGCTTATTAAAATTGGAGAAGGCAGAACAGAAAAAATACCACATTTACCTGACGACACTGTAGAGATCCCACCTCATATGATTTGTCAACAAGATATTATATTGGCTATGTTTCAAGAGAGCATAAATAACCAGGAATATTCCGAGCTTGCCAACCAAGTATTACTAACGTGTAAAAATAAGGATGCATTAATCCTCAATAATGAAATCTTAAAAAAAATTAATGCACCACAAAGAAATTATCACAGTGCTGATTCTGTACTTACTGATGACAATGAAAGTCAGGCCAACTTTTCGACTGAATTCATAAACTCACTAACTCCTTCTGGAATGCCACCACATATTTTGCAGCTAAAGAAAGGTGCAATTATTATGTTACTGTGAAATATGAACCCCAAAAAAGGCCTATGCAATGGGACAAGATTAATTGTTCAACAATTAAAGGACCATTTTATAGATGCTGAAATTTTAACTGGGACCCATAAAGGAGAGAGAGTTTTCATACCAAGAATAGATTTAGCACCAAGTGAAAGTAGTCTCCCTTTTATACTTCAAAGAAGACAATTTCCCATTATTATGGCATTTGCCATGACCATCAATAAATCACAAGGTCAAACTTTCAAATCTGTGGGTATTTTCCTGGAAGAAACAGTATTTGCACATGGTCAATTGTACGTTGCGTTGTCACGGTGCAAAAATACACAGGCTATTAAAGTTTACATTGAAAAGAATGAAAGTCAAGGTGATTTATTAGAAGATGGACGTATTTTTACTAAAAACATTGTTTACTATGAAGTACTATAACTTTTCAGTAAAGAAAGAAAACACAAGGAAAACAAATTAAAAAACATTCAAAAATACTAAACGAGAAACAATTTCAGTCATAATTTATGGAAAGACTCTTTATGGATGATTCACCTCACAAAACACTTGCCTTGCAACTATATATGTGATAATTTTGTAAAAATGTTCATTAACTATGTTACTGTTTCTAATGTTACAAGTTGGGAAAACAATATTTTAACGGTCTTTACTTCAACATATTACAAAGTTCATGTTAACAGCTCAACCACGTTTTAAGACACAATGTAAATATTGTCTGTTATGTTAAGATTACTCCCTGTATTAAGGTTTATCTACAGTTCATGTGGTCAGGAAGGAATTTATTTAATTGAGTACATTTTAAAGAGAGTTTTTACTGTTTGCCTTCATCTGCATTCAATGTATATTGAAGTTAACAATTATTCGGATAGAAATTGCATGTTAAAAAATCATTCCCTCAAGTTTAAAATATTTATTACTTTAAAGTTAAACTGTTTTTACATTCAAATGTTAATACTTTCAATACAAAATTATGTTAAAATATTTATTCACTATGTTACTGTTTAAACTGTTTCAAGTTGTAAAAATGTTTTTTACAGTTCAAAATGTACACATATAAGAAACTTGAACTTTAAAAATATATTATGTCAAGTTTCTTACTTAAATATATTACAAAGTTCATGTTAAAATTGGGTACGTTTCAAGCTGGGTTTTTACTGTTTGTTTTCATTGGGATTAAATGTAAAATATTGAAGTTAATAATTTTTCAGATACAAATTGCATGTTAAAAAAACATTACCTCAAGTTTACAATACTGATTAGTTTAAAGTTAAACTGTTTTTACATTCAAATGTTAATACGTTTAATACAAAATTATGTTAAAAAATGTATTCACTATGTTACTGTTTATAATGTTCAAAGTTATACAAATGTTTTGTCAAGTTCCAAAGTTACACAAATAATAAAGTTAAAGTTTCAAAAAATATTCTTTCAAGTTTCTTACTTACATATATTACAAAGTTCAGGTTAAAATTGTGTACGTTTCAACAAGGGTTTTTACTGTTTGCTTTCCTCGGGATTTCATGTATATTGAAGTTAACAATTCTTCACATACAAATTGCATGTTAAGAAACCATTGCCTAAAGTTTACAATAATGATTAATTTCAAGTTCCACTATTCTTACATTCAAATGTTAATACAAAATGCTTTAAGAATTATTGGTCACCAAGAGAACATTTTACAAAACTAAACATGTTTTAATATCACAATACAACTGTCACATATATATATATTAATAACTAAACAACTTTCCAAACATACACATCTCATTGCCGTTATTTTTTGACGGGCAAGTCGCTAGTGACATAATAAAATATTGTTTTACATTGAGGCGGTTCACTCTTTGATAAAGAAGTATTTGAAACGTGTCAGGGTGGACTAGGGTTCCTCAGAAGCGTGTCAATCATGCTTCTAATTTAGACTCTGAAATTCTGGACAATGTTCCACACCCACGACTGACATTGTTTATGCCAGGTCTGTATACAATAATATGTAACACAAAGGCTTTGCATCATAATTAGTGATATATAAACTAAGCTATGCTGGTCATAATCACTGTGATTGAGTACCAGATTATTATATAACTTGGTTAAAACTACAATGCTCAGAGACACAAACACCACAACTATACCCATATTGTGCGTTTTCATGACTTATGTGATTGGGGAAACTCATCTTAAAGTGGATTAGGTGCATCTCAAGCCCCTCTTGCAACAGAACACCCACAAGATATGTCAACTTGGCTTAATGCCCAAGCAACTAATACAACATACAGTGCCTTGCAAAACTATTCACCCGCCCTTGGCATTTTTTGTGTTTTGTTGCCTCACAACCTGAAATTAACATGGATTGTTTGAGGATTAATTTACAGAACATGCCCACAACTTTGATGATGTTTATTTATTTATTTTTTTATTTTGAAGCAAACAACAAATAGGACAAAATAACAGAAAAAGTCAATGTGCATAACTAAAGTCAATACTTTGTAGAGCTTTGGATAAGTCTCTATGAGCTTGCCACATCTTACCACTGGCATTTTTGCCCATCCCTCCTTGCAAAACTGCTCCAACTCCTTCAAGTTGGATGGTTTGTGCTTGTGAATAGCAATATTTAAGTCTGACCACAGATTTTCTATTGGATTGAGGTCTGGGCTTTGACTAGGCCATTCCAACACATTTACATGTTTCCCCTTAAACCACTCAAGTTTTTCTTTAGCAGTGTCTTTGGGGTCATTGTCCTGCTGGAAAGTGAACCTCTGTCCTAGCCTCAAATCACGCACAGAGTGGTACAGGGTTTCCTCAAGAATATCCCTGTATTTAGCACCATCCATCTTTCACTCAACTCTGACCAGTTTCCCAGTCCCGGCTGTTGAAAAACATCCCCACAGCATGATGCTGTCACCACCATCTTTCACTGTGGGGATGGAGTTCTTTGGGTGATGTGATGTGTTGGGTTTGCGCCAGACATAACGTTTTCTTTGATGGCCGAAAAGTTAAATTTAAGGCACATCAGACCAGAGCACCTTCCTCCATACATTTTAGAAGTCTGCCACATGCCTATTCGCAAACTCAAAATGTGCCATTTTGTTTTTTGCTGAAAATAATGGCTTTCTTCTGGCCACTCTGCCACAAAGCCCAACTCTATGGAGCGTGCGGCTTATTGTCGTCCTATGTACAGATACTCCAGTCTCTGCTGTGGAACTCTGCAGCTCCTCCAGGATTAACTTAGGTCTCTGTGCTGCCTCTCTGATCAGTGCCCACCTTGCCCGGTCCGTGAGTTTTGGTGGGCGTTTGTCTCTTGGCAGGTTTGCTGTTGTGCCATGTTCTTTCCATTTGGTTATGATAGATTTGATGGTGCTCCTGGGGATCATCAACAATTTGAATATTTTTTGATAACCTAACCCTAACTTATACTTCTCAACAACATTGTCCCTTACTTGTTTGGAGAGTTCCTTGGTCTTTATGACAGTGTTTGGTTACTTTCCCCTTTTGCTTAGGTGTTGTAGCCTCTGGGGCACCATGCAGTTAGTGTAGTGTGACGATACATTGGAGGGCATTGCATGACATCATTGTGGCCTCATCTATTATAATGAATTTACTTTTTTTTAAATGTTTTGCTTGTAATGATGTCATGCGAATATCTGACACAGAGGTTTCTAAAATAGGCACTGGCAGTTTAAACCCACTATGTACAGTTCTTCCACCTTTTAACAAAAATGCAGCAATTCCAGTAGTGGCAAACGGCAGTGCTATTTGACCTTGTGCTCGTACAAAACTCATTAATAAATTATATAGATATGTTTTTCCTGATCCGCCAGGTCCATCAATATAGAAATAACGCTCTTTGACCATGTCATCATCTGTTGCATTTTTAATGGCATCAAATGCTTGCAATTGTAACGTATTTAAAGTTGCAAGTCTTTCTTCTGTTCTTTGTACTTGTAGTTAACTCTTACATATTTGGGGTATTTGTTAGGCACTTGTATTTGGGATAAAGCACAAATAGTGTTCGTTTACTCAACAGACAAGGAGCATTTGGGTATATTGTTCTAGATATTTCTTAAGATGAGCATACAGTGGATATAAAAAGTCTACACACCCCTGTTAAAATGTCAGGTTTCTGTGCTGTAAAAAATGAGACAAAGATAAATCATTTCAGGACTTTTTCCACCTTTAATGTGACCTATAAACTGTACAACTCAATTGAAAAACAAACTGAAATATTTTAGGTGGAGGGAAGAAAAATAAAAATGAAAAATAATGTGGTTGCATAAGTCTGCACACCCTCTTATAACTGGAGATGTAGCTGTGTTCAGAATTAAGCAATCACATTCCAAATCGTGATAAATAGGAGTCAGCATACACCAGCCATCATTTAAAGTGCCTCTGATTAACCCCAAATAAAGTTCAGCTGCTCTAGTTGGTCTTTACCTAAATGTTCTTAGTTGCATTCCACAGCAAAAACCATGGTCCACAGAGAGCTTCCAAAGAGTCAGAGGGATCTCATTGTTAAAATGTATCAGTCAGGAGAAGGGTACAAAATAATTTCCAAGGCATTAGATAAACCATGGAACACAGTGAAGACAGTCATCATCAAGTGGATAAAATATGGCACAACAGTGACATTACCAAGAACTGGAGCTCCCTCCAAAATTTATGAAAAGACGAGAAGAAAACTGGTCTGAGAGGCTACCAAGAGGCCTACAGCAACATTAAAGGAGCTGCAGGAATATCTGGCAAGTACTGTCTCTGTGGTACATGTGACAACAATCTCCTGTATTCTTCATATGTTTGGGCTATGGGGTAGAATGGCAAGACAAAAGCCTTTACGAAGAAAAACATCCAAGCCAGGCTACATTTTGCAAAAGCACATCTGAAGTTTCCCCAAAGCTTGTGGGAAAAGGTGTTATGGTCTGATGAAACCAAGGTTGAACTTTTTGGCCATAATTCCAAAAGATGTTTGGTGCAAAAACAACACTGCACATCACCAAAAGAACACCATACCCACAGTGAAGCATGGTGGTGGCAGCATCATGCTTTGGGGCTGTTTTTCTTCAGCTGGAACTGGGGCCTTAGTTAAGATAGAGGGAGTTATGAACAGTTCCAAATACCAGTCAATATTGGCACAAAACCTTCAGGCTTTTGCTAGAAAGCTGAACATGAAGAGGAACTTCATCTTTCAGCATGACAACGACCCAAAGCATACATCCAAATCAACAAAGGAATGGCTTAACCAGAAGAAGATTAACGTTTTTGAATGGCCCAGCCAGAGCCCAGACCTGAATCTGATTGAAAATCTGTGGGGTGATCTGAAGAGGGCTGTGCACAGGAGATGCCCTCGCAATCTGACAGATTTGGAGTGTTTTTGCAAAGAAGAGTGGGCAAATCTTGACAAAATGTGCCATGCTGATAGACTCATACCCAAAAGAGTTCTGTAATAAAATCAAAAGGTGCTTCAACAAAATATTAGTTTAAGGGTGTGCATACTTATGCAACCATATTATTTTATTTTTTATATTTTTTCTTCCCTCTACCTTCCCTTGAGTTGTACAGTTTATAGGTCACATTAAAGGTGGAAAAAGTTCTGAAATGATGTATCTTTGTCTCATTTTTTTACAGCACAAAAACCTGACATTTTAACAGGGGTTTGTAGACTTTTTATGAGAGTCTGTATTGACCTCCATGAGTGACAGGGTTAATTAAGGGCTTATGGTGTCTGTATTGACCCCCATGAGTGACAGGGTTAATTAAGGGTTTATGGGGGTCTTCATTGACCCCCATGAGTGACAGGGTTAATTCAGGGCTTATGAGGGTCTGTATTGACCCCCATGAGTGACAGTGTTAATTAAAGGCTTATGGATGTCTGTATTGACCCCCATGAGTGACAGGGTTAATTAAGGGTTTATGGGGGTCTGTATTGACTCCCGTGAGTGACAGGGTTAATGAAGGGCTTATGGGGTTCTGTATTGACCCCTATGAGTGACAGTGTTAATTAATGGATTATGGGGGTCTGTATTGACCCCCATGAGTGTCAGGGTTAATTAATGGATTATGGGGAGTCCTTTAAGAGTGACAGAGTTAATGAAGGCCTTATGGGGGTCTGTATTGACCCCTATGAGTGACAGTGTTAGTTAATGGATTATGGGGGTCTGTTTTGACCCCCATGAGTGACAGGGTTAATTAAGGGTTTATGGGGGTCTGTATTGACCCCCATGAGTGACAGGGTTAATTAAGGGTTTATGTGGGTCTGTATTGACCCCCATGAGTGACAGGGTTAATGAAGGGTTTATGTGGGTCTGTATTGACCCCCATGAGTGACAGGGTTAATGAAGGGCTTATGGGGTTCTGTATTGACCCCCTATGAGTGACAGTGTTAATTAATGGATTTTGGGGATCTGTATAGAACCCCATGAGTGTCAGTTGTTAATTAAGGGCTTATGGGGGTCTGTATTAACCCCCATGAATGACAGGGTTCATTAAGGGTTTATGTGGGTCTGTATTGACCCCCATGAGTGACAGGGTTAATGAAGGGCATATGGGGTTCTGTATTGACCCCTATGAGTGTCAGGGTTAATTAAGGGATTATGGGGGGCCTTTAAGAGTGACACAGTTAATGAAGGGATTATGGGGGTCTGTATTGACCCCTAGGTTGACAGTGTTAATTAATGGATTATGGGGGTATGTATAGAACCACATGAGTGTCAGGGTTAATAAGGGAATATAGGGGTCTTCATTGATGCCCATGAGTGACAGGGTTTATTTAGGGCTTATGGGGGTTTATTGACCCCCATGAGAGACACGGATAATTAAGGAATTATGGGGGTCTGTATTGACCCCCATGAGTGACAGGGTTAATGAAGGGCTTATGGGGGTCTGTATTGACCCCCTATGAGTAACTGGGTTAATGAAGGGCTTATGGGGGTCTGTATTGACCCCTATGAGTGACAGTGTTAATTAATGGATTATGGGGTTCTGTATTGACCCTATGAGTGTCAGGGTTAATTAAGGGATTATGGGGGGTCCTTTAAGAGTAACAGGGTTAATGAAGGCCTTATGGGGGTCTGTATTGACCCCTATGAGTGACAGTGTTAGTTAATGGATTATGGGGGTCTGTATTGACCCCCATGAGTGATAGGGTTAATTAAGGGCTTATGGGGGTCTGTATTGACCCCCATGAGTGACAGGATTAATGAAGGGTTTATGTGGGTCTGTATTGACCCCCATGAGTGACAGGGTTAATGAAGGGCATATGGGGTTCTGTATTGACCCCTATGAGTGTCAGGGTTAATTAAGGGATTATGGGGGGGCCTTTAAGAGTGACACAGTTAATGAAGGGATTATGGGGGTCTGTATTGACCCCTAGGTTGACAGTGGGGGTATGTATAGAACCACATGAGTGTCAGGGTTAATAAGGGAATATAGGGGTCTTCATTGATGCCCATGAGTGACAGGGTTTATTTAGGGCTTATGGGGGTTTATTGACCCCCATGAGAGACAGGGATAATTAAGGGATTATGGGGGTCTGTATTGACCCCCATGAGTGACAGGGTTAATGAAGGGCTTATGGGGGTCTGTATTGACCCCCTATGAGTAACTGGGTTAATGAAGGGCTTATGGGGGTCTGTATTGACCCCTATGAGTGACAGTGTTAATTAATGGATTATGGGGGTCTGTATTGACCCCATGAGTGTCAGGGTTAATTAAGGGCTTTTGAGGGTCTATATTGACCCCCATGAATGACAGGGTTAATTAGGGGTTTATGGGGGTCTGTATTGACCCCCATGAGTGACAGTGTTAATGAAGGGCTTAGGGGGGTCTATATTGACCCCCATGAGTGACAGGATTAATGAAGGGTTTATGTGGGTCTGTATTGACCCCCATGAGTGACAGGGTTAATGAAGGGCATATGGGGTTCTGTATTGACCCCTATGAGTGTCAGGGTTAATTAAGGGATTATGGGGGGGCCTTTAAGAGTGACACAGTTAATGAAGGGATTATGGGGGTCTGTATTGACCCCTAGGTTGACAGTGGGGGTATGTATAGAACCACATGAGTGTCAGGGTTAATAAGGGAATATAGGGGTCTTCATTGATGCCCATGAGTGACAGGGTTTATTTAGGGCTTATGGGGGTTTATTGACCCCCATGAGAGACAGGGATAATTAAGGGATTATGGGGGTCTGTATTGACCCCCATGAGTGACAGGGTTAATGAAGGGCTTATGGGGGTCTGTATTGACCCCCTATGAGTAACTGGGTTAATGAAGGGCTTATGGGGGTCTGTATTGACCCCTATGAGTGACAGTGTTAATTAATGGATTATGGGGGTCTGTATTGACCCCATGAGTGTCAGGGTTAATTAAGGGCTTTTGAGGGTCTATATTGACCCCCATGAATGACAGGGTTAATTAGGGGTTTATGGGGGTCTGTATTGACCCCCATGAGTGACAGTGTTAATGAAGGGCTTAGGGGGGTCTATATTGACCCCCATGAGTGACAGGGTTAATGAAGGGCTTAGGGGGATCTATATTGACCCCCATGAGTGACAGGGTTAATGAAGGGCTTATGGGGGTCTGTATTGACCCCCATGAGTGACAGGGTTAATGAAGGGCTTATGGGGGTCTGTATTGACCCCCATGAGTGACAGGGTTAATGAAGGGCTTATGGGGGTCTGTATTGAACCCCATGAGTGACAGGGTTAATTAAGGGTTTATGTGGGTCTGTATTGACCCCCATGAGTGACAGGGTTAATGAAGGGTCTATGTGGGTCTGTATTGACCCCCATGAGTGACAGGGTTAATGAGGGGCTTATGGGGTTCTGTATTGACCCCCTATGAGTGACAGTGTTAATTAATGGATTATGGGGGTCTGTATAGAACCCCATGAGTGTCAGTTGTTAATTAAGGTCTTAATAACTGTCTATGATAACTGCTGAGATAGTCATTTTCCTTCTCTTTTATTTCTTGGTGTTATGTAATTCTACTGCTAATTGTAACTTCATTATTAATGGTTGTTATCTGTTAGTTAGAATAGGCCTGTGTGTTTGTTTTTCTCTTTTTTTATTGCCCCTGCTTCCCCCCACTAAATATCTCTCTCTACATCTGTCTGTTTTAGGAGCATTTAAGAACACATACTGTCCTCTCAGAACTCACAATTCCCCTCAATTCCCTCCCTCCCCTCTTCCCACCCACCCCTGCTTACACTTAATTTATTGAGGCCTACTAAGTACCTGCACCTGTCCAATCAGTGACATCTGCTAATTATCCCTAACCACTTCTTCAAGAACACACAGTGTAACAATGTTTCCTCTCACTTACCTCTTCCTCATCATCTCCTGTCTGTTTCTCAGGCTCTCATCACTTTCTCCAATTCATGTCTCAAACTGCATCACCATCTCCCCCTCCCTGCTCTCTTCCCCTCTTCTTTGCTCCCACAAGCTCCTCTCCTTCCTCCAGTCACTATCTCCTCCCTCCCCTAAGGTCAATAAGCAGAAACATTTCTGTAAGTCCTACTCTCACATCCTCTCTCTTTCATTGCTTATTTTATTGGCTGCTGGAGATTTATCTCCTAACCCAGGCCCCTCATCCATTCCTACCTTCTATCAGTCACGCTCATCCCACAGGGCAACAAACACCAGAAACCCTCATAACTTAATACCCATGTAACGGATCTACTAGCACCCCGCCCGGGTACCTCCGTTGATAGACGCGTCCTAGTTTGCGCCGATGCCTACAAGCACCGCACCGGACACCTCAACCACCACAGACTCCACAACCGCCGTAGTTTAGCTGGAGCCGCGCCGTCTTCCTTCCACCCTGTATGAATCTCCAGCATCTAGGACCGTGTGGGGAAGACCTCTCCTCCAAGGAGGACACATCAGGAACAAGCGTTCAGTAGTTACAGCTCAAGGGAGTATGCAGAAGCATAGCAATCCCCAGTATCATATAGCGCTCCCCTCCAATATCGAGATGAGACTACGTTTTGAAGGGTCAAGTAGAACTATTCTTTAATGACAGGGGATCTCCTTTTATGCAATGGTGCCCTCTGAAGGGCTACACCCACATAATTATCACAGCCAATTAGATACATGGTTCAACCCCCACGTCTCCTCCCTTCAGATAACAGGTAACACAATTAAAACAGACACAATTTTAACCACATTCTGGATGTACCCCAAAAACAGGGGGTACACCTTTAAGTCCAGCACCGTTCAATATCTCTCACCCAGGGGAACAACATATTAAAAAATGGCATGAATCAGACCAGGGGTTCAAAAGTTAGTAAAAGTATGTTTTTCACATAACACACAGACATGTCACATATCCCCCACACAATACACATATAGGACAATAGGTGTGGTCACCCCTCCCTGAGGCAACTTGATATAATCAGACAATGATTAAATCAGCCTTCTTTGTTCTTATCTGAGAATGAAAACAGTTTATACAATCGACTTTTCTTATCTGTAACAGGATTATCTATTAGCCTAGTAGCTTTGATATTCTGAGCCAATATATTCTGTAGAACATAAAACAACATATCTACAGTACAGCAATGTGATCATATTTTAACCAAGAATTAAATAATCATAAAACAGGGTAAAACAGTGATGGGTTCCGTTACAGCTGGGGTCTGAGCGCATAAAACTACTGAATAGCGCTCAGATCCTCTTCACACAGTTCAATTGCCATGGAGCTAAAGTCTATCCCATAGTCTTTCATTATATGAATGGGCTCCATGGCATAGCTTTCTGTGGTATCATGGTTCACACAGGGCAAGTACCGAATGACCCCCCTGTATGTAAAGGGCCAGAATGAGTGACATACACTCTGGTATGGCCGAATACTGTGTTTGAAGGGCAATATGTACCAGGGCCATAGTCGCAGGGCAGGAGGCTGGCAAACAGTCCTCTCCAAGACAAAGTGGCGAAGGGCACTTCGTCACACATCTCCCCTTTGGGGGGAAGTCTAACCAGGCACCTGACCTTGTGCCGGTCAGTGCCTCCGTTAGACGATCCACCAACCCACAATAAACCAGTGCTAGAGCAGCCCCCCCCACAACAACAAAGTGCAAGAGCAGCCCACCCACAACAAACAGTTACGGCACCTGGATATTTCGCTGTGGTGATGGGGCAACACGCTGAGGGGACTTGAGGGGCAGAGGCCAGCGGCACTCTGCCCTGATGCCAGCTCTTCTGCTGGTATAACCTGCAGGACATCCTGCTCTGTACAAGGGACAAAGGGAGGGCAGAGGCCGACTGCACTCTGCCCCGCTGTCAGCTCTTCTGCTGGGGTACTTGGGACATATTCCGGCTCAGTAGCCAGGGAAACGTGGGAGTCAGTGGGGGTTAACATTTCCTCTGTTAACCCTGGGGCCACATTAGAAGTTAGCTGGGGAGGGGAATTTGTACTTACCCCCTCCTCCGGTTGTCCCAGTGAGGGTAGTTGGGGATCTGTACAGGCTGTGGGCGCAGAGACCACGGTCCCATCTGCGCCGTCTGGGAGATTGGTGTCTCCCCTTGTCAGGGTAAACTGTCGCTGGGGAGGAAGGACGACACCTTCTGCCCCCTGTGGTTCACACTGCCGCTGGGGGGGAAGGACGACACCTTCTGCCCCCTGGGGTTCACACTGCCGCTGGGGGGGAAGGACGACACCTTCTGCCCCCTGGGGTTCACACTGCCGCTGGGGGGGAAGGACGACATCTTCTGCCCCCTGGGGTTCACACTGCCGCTGGGGGGGAAGGACGACACCTTCTGCCCCCTGTGGTTCACACTGCCGCTGGGGGGGAAGGACGACACCTTCTGCCCCCTGGGGTTCACACTGCCGCTGGGGGGGAAGGACAACACCTTCTGCCCCCTGTAGGGCCGGTAGAGAGACCTCGGTCCCATCTCTACCTGCCATCTGGAGGTCATCCCAGGACCAGTCAATGAAGTATGGTTCCGCTTGTCGAGTAGGTTGGGGCTGCACGAAGCTGAGCAGGTGTTGGTAGTCCTGCTCCAGCTCCCACTCTATTGTTACCAGGTGGGTCATGTCTTTGCTCACCTCGCCTTCGTCATCCCAGACATACATGCCCATCCGGTAGTCGTAGATGTCCCAAAACCTAGACTCCTCCGTGCTGCCAAGATCAATGTCGTCCTCCAAGGCATCCCATAATAAACCCGGGCCATCATAATCATCTCCCTCCGGTAAGTCGTGTTCAGCCGTCCAGGGGGTAAGTCGAACGGTATGCCACCAGAGGGCCTGGTATGCGTTGTCTAGCCAGATCTCTCTCCGTACCAGGGTCTCTAGTCTTGTCACCCACTCATCCAGGGGCTGCTCTCCCAATAGATACATCCGCATCGCCACACGCTTCTGTAGCCGCTGCTCATCACTGGGGAGACTCTCACCTCGCCGCCATTGGGCATCATACCAGAGTTCCTTTCTGTCTGCATCCCTGTAGTCCGCGGCCTCCTCCTCATTCTCATCATGGAACGCTGTCCGAAAACTAGCCGGTTCCATCCTGCTGTAGCCAGGGGCGCTGTACGGATACTAGCGTTGCCCTCAATTTGTAACTCCAAACGTTACCGGTGTCTCTGTGCTGCTTTTCCTCTTACTAGGACGCCATCCCACCACTGCCAGCCAATGTTACGGATCTCCTGGCACCCCGACCGGGTACCTCCGTTGATAGACGCGTCCTAGTTTGCGCCGATGCCTACAAGCACCGCACCGGACACCTCAACCACCACAGACTCCACAACCACCGTAGTTTAGCTGGAGCCGCGCCGTCTTCCTTCCACCCTGTATGAATCTCCAGCATCTAGGACCGTGAGGGGAAGACCTCTCCTCCAAGGAGGACACATCAGGAACAAGCGTTCAGTAGTTACAGCTCAAGGGAGTATGCAGAAGCATAGCAATCCCCAGTATCATATAGCGCTCCCCTCCAATAACGAGATGAGACTACGTTTTGAAGGGTCAAGTAGAACTATTCTTTAATGACAGGGGATCTCCTTTTATGCAATGGTGCCCTCTGAAGGGCTACACCCACATAATTATCACAGCCAATTAGATACATGGTTCAACCCCCACGTCTCCTCCCCTCAGATAACAGGTAACACAATTAAAACAGACACAATTTTAACCACATTCTGGATGTACCCCAAAAACAGGGGGTACACCTTTAAGTCCAGCACCGTTCAATATCTCTCACCCAGGGGAACAACATATTAAAAAATTGCATGAATCAGACCAGGGGTTCAAAAGTTAGTAAAAGTATGTTTTTCACATAACACACAGACATGTCACATATCCCCCACACAATACACATATAGGACAATAGGTGTGGTCACCCCTCCCTGAGGCAACTTGATATAATCAGACAATGATTAAATCAGCCTTCTTTGTTCTTATCTGAGAATGAAAACAGTTTATACAATCGACTTTTCTTATCTGTAACAGGATTATCTATTAGCCTAGTAGCTTTGATATTCTGAGCCAATATATTCTGTAGAACATAAAACAACATATCTACAGTACAGCAATGTGATCATATTTTAACCAAGAATTAAATAATCATAAAACAGGGTAAAACAGTGATGGGTTCCGTTACAGCTGGGGTCTGAGCGCATAAAACTACCGAATAGCGCTCAGATCCTCTTCACACAGTTCAATTGCCATGGAGCTAAAGTCTTTCCCATAGTCTTTCATTATATGAATGGGCTCCATGGCATAGCTTTCTGTGGTATCATGGTTCACACAGGGCAAGTACCGAATGACCCCCCTGTATGTAAAGGGCCAGAATGAGTGACATACACTCTGGTATGGCCGAATACTGTGTTTGAAGGGCAATATGTACCAGGGCCATAGTCGCAGGGCAGGAGGCTGGCAAAAAGTCCTCTCCAAGACAAAGTGGCGAAGGGCACTTCGTCACATCCATCTTCTGTCACAAACCCTCTACTTTGCCCTTCTCATGTGCCCTCTGGAATGCTAGGTCTGTTTGCAACAAACTCACTTACATTCATGACCTATTCATCTACAACTCCCTCAACCTTTTAGCTATAACTGAAACCTGGCTCTCTCCATCTGACACTGCCTCCACTGCTGCACTATCATACGGTGGCTTACATTTCAGTCACACACCTAGACCTGGGAATAAGCAAGGTGGGGGTGTGGGCATATTACTTTCCTCCCGTTGCTCATTCAATTGCATTCCCCCAGTTCCCTCTCTCCAGTTCTCTTCCTTCGAAGTTCACACTATCCGTCTCTTTTCACCCATCTCTCTGTGAGTGGCTGTCATCTATCGCCCGCCTGGTCCAGCCTCTCAATTTCTGGATCATTTTGCCGCCTGGCTCCCTCACTTTCTCTCCTCTAACATACCCTCACTCATTCTTGGGGATTTCAACATTGCCACTGACACTCCCACAGCCGCAAAACTACTTGCACTTACCTCTTCCCTTGGCCTCTCACAGTGGATAGAATCCCCTACCCACCAGGATGGACACTCCCTGGACCTAATTTTCTCTAATCACTGCTCTATCTACAATCTTACAATCTCCCCACTCCCTCTTTCTGACCACCATATCCTAACCTACAGCCTCATTACCCCTTCCAATCTCTACCCTTTATCACGCCCAACTACCAGAACCCACAGAAACCTGCAGACACTTAACTCACAACACCTTTCCAATTTACTGCAACCCCTTCTCAGTCCTCTCACTACCCTCACTTGCCCTGATATTGCTACCACACAATACAATTTGACTCTAAATTCCACTCTGGACTCTCCAGTCCCCATAACCACAGGCAGACAACCCCGCTCTCATCTACAACCATGGCACACTACACAAACACGCTACATCCAGAAGTGCTCCCGTAGCGATGAACGACTATGGAGGAAATCTCGCTCCTCATCAGACTTCCTTCATTACAAGTTTATCCTACGCTCCTATCACTATGCCCTTAATCTTGCCAAACAGAGCTACTTCTCATCATTAATATCAAATTTGGCCTCCAACCCCAAACATTTGTTCTCCACTCTTAACACTCCCCTCTGCCCTCCCCCACCTCCCGCCCCTTCCTCTCTTACAGCTGAAGATTTTGCTAGACACTTTAATAGTAAAATAGAAAATATTCATAATGAACTCTTCTCTCAACGCGGCCATATCACACCTTCTCCTCAAAAAACAAACAGCAGTCTGCCTTCACCCTTTCCCAAACCTATAGCCACTATAAACTCCTTTAACCCTGTAACTGAGGATGAAGTTGCTAACCTTCTATCCACCTCTCGTCTCACAACTTGTCCACATGATCCTATTCCATCACAGCTGATCCCCCCCCCCCTATACCACACTTATCCCAGCTCTCACACATCTATTCAACCTTTCCTTAGACACTGGCAAGTTTCCATCACCTTTGAAACAAGCCACAATTACACCCATTCTTAT
>CM050165.1:162101594-162106594 GCA_027410445.1 Discoglossus pictus
TCAGTAGGCATTAAAATGTCTTCTCTATTGTCAGGTAAGATTTATAACATACAAAAGGGTCTCTTTAACATGAATGAATGTAAAAAGAATGTAAAATGAATGTAAAAAGAATGTAAAATGAATGTAAAAAGAAGCCTACAGCACCTGGTATTCCCATGAGGTCTCCCATGCTGATACTGACCAGGCCTGACCTTGCTTAGCTTCTGAGATCAGACGGGATCGGGCGCATTCAAGCCAGTATGGCCGTAGGCATTAAAAAGTCTTCTCTATTGTCAGGTAAGATTTATAACATACAAAAGGGTCTCTTTAACATGAATGAATTTAAAAAGAATGTAAAACGAATGTAAAAAGAATGTAAAATAAATGTAAAATGAATGTAAAAAGAATGTAAAAAGAAGCCTACAGCACATGTTATTCCCATGAGGTCTCCCATCCTGGTACTGACCAGGCCTGACCTTGCTTAGCATCTGAGATCAGACGGGATCAGGCGCATTCAAGCCAGTATGGCCGTAGGCATTAAAAAGTCTTCTCTATTGTCAGGTAAGATTTATAACATACAAAAGGGTCTCTTTAACACGAATGAATGTAATAAGAATGTAAAATGAATGCAAAAAGAATGTAAAATGAATGTAAAAAGAAGCCTACAGCACCTGGTATTCCCATGAGGTCTCCCATCCTGGTACTGACCAGGCCTGACCTTGCTTAGCTTCTGAGATCAGACGGGGATCGGGCGCATTCCAGCTAGTATGGCTGTAGGCATTAAAAAGTCTTCTCTATTGTCAGGTAAGATTTATAACATACAAAAGGGTCTCTTTAACATGAATGAATGTAATAAGAATGTAAAATGAATGCAAAAAGAATGTAAAATGAATGTAAAAAGAAGCCTACAGCACCTAGTATTCCCATGAGGTCTCCCATCCTGGTACTGACCAGGCCTGACCTTGCTTAGCTTCTGAGATCAGACGGGATCGGGCGCATTCAAGCCAGTATGGCCGTAGGCATTAAAAAGTCTTCTCTATTGTCAGGAAAGATTTATAACATACAAAAGGGTCTCTTTAACATGAATGAATGTAAAAAGAATGTAAAAAGAAGCCTACAGCACCTGGTATTCCCATGAGGTCTCCCATCCTGGTACTGACCAGGCCTGACCTTGCTTAGCTTCTGAGATCAGATGGGATCAGGTGCATTCAAGCCAGTATGGCTGTAGGCATTAAAAAGTCTTCTCTATTGTCAGGTAAGATTTATAACATACAAAAGGGTGTCTTTAACATGAATGAATGTAAAAAGAAGCCTACAGCACCTGGTATTCCCATGAGGTCTCCCATCTTGGTACTGACCAGGCCTGACCTTGCTTAGCTTCTGAGATCAGATGGGATTGGGCGCATTGAAGCCAGTATGGCCGTAGGCATTAAACAGTCTTCTCTATTGTCAGGTAAGATTTATAACATACAAAAGGGTCTATTTAACATGAATGAATGTAATAAGAATGTAAAATGAATGCAAAAAGAATGTAAAATGAATATAAAAAGAAGCCTACAGCACCTGGTATTCCCATGAGGTCTCCCATGCTGGTACTAACCAGGCCTGACCTTGCTTAGCTTCTGAGATCAGACGGGATCGGGCGCATTCAAGCCAGTATGGCCGTAGGCATTAAAAAGTCTTCTCTATTGTCAGGTAAGATTTATAACATACAAAAGGGTCTCTTTAACATGAATCAATTTAAAAAGAATGTAAAACGAATGTAAAAAGAATGTAAAATGAATGTAAAAAGAAGCATACAGCACCTGGTATTCCCATGAGGTCTCCCATCCTGGTACTGACCAGGCCTGACCTTGCTTAGCTTCTGAGATCAGACGGGGATCGGGCGCATTCAAGCCAGTATGGCTGTAGGCATTAAAAAGTCTTCTCTATTGTCAGGTAAGATTTATAACATACAAAAGGGTCTCTTTAACATGAATGAATGTAATAAGAATGTAAAATGAATGCAAAAAGAATGTAAAATGAATGTAAAAAGAAGCCTACAGCACCTGGTATTCCCATGAGGTCTCCCATCCTGGTACTGACCAGGCCTGACCTTGCTTAGCTTCTGAGATCAGACGGGATTGGGCGCATTCAAGCCAGTATGGCCGTAGGCATTAAAAAGTCTTCTCTATTGTCAGGTAAGATTTATAACATACAAAAGGGTCTCTTTAACATGAATGAATGTAAAAAGAAGCCTACAGCACCTGGTATTCCCATGAGGTCTCCCATCCTGGTACTGACCAGGCCTTACCTTGCTTAGCTTCTGAGATCAGACGGGATCGGGCGCATTCAAGCCAGTATGGCTGTAGGAATTAAAAAGTCTTCTCTATTGTCAGGTAAGATTTATAACATACAAAAGGGTCTCTTTAACATGAATGAATGTAAAAAGAAGCCTACAGCACCTGGTATTCCCATGAGGTCTCCCATCCTGGTACTGACCAGGCCTGACCTTGCTTAGCTTCTGAGATCAGATGGGATTGGGCGCATTCAAGACAGTATGGCCGTAGGCATTAAAAAGTCTTCTCTATTGTCAGGTAAGATTTATAACATACAAAAGGGTCTATTTAACATGAATGAATGTAAAATTAATGTAAAAAGAAGCCTACAGCACCTGGTATTCCCATGAGGTCTCCCATCCTGGTACTGACCAGGCCTGACCTTGCTTAGCTTCTGAGATCAGACGGGATCGGGCGCATTCAAGCCAGTATGGTCGTAGGCATTAAAAAGTCTTCTCTATTGTCAGGTAAGATTTATAACATACAAAAGGGTCTCTTTACATGAATGAATGTAATAAGAATCTAAAATGAATGCAAAAAGAATGTAAAATGAATGTAAAAAGAAGCCTACAGCACCTGGTATTCCCATGAGGTCTCCCATGCTGGTACTGACCAGGCCTGACCTTGCTTAGCTTCTGAGATCAGACGGGATCGGGCGCATTCAAGCCAGTATGGCCGTAGGCATTAAAAAGTCTTCTCTATTGTCAGGTAAGATTTATAACATACAAAAGGGCCTCTTTAACATGAATGAATGTAAAAAGAATGTAAAATGAATGTAAAATGAATGTAAAAAGAAGCCTATAGCACCTGGTATTCCCATGAGGTCTCCCATCCTGGTACTGACCAGGCCTGACCTTGCTTAGCTTCTGAGATCAGACGGGATCGGGCGCATTCAAGCCAGTATGTCAGTAGGCATTAAAAAGTCTTCTCTATTGTCAGGTAAGATTTATAACATACAAAAGGGTCTCTTTAACATGAATGAATGTAAAAAGAATGTAAAATGAATGTAAAATGAATGTAAAATGAATGTAAAAAGAAGCCTACAGCACCTGGTATTCACATGAGGTCTCCCATGCTGATACTGACAAGGCCTGACCTTGCTTAGCTTCTGAGATCAGACGGGATCGGGCGCATTCAAGCCAGTATGGCCGTAGGCATTAAAAAGTCTTCTCTATTGTCAGGTAAGATTTATAACATACAAAAGGGTCTCTTTAACATGAATGAATGTAAAAAGAATGTAAAATGAATGTAAAAAGAATGTAAAATGAATGTAAAATGAATGTAAAAAGAATGTAAAAAGAAGCCTACAGCACCTGGTATTCCCATGAGGTCTCCCATCCTGGTACTGACCAAGCCTGACCTTGCTTAGCTTCTGAGATCAGACGGGATCGGGCGCATTCAAGCCAGTATGGCTGTAGGCATTAAAAAGTCTTCTCTATTGTCAGGTAAGATTTATAACATACAAAAGGGTCTCTTTAACATGAATGAATGTAAAAAGAATGTAAAAAGAATGTAAAACGAATGTAAAAAAAAGGCTACAGCACCTGGTATTCCCATGAGGTCTCCCATCCTGGTACTGACCAGGCCTGACCTTGCTTAGCTTCTGAGATCAGATGGGATCAGGAGCATTCAAGCCAGTATGGCCGTAGGCATTAAAAAGTCTTCTCTATTGTCAGGTAAGATTTATAACATACAAAAGGGTCTCTTTAACATGAATGAATGTAAAAAGAAGCCTACAGCACCTGGTATTCCCATGAGGTCTCCCATCCTGGTACTGACCAGGCCTGACCTTGCTTAGCTTCTGAGATCAGATGGGATTGGGCGCATTCAAGCCAGTATGGCCTTAGGCATTAAAAAGTCTTCTCTATTGTCAGGTAAGATTTATAACATACAAAAGGGTCTCTTTAACATGAATGAATGTAAAATTAATGTAAAAAGAAGCCTACAGCACCTGGTATTCCCATGAGGTCTCCCATCCTGGTACTGACCAGGCCTGACCTTGCTTAGCTTCTGAGATCAGACGGGATCGGGCGCATTCAAGCCAGTATGGCCGTAGGCATTAAAAAGTCTTCTCTATTGTCAGGTAAGATTTATAACATACAAAAGGGTCTCTTTACATGAATGAATGTAATAAGAATCTAAAATGAATGCAAAAAGAATGTAAAATGAATGTAAAAAGAAGCCTACAGCACCTGGTATTCCCATGAGGTGTCCCATGCTGGTACTGACCAGGCCTGACCTTGTTTAGCTTCTGAGATCAGACGGGATCGGGCGCATTCAAGCCAGTATGGCCGTAGGCATTAAAAAGTCTTCTCTATTGTCAGGTAAGATTTATAACATACAAAAGGGTCTCTTTAACATGAATGAATGTAAAAAGAATGTAAAATGAATGTAAAAAGAAGCCTACAGCACCTGGTATTCCCATGAGGTCTCCCATCCTGGTACTGACCAGGCCTGACCTTGCTTAGCTTCTGAGATCAGACGGGATCGGGTGCATTCAAGCCAGTATGTCAGTAGGCATTAAAAAGTCTTCTCTATTGTCAGGTAAGATTTATAACATACAAAAGGGTCTCTTTAACATGAATGAATGTAAAAAGAATGTAAAATGAATGTAAAAAGAATGTAAAATGAATGTAAAATGAATGTAAAATGAATGTAAAAAGAAGCCTACAGCACCTGGTATTCCCATGAGGTCTCCCATGC
>CM050165.1:162111594-162257392 GCA_027410445.1 Discoglossus pictus
ATGTAAAAAGAAGCCTACAGCACCTGGTATTCCCATGAGGTCTCCCATCCTGGTACTGACCCGGCCTGACCTTGCTTAGCTTCTGAGATCAGATGGGATTGGGCGCATTCAAGACAGTATGGCCGTAGGCATTAAAAAGTCTTCTCTATTGTCAGGTAAGATTTATAACATACAAAAGGGTCTATTTAACATGAATGAATGTAAAAAGAATGTAAAAAGAAGCCTACAGCACCTGGTATTCCCATGAGGTCTCCCATCCTGGTACTGACCAGGCCTGACCTTGCTTAGCTTCTGAGATCAGACGGGATCGGGCGCATTCAAGCCAGTATGGCCGTAGGCATTAAAAAGTCTTCTCTATTGTCAGGTAAGATTTATAACATACAAAAGGGTCTCTTTACATGAATGAATGTAATAAGAATCTAAAATGAATGCAAAAAGAATGTAAAATGAATGTAAAAAGAAGCCTACAGCACCTGGTATTCCCATGAGGTCTCCCATGCTGGTACTGACCAGGCCTGACCTTGCTTAGCTTCTGAGATCAGACGGGATCGGGCGCATTCAACCCAGTATGGCCGTAGGCATTAAAAAGTCTTCTCTATTGTCAGGTAAGATTTATAACATACAAAAGGGCCTCTTTAACATGAATGAATGTAAAAAGAATGTAAAATGAATGTAAAATGAATGTAAAAAGAAGCCTATAGCACCTGGTATTCCCATGAGGTCTCCCATCCTGGTACTGACCAGGCCTGACCTTGCTTAGCTTCTGAGATCAGACGGGATCGGGTGCATTCAAGCCAGTATGGCCGTAGGCATTAAAAAGTCTTCTCTATTGTCAGGTAAGATTTATAACATACAAAAGGGTCTCTTTAACATGAATGAATGTAAAAAGAATGTAAAATGAATGTAAAATGAATGTAAAATGAATGTAAAAAGAAGCCTACAGCACCTGGTATTCCCATGAGGTCTCCCATGCTGATACTGACCAGGCCTGACCTTGCTTAGCTTCTGAGATCAGACGGGATCGGGCGCATTCAAGCCAGTATGGCCGTAGGCATTAAAAAGTCTTCTCTATTGTCAGGTAAGATTTATAACATACAAAAGGGTCTCTTTAACATGAATGAATTTAAAAAGAATGTAAAATGAATGTAAAAAGAATGTAAAATGAATGTAAAATGAATGTAAAAAGAATGTAAAAAGAAGCCTACAGCACCTGGTATTCCCATGAGGTCTCCCATCCTGGTACTGACCAAGCCTGACCTTGCTTAGCTTCTGAGATCAGACGGGATCGGGCGCATTCAAGCCAGTATGGCTGTAGGCATTAAAAAGTCTTCTCTATTGTCAGGTAAGATTTATAACATACAAAAGGGTCTCTTTAACATGAATGAATGTAAAAAGAATGTAAAAAGAATGTAAAACGAATGTAAAAAAAAGGCTACAGCACCTGGTATTCCCATGAGGTCTCCCATCCTGGTACTGACCAGGCCTGACCTTGCTTAGCTTCTGAGATCAGATGGGATCAGGAGCATTCAAGCCAGAATGGCCGTAGGCATTAAAAAGTCTTCTCTATTGTCAGGTAAGATTTATAACATACAAAAGGGTCTCTTTAACATGAATGAATGTAAAAAGAAGCCTACAGCACCTGGTATTCCCATGAGGTCTCCCATCCTGGTACTGACCAGGCCTGACCTTGCTTAGCTTCTGAGATCAGATGGGATTGGGCGCATTCAAGCCAGTATGGCCTTAGGCATTAAAAAGTCTTCTCTATTGTCAGGTAAGATTTATAACATACAAAAGGGTCTATTTAACATGAATGAATGTAAAATTAATGTAAAAAGAAGCCTACAGCACCTGGTATTCCCATGAGGTCTCCCATCCTGGTACTGACCAGGCCTGACCTTGCTTAGCTTCTGAGATCAGACGGGATCGGGCGCATTCAAGCCAGTATGGCCGTAGGCATTAAAAAGTCTTCTCTATTGTCAGGTAAGATTTATAACATACAAAAGGGTCTCTTTACATGAATGAATGTAATACGAATCTAAAATGAATGCAAAAAGAATGTAAAATGAATGTAAAAAGAAGCCTACAGCACCTGGTATTCCCATGAGGTCTCCCATGCTGGTACTGACCAGGCCTGACCTTGTTTAGCTTCTGAGATCAGACGGGATCGGGCGCATTCAAGCCAGTATGGCCGTAGGCATTAAAAAGTCTTCTCTATTGTCAGGTAAGATTTATAACATACAAAAGGGTCTCTTTAACATGAATGAATGTAAAAAGAATGTAAAATGAATGTAAAAAGAAGCCTATAGCACCTGGTATTCCCATGAGGTCTCCCATCCTGGTACTGACCAGGCCTGACCTTGCTTAGCTTCTGAGATCAGACGGGATCGGGCGCATTCAAGCCAGTATGTCAGTAGGCATTAAAAAGTCTTCTCTATTGTCAGGTAAGATTTATAACATACAAAAGGGTCTCTTTAACATGAATGAATGTAAAAAGAATGTAAAATGAATGTAAAAAGAATGTAAAATGAATGTAAAAAGAATGTAAAATGAATGTAAAAAGAAGCCTACAGCACCTGGTATTCCCATGAGGTCTCCCATGCTGATACTGACCAGGCCTGACCTTGCTTAGCTTCTGAGATCAGACGGGATCGGGCGCATTCAAGCCAGTATGGCCGTAGGCATTAAAAAGTCTTCTCTATTGTCAGGTAAGATTTATAACATACAAAAGGGTCTCTTTAACATGAATGAATTTAAAAAGAATGTAAAATGAATGTAAAAAGAATGTAAAATGAATGTAAAATGAATGTAAAAAGAATGTAAAAAGAAGCCTACAGCACCTGGTATTCCCATGAGGTCTCCCATCCTGGTACTGACCAGGCCTGACCTTGCTTAGCTTCTGAGATCAGACAGGATCGGGCGCATTCAAGCCAGTATGGCTGTAGGCATTAAAAAGTCTTCTCTATTGTCAGGTAAGATTTATAACATACAAAAGGGTCTCTTTAACATGAATGAATGTAAAAAGAATGTAAAAAGAATGTAAAAAGAAGCCTACAGCACCTGGTATTCCCATGAGGTCTCCCATCCTGGTACTGACCAGGCCTGACCTTGCTTAGCTTCTGAGATCAGACGGGATCAGGCGCATTCAAGCCAGCATGGCAGTAGGCGTTAAAAAGTCTTCTCTATTGTCAGGTAAGATTTATAACATACAAAAGGGTCTCTTTAACATGAATGAATGTAAAAAGAAGCCTACAGCACCTGGTATTCCCATGAGGTCTCCCATCCTGGTACTGACTAGGCCTGACATTGCTTAGCTTCTGAGATGAGACAGGATCGGGCGCATTCAAGCCAGTATGGCCGTAGGCATTATAATGCCTTCTCTATTGTCAGGTAAGATTTATAACATACAAAAGGGTCTCTTTAACATTAATGAATGTAAAAAGAATGTAAAATGAATGTAAAAAGAATGTAAAATGAATGTAAAATGAATGTAAAAAGAAGCCTACAGCACCTGGTATTCCCATGAGGTCTCCCATCCTGGTACTGACTAGGCCTGACCTTGCTTAGCTTATGAGATCAGATGGGATCGGGCGCATTCAAGCCAGTATGGCCGTAGGAATTAAAAAGTCTTCTCTATTGTCAGGTAAGATTTATAACATACAAAAGGGTCTCTTTAACATGAATGAATGTAAAATGAATGTAAAAAGAAGCCTACAGCACCTGGTATTCCCATGAGGTCTCCCATCCTGGTACTAACCAGGCCTGACCTTGCTTAGCTTCTGAGATCAGATGGGATCGGGCGCATTTAAGCAAGTATTGCCGTAGGAATTAAAAAGTCTTCTCTATTGTCAGGTAAGATTTATAACATACAAAAGGGTCTCTTTAACATGAATGAATGTAAAAAGAAGCCTACAGCACCTGGTATTCCCATGAGGTCTCCCATCCTGGTACTGACCAGGCCTGCCCTTCCTTAGCTTCTGAGATCAGACGGGATCGGGCGCATTCAAGCCAGTATGGCCGTAGGCATTAAAAAGTCTTCTCTATTGTCAGGTAAGATTTATAACATACAAAAGGGTCTCTTTAACATGAATGAATGTAAAAAAAAAAGCCTACAGCACCTGGTATTCCCATGAGGTCTCCCATCCTGGTTCTGACCAGGCCTGATCTTGCTTAGCTTCTGAGATCAGACGGGATCGGGCGCATTGAAGCCAGTATGGCCGTAGGCATTAAAAAGTCTTCTCTATTGTCTGGTAAGATTTATAACATACAAAAGGGTCTCTATAACATGAATGAATGTAAAGAGAAGCCTGCAGCACCTGGTATTCCCATGAGGTCTCCCATCCTGGTACTGTCCAGACCTGATCTTGCTTAGCTTTTGAGATCAGACGGGATAAGGCGCATTCAAGCCAGTATGGCCGTAGGCATTAAAAAGTCTTCTCTGTTGTCAGGTAAGATTTATAACATACAAAAGGGTCTCTTTAACATGAATGAATGTAAAAAGAATGTAAAAAGAAGCCTACAGCACCTGGTATTCCCATGAGGTCCCCCATCCTAGTACTGACCAGGCCTGACCTTGCTTAGCTTCTGAGATCAGACGGGATCGGGCGCATTCAAGCCAGTATGGCCGTAGGCATTAAAAAGTCTTCTCTATTGTCAGGTAAGATTTATTACATACAAAAGGGTCTCTTTAACATGAATGAATGTAAAAAGAAGCCTACAGCACCTGGTATTCCCATGAGGTCTCCCATCCTGGTACTGACCAGGCCTGACCTTGCTTAGCTTCTGAGATCAGACGGAATCGGGCGCATTCAAGCCAGTATGGCCGTAGGCGTTAAAAAGTCTTCTCTATTGTCAGGTAAGATTTATAACATACAAAAGGGTCTCTTTAACATGAATGTATGTAAAAAGAATGTAAAATGAATGTAAAAAGAAGCCTACAGCACCTGGTATTCCCATGAGGTCTCCCATCCTGGTACTGACCAGGCCTGACCTTGCTTAGCTTCTGAGATCAGACGGGATCGGGCGCATTCAAGCCAGTATGGCCGTAGGCATTAACAAGTCTTCTCTATTGTCAGGTAAGATTTATAACATACAAAAGGGTCTCTTTAACATGAATGAATGTAAAAAGAATTTAAAATGAAGCCTACAGCACCTGGTATTCCCATGAGGTCTCCCATCCTGGTACTGACCAGGCCTGACCTTGCATAGCTTCTGAGATCAGACGGGATCGGGCGCATTCAAGCCAGTATGGCCGTAGTCAATAAAAAGTCTTCTCTATTGTCAGGTAAGATTTATAACATACAAAAGGTTCTCTTTAACATGAATGAATGAAAAAGAACCCTACAGCACCTGGTATTCCCATGCGGGCTCCCATCCTGGTACTGACCAGGCCTAACCTTGCTTAGCTTCTGAGATCAGACGGGATCGGGCGCATTCAAGCCAGTATGGCCTTAGGCGTTAAAAATTCTTCTCTATTGTCAGGTAAGATTTATAACATACAAAAGGGTCTCTTTAACATGAATGAATGTAAAAAGAAGCCTACAGCACCTGGTATTCCCATGAGGTCTCCCATCCTGGTACTGACCAGGCCTGACTTTGCTTAGCTTCTGAGATCAGACGGGATCGGGCGCATTCAAGCCAGTATTGTGTGTCTGCCTCTGACAACAGCGATGCCATTTGCAACCTGTGCCAAAAGAAACTGAGTCGTGGGAAGTCCAACACCCACCTAGGTACAACTGCTTTGCGAAGGCACATGATGTCACATCACAAACGCCAATGGGATCAACACAAACTCAAAGCCGCCATCCTCCTCCTGGTTTAGCATCTTCATCCACATCAACCACTGCTGTCCTCCTTGACCCCTCTCAACTCTCCACCACACCGTCTCTCGCCTCTTGCTGTTCCTGCTCATCTCCTCACAGTCAGGTGTCTGTCAGGGGCATGTTTGAGCTTAAGAAGCCAATGCCACAAAGTCACCCCCTTGCCCAGCGTCTGACAGCTGGCTTGTCTGAACTCTTGGCCCGCCAGCTTTTACCATACAAGCTGGTGGAGTCTGAGGAGTTAAAAAAGTTTTTAGCGATTGGGATACCGCAGTGGAAGGTACCCGGCCGAAATTTATTTGCCCAAAAGGCAATCCCCAACCTGTACTCAATTGTGCAAAAGGAAGTAATGGCATCTCTGGCACACAGTGTTGGGGCAAGGGTCCATCTGACCACTGATACCTGGTCTGCAAAGCATGGTCAGGGCAGGTATATCACCTACACTGCGCATTGGGCAAACCTGCTGACGCCTGCCAAGCATGGAATGCGTGGCTCTGCAGAGGAGTTGGTGACACCGCCACGACTTGCAGGCAGGCCTGCTGCCACCTCCTCTACTCCTCCTACTCCATCCTCTTCCAAAACCTCCTCAGCTGAGTCCTCTTCTGCTGCTGCGTCTTGCTCCACATCAACGGCACCCCCCCAGCTCCCCAGATACTATTCCACCTCCCGGATACGGCAGTGTCATGCCGTCTTGGGGTTGACTTGCCTCAAAGCAGAGAGTCACACCGGGCCAGCACTCCTGTCCGCCCTGAACGCACAGGTGGATCAATGGCTGACTCTGCACCAACTAGAGATTGGCAAAGTGGTTTGTGACAACGGAAGAAATTTGTTGGCGGCATTGAATTTGGGCAAGTTGACGCATGTGCCGTGCATGGCACATGTGTGTAATCTGATCGTACAACGCTTTGTCCATAAGTATCCAGGCTTACAGGACGTCCTGAAGCAGGCCAGAAAGGTGTGTGGCCATTTCAGGCGTTCCTACACGGCCATGGCGCACTTTTCAGATATCCAGCGGTGAAACAACATGCCAGTGAGGCGCTTGATTTGTGACAGCCCCACACGTTGGAATTCAACACTCCTAATGTTCGACCGCCTGCTCCAACAAGAAAAGCCATTAACGAGTATTTGTATGACCGGGGTGCTAGGACAGCCTCTGCGGAGCTGGGGATTTTTTTGCCACGTTACTGGACGCTCATGCGCAATGCCTGTAGGCTCATCCGTCCTTTTGAGGAGGTGACAAACCTTGTCAGTCTCACCGAAGGCACCATCAGCGACATCATACCATTTGTTTTATTCCTGGAGCGTGCCCTGCGAAGAGTGCTGGATCAGGCCGTAGATGAGCGTGACGAGGAAGAGGAAGAGTTGTGGTCACCATCACCACCAGAAACAGCCTTATCAGCATCGCTTGCTGGACCTGCGGCAACGCTGGAAGAGGATTGTGAGGAAGAGGAGTCAGAGGAGGAATGTGGTTTTGATGGGGAGGAGGAAGACCAATCACAACAGGCATCCCAGGGTGCTCGTTGTCACCTATCTGGTACCCGTGGTGTTGTACCTGGCTGGGGGGAAGAACACATCTTCAGCGAGATCACTGAGGACGAGGAACGGGACATGACTAGCTCGGCATCCAACCTTGTGCAAATGGGGTCTTTCATGCTGTTGTGCAGGACCCTCGTATAAAAAGGCTGAAGGGGAACGACCTGTACTTGGTGTGCACGCTACTAGACCCCCGGTATAAGCAGAAAGTGCCTGATTTGTTACCAAATTACCGCAAGTCAGAAAGGATGCAGCAGGTCCAAAACAAATTAACAAGTATGCTTTACACAGCATATAAGGGTGATGTCACAGCACAAGGGCAATATAACAGGGGAAGAGGTGAAAGTAATCCACCTCCCACAACCACGCTGGCAAGGACAGGACGTTTAAAAGACGTGTTGTTGATGGAGGACATGCGGACCTTTTACAGTCCTACGCATCGCATCAGCCCTTCGGGATCCACCCTCAGAGAACGACTTGACCGACAGGTAGCAGACTACCTCGCCTTAACTGCAGATATCGACACTCTGAGGAGCGATGAACCCCTTGACTACTGGGTATGCAGGCTAGACCTGTGGCCGGAGCTATCCCAATTTGCAATTGAACTTCTGGCCTGCCCCGCTTCAAGTGTCCTGTCAGAAAGGACCTTCAGTGCAGCAGGAGGTTTTGTCACCGAGAAGAGAAGTCGCCTAGGGCAAAAAAGTCTAGATTGCCTCACCTTTATAAAGATGAATGAGGGATGGATCCCGAAGGGACTGACACTGGGTGATACATTCGACTGAAAAAGGCCTGATGAGATGAGCTGCCTTTGGCTATAAATGGTCCACACGCTGCTGTATGTTATCTGTGAATGCCGGATGACTTGCGTGAATTATCCGCCACCAACTAGGGTTCAAGAAGAGGCAATGTTTTATGGCACTTTCTGCCTGGGGAACAAAGGTCAATTTTTCTGCAGCTGCAACAATATCTAATTTTTGAATTTCAATTTTTATGCCAGAAGGCGTACGGCATGTAATGGAAAATGTTATCCAGGGATCCCAAATTGTCTGGAACTGGTTGATTCTATCCAAGACTACATGGTTAAATCTCTTGTTGAGCAGTAAATAGTTGATTTTTTTTATTAATTCCTGAAAGTTTTAATTTGGGGTTTTCCAACTACTAGCTATGTGTATTTTTTCTTTCAAAAAATATTTTATTAGGTCAATCTTAAACATTTTAGAAGCTAGTAAGCATGTTTCTTCCCATAGTCTTATGACTGCCGAACACTCCCACCAGACATGAATAAATGTAGCCTCATTACCACTGTTCCTAAAACATGAGCTGCTCCATTTTGGATCCCATTTATTAGCTTAAAAGGAGTAATATATGTCCTGTGTAGGACCTTTATTGAAGTTTTAAGCAGACTATAATTTAAAGATCCCCTACTTAAGCCTTGCCAACTTTTATCCCATGTGCTATCTGCCAACTCGGTGCCCAAATCCCTCTCCCAGGCTTTGGTATAGTCTGGTTTGTTTGCCCATGAGTTTTCATTAAATAGTTCATACATGAGGCTAATAATACCAGGCTGAAAGGGGGAATCCCTACATTTTTTGAGTAGCCAGGTGTTTCTTTGGGGGGTTCCCCTACCACTTATCGTATATATAAAATGATGTATCCTGCAAAAATTATAGTGTTCAGCCAGGGGTAAATTGTATCTATCTCTCACCCACTCAAAGGTCATTATTTTGTCGCCATGCCACCATGGACCAACCATTAGTAGGTTCTGAGACTTCCACCAACTGAGAGAGCTTTCCGGAAGATGTATCTTAAAGTGGGGATTGGGTACGATAGGGGTAAGATCTGATACCCGAGTGTCCAGTTTTTGTGTCCAGTTCATCTCCGTCCATATTTTTAATGAGTGCTTAATCAATGGATTTTTCAAGTTTCTCAAAAAAGTATACAGGCCTGGAATCCATATTACTGTATCCCATGTATAAGGTGACATGCTTACATTTTCCATAAATACCCAGAGCGGCTGATGTGTTTTGGAGAATGCGCCAGAGAAATGAAAGCCAGCTGCGCTGCCTTGTAATACAGTTTGAGATTCGGGTCCCTACCCTCTTTTGGAAAGACTATGAGGTCGGCCTGATTCAAATAAGGGGGCATAGGTTCTCCATTTAGTATAGGGTTAAACAAAGATGTTAGGTGCGGGGGTAAGCAAGGGCTCAAATTTCTTATAGTACAGATGAGTAAAACCGTCTGGCCCTGGGGACTTGCCAAATTTAAGATCTTGGATTGTAGATTTAACTTCCTCTTGGGATATGTCTAGGTTCAAGCTGTCCAATTGAGGTACAGGTATTTTGTGGACTTCTTGCTGTAGTAGGAAGGACTCTATGTCAGATCCGCTGCAGCGGGATTGGGATGAATATATGGTCTGATCGAAGTTTTGAAATGTTTCTTGGATAGCATTGGGGCTAAAGGAGGTTTGGCCATCAGGTAGTCTAAAGATACCGTATATTATGTCCTCTCTTGCTTTTTTTTTGTGGGCAAGGTCACTGGTTAGCCCCTTGGGTTATCTGTTAAAAAGAGTGGTGCAGAGACTGTGGGGGCTGTTAGCCTCCTTGTCCCTGTGTGGCTGTTTAGAATCCCTGCTGCTGCATGTTTCAGCTTTATTAAGGTGTAATTGTACAGCGTTTGACACAAGTAGCTGCCTGTGCTGGGTCAGTTTGGCTTAATTGCTGGGCCCTTTTCCTGCCAAGATGGCGACCGTCAGTCCATGGGCCTCTATGTCCCATTCACTACCTTTGTCCCCGCTTGTGTGCTTATTTGGGATGGCCCCCTTTATATCTCCGGCCCGTGGCCTTGTAAGGGTCGCCCCCTCAATCTCTGAGTGTGGATATGCAGGGATGGGGCGTTGAATCAGGCCTACCTTCTTCTCTGCTCGCTGCAAGATCAACAATACCTAATTTTTCAGGCATGTGTACATGCCTAATTTTTCTGGCCTCTGGTGCTGCACTGTGGCTTCAACAACCAAACCCCAAAAAAGGCACATAACAGGGATTAAACTGATAGGAGTAGTACTACTTAACACACCACTCATATCTGGTGAAACAGTAGTGTACATTTAAAACAAAAAACAAAAATTCTACTGTAATAGATTGCATAGCAGTTAGTTGTCTGCAAGCGTGTGTGTCAGACCTACAGCGTCTACTCTACCAACTTCTGCAAGTGCACAGTGCCACTCATATCTGTTGTCACAGTAGCTTGGACGCATAGTACCGATCTGTCAAAACCTGTAATGATGAATGAGGTCTAGAGTAGCCTGGTTCCCTTATCCTCTACAGGTTGAGACCTAATGACTCCAGACCAACACATGAGTACAAGCAGCACACAAACTCAAAGCCGCCATCCTCCTCCTGGTGCAGCATCATAAGCCACATCAACCACTGCTGTCCTCCTTGCCCCCTCTCAACCATCCGCCACTCCGTCTCTCGCCTTGAGCAGTTCCTGCTCATCTGCCCATAGTCAGGTGCCTGTAAAGGACATGTTTGAGCGTAAGAAGCTAATGTCACAAAGTGCCCCAAAATTGAAGTGATACGACCAACAAAGCATCTTTTTCCATCTCCTGGTTCTAAAAATCCAGGCCTTATACACGCCCCCTGATAGGTGACGTAACACGTATTAAACTGATAAGAGTAGTACTTACAAACACGCCACTCCTATCTGGTGGCACCTTTGATTGCACGTGCCGTGCCCCAAAATTGAAGTGATACGACCAACAAAGCATCTTTTTCCATCTCCTGGTTCTAAAAATCCAGGCCTTATACACGCCCCCTGATAGGTAACGTAACAAGTATTAAACTGATAAAAGTAGTACTTACAAACACGTCACTCCTATCTGGTGGCACCTTTGACTGCACGTGCCGTGCCCCAAAATTGAAGTGATACGACCAACAAAGCATCTTTTTCCATCTCCTGGTTCTAAAAATCCAGGCCTTATACACGCCCCCTGATAGGTAACGTAACAAGTATTAAACTGATAAGAGTAGTACTTACAAACACGTCACTCCTATCTGGTGGCACCTTTGACTGCACGTGCCGTGCCCCAAAATTGAAGTGATACGACCAACAAAGCATCTTTTTCCATCTCCTGGTTCTAAAAATCCAGGCCTTATACACGCCCCCTGATAGGTGACGTAACAAGTATTAAACTGATAGGAGTGACGTGTTTGTAAGTACTACTCTTATCTGGTGGCACCTTTGACTGCACGTGCCCTGCCCCAAAATTTAAGTGATACGACCAACAAAGCATCTTTTTCCATCTCCTGGTTCTAAAATTCCAGGCCTTATACACGCCCCCTGATAGGTAACGTAACAAGTATTAAACTGATAAGAGTAGTACTTACAAACACGTCACTCCTATCTGGTGGCACCTTTGACTGCACGTGCCGTGCCCCAAAATTGAAGTGATACGACCAACAAAGCATCTTTTTCCATCTCCTGGTTCTAAAAATCCAGGCCTTATACACGCCCCCTGATAGGTAACGTAACAAGTATTAAACTGATAAGAGTAGTACTTACAAACACGTCACTCCTATCTGGTGGCACCTTTGACTGCACATGCCGTGCCCCAAAATTGAAGTGATACGACCAACAAAGCATCTTTTTCCATCTCCTGGTTCTAAAAATCCAGGCCTTATACACGCCCCCTGATATGTGCTGTAACAGGTTTTAAAATTATAAGAGTAGTACAACTTAACACACCTTATAATAATGCAGAGAGAGGCAATGCAGTGAGAGGAGTCTGAAGAAGAGGAGTCAGAGGAGGAAGGTGGCTTTGAGGAGGTGGAAGACCAAACACAGCAGGCTTCCCAGGGGGCTTGTTGTCACCTTTCGGGGACCCTTGGTGGCTGGGTGGAGGAAGAGACCTTCAATGACATCAGTGAGGACAAGGAACGGGACATGGCTAGCTTGGTATCCAACCTTGTGCAAATGGGAAGTTTGAGGTTGTGCAAATGGACTGTTTGTGGTTGTTTGCGGTGCGTTAAACAGGGAGTTTGGTCTGTCACTGTGAAGCGGGCCTAACCCTTACACTACCTGATCGATACAACATCATACCTGATGTTTTAAAGCACGTTATTCCAAACAATTTAGGAATGTTAGGTAATTTATGCCCTTTATGGCTTAAAACCAGACTCTGCATAAACTATGTAATTTTCCATGGGAGTTTTGCCATGGATCCTCCTCCGGCATGCCACAGTCCAGGTGTTAGTCCCGTTGAAACAACTTTCCCATCACTATTGTGGCCAGAAAGAGTCCCTGTGGGTTTTAAAATTCGCCTGCCCATTGAAGTCTATGGCGGTTCGCCGATGTTCGCCGGTTCGCGAACATTTGCGGCGGTTCGCGTTCGCGGTTCGCGAACCGAAAATTTTAGGTTTGCGACATCCCTAGCCTTGAGGTGTTGAAGAAATGTGTGGAAACACTATATGAAAAAACAAGAAGGAAGCAAATATAATGTTACCATAATAGCCAGATGGAATTCAAGACACTGATATCCTATAGGTGGAAAATCTGAATGGACATTTTAGTCAAGAGTAGACCCTTATAATAGAGGTGAGAGCTCTAAAGATTGGGACAGGGCACTGAATACTATACATGGTGGATGAACTACCGTAACTTGAAGGATGCCATAGAGGCCATAACTTGCTGAGGCAGTGGAAGATCAGCCCGCTGAAACTGGTACAAAAAAGATCCTTGGTAGAGATAAAGCAGCAGAGGGGGAAGTATAGAGGTGTGACAATCAAATAATTAGATGCCCTGTGGATAATTGAAATTAAGGAACTGTACAATAAAGAGCAGAAGATGAATATGGCACATACCTGGAGGTGAGAGCTCCAGTGGAGCACCTGTGATTTAATTGAACATAAAGACAGACTAAGCTAAAAGAAGGTCTGAAGATAATTTATGGGCTTTGGCCAATATTTATTTTGTACAGTAGATGGAACAGGGACAATAGTTTCATTAGGACACATATTTTAGGCATATCTATCCCAACTTCAAGAGCTTAATTCTACTAAATATCTAGAGATATAAATAATATAGAGCTAGAACAAAGCCATATATTCTAAACAAGAGGGAAATGGTGATTAAAAGATCCCTCATATTACATAAGAGTTAGAATCTGTAAGGCCTAAACGGAGATTGAGAGAGGAACGTTCCAGTCAACATCTCAACAATACATTAAGTAATAATACATTAAGATGTCAAATAAAACCAAAACTAGGGAGAAAAAACAGTCAATACAGAAAATTCCACCTATTTTCTCCCCAAAAATTAGTTCTCTTAATAAATCGCAAAACAAATCTCAAATAAATATGAAAGATAATAATCAAAGTAGAGGAAGTAATACTGAATCCTCTGACTTTAATGATTCGAATATAATGGGAGAGGATGTACTGCTATTGACGAAAATGAGAGCGATTATGACAGAATTTCAATATAAATTGTGAACTGATTTAAAGGAACAAATAGGGGAGTATTATAAAGCTATCAAGGAGACACACTCAAGAATCTAGGAAATGGAAATTAAATTGGAAAAACGTATTAAAGATCATATCTCAGTTATAGAATACACAACAGCATTAGAGAAAAAAGTGATTGATTTGGAACATAAAATAACAAATATAGAAAATAGGACTAGAAGGCAAAATATCAAATTAAGGGGAATCCCGGAATCTGTTCTAGAACAAGAGTTGAAAAAATATATTATAGACTTTTTATCTAGTATAGTTCCAAGGTTCACACAAGAAACAAATGCCCTGGATACAGTCTATAGGATTCCACTACCACATAGATTAAAGGGATCCCTGCCTAGAGATTTAATGATCAGATTTCATAATATAACAGATAAAGAAGATATTATGAGAACAAGCTTCAAGAAAAGATCCTTCCTGGCCCCCGTATAAGGACATTAAAATATTCTCAGATATAGCACCTGCTACACTAATAAAGAGGAAAACATATGGCAACATCTCCCCACCTCGCAAAGTTCACGTCGCAACCCAAAGAGCACGACACACACATTACGACACTCGCAAACAACATACGACACACATTCACACACATTACGGCCTCGCAACACTCGGACGCAACTCGCGAACATTACAAAATTAAAACACAATACATACACACAGCACATACATAAAAAGCTTACGTACACCAAGAGGGAGCACCCACGACTTCAAAAATGCAACTTACAACTTAATTGCACTCAAAATAAAAAAGTTTAGACAATAAATAATCTGCTAAGCGACACAAAAAATGGCCGACGCATAAAATGAAAATGAGGCTACACACGCAAACACCATACGAGACACGTTACCACACATTACGACCTCGCAATCATCGGACGCAACACGCCGACATACAAACATTTAAAACTTAAGAAATACACATAACAAACACATAAAAAGCTTACCTACAGCAAGAGGAACCATCCAGCACCTCAAAAAAACAAGTTACATCTACATTTAAATCAAAATAAAACACTTTAGACACTAATACCATCGCTAAGCGAGAGAAAAAATGGCCGACGAACAAAACGAAAACGAGGCTTCAGACGTAACTATACTACACTTACTCGCAATAATGAAACACATACTATGCGGAACGTATCACAATCATATTAAACACCATTTTGAACAGTACTACGCACAAAATGGCGGATGGAACGCAAATTGTAAGCTGGAACGCAAATAGCGCATGCGTATTGCGTTCTAACGGTCTCACTTTCCAGAACTTTCTACAAGTTTATAAATACTGCCTATTTTACACAAAAAAATACATTTCTCCTCAGCTGATGAACGGAGTGACTTCAGAGATAACTGCTGCTTTTACTTGAGAAGACAATTCTTTACTAATTTACTACTTTACATTGTGCAAATTACAACTGAGAGGTAAGCTATTACATTTTATTATCAGGACAGGTAAAAAAAAAAAAAAAATAAACTAGGAAAATGTGATTTATGTAGTGACATATATGCCCACAAAACAAATACGGTTCATTTAACAAAACAACAAAAAAACATAATTCAATATTAAACAGAGGTTTATGTATAGTGACATCTGACACGCACATATATGTCTATAATGTATAGTGACATGTTACACGCACATATATGTATAGAATGTATAGTGACATGTGACACGCACATTTATGTGTATTGCCCCTGCATAGTGACATGTGACACGCACATTTATGTGTATTGCTGCCACTGCAACAAAATTAGCTTAAAACAAAATCATTAAACAACTACATTTAAATGACATTATATGTCATGTATACTGATATGTGACACGCACATATATGTGTATCATCTATAGTTACATCTCACACACAGACATTTATGTGTGTTGGAAAAAAAATTATAAGCTTAATTTAACAATTTAAATATGATTCATGTATAGTGATATGTCACACGCACACAAAATAATTACATTAAACTATGGAATGTGCTTCATGTATGTGACATATGTGTGTAGCCCCCACCAAAAAATAAGGTCAATTGAAAATAATTACAGAAGTATGTTTAAATGACATTAATTTACTGCAATTCAATAGATCATATAAAGCTGAATCTTTCTATTTCTTTTAATATTCAAACAGACTCTGCATCAACAGCGTCACTAAACAATTTGCACCGTGCATTGTGAAGCACAGTCCCTTTTAAAGAACACCAACAAAGAACAACAGGTAAGATACAACAAGACATTACATGCTCAAAAGGCCATGCTTTGCTAGATAAAAAATTATAAATATACAAATAACTATTTCACTTTCTTTTTCAAACAGACACTACAAGAAGACCGGCGGATTAAGATTGGCAGGAGGGGACCCTCTGTCATTCGACACTTCAATCAAGGTAAAGTATTAAGTATAAAAAAGAAAGAACCATGAGCCTCATTCAATTGCGAGTTGCTCAATTGAATAGGGCTCTATATAAGCACATAACATATTTTTTATACAGAACTTTTTAGTTACTGAACTTCTAACCACTATCAAGGTCTTCAATAACTAAAAACTTTGCTCAATAAATATGTTATGTGCTTATATAGAGCCCTCTTCAATTGGCAAAATTGCAATTCAATGAGGACCTATATATCTTTAATGGCCGAGGGCCTCACTCAAATGTGATTTGCCCATTTCAATAGGGCTCTATATAAGCACAGAGCCTATTTTTTAAAGGAACTTTTTATTTAGTGAACACGTTGCTTTTGGATACAAGTTCACTAAATACAAAATTCGGTAAAAAAATATGCTCTGTGGTGATATTGAGCTCTATTCCATTGGCCAAAACACAATTGAATGAGGAGCTGACAATATAACAAATGCAGCAACCAAAGGCCCTCATTCAATTGCTATTTTGGACAATTGAATATGGCTATAAATAAGCACTTTTAGGCCCTTATTCAATTGCCATTTTGCTAATTCTATAGGGATCCAAATAATCGCATAACATATATTTTTTAAAGAACTTTTTCGTTAGTGAAAACCTTGCTTTTGGATAGATGCTTAATAACTAAAAACTTCTTTAACAAAAATATGTGATGTGCTTATTTAGAACTCTATTCAATTTTCAAAATTGCAATTTAATGAGGGCCTTAGAGTACTATTACATTGTAAAAAATGCAATTCAATGAGGGGCAAACTATGCAACATATGGTACACACAAAGGCCCTCATTCAATTGCAATTTGCCCAATTGAATAGGGCTCTAAATAAGAACATAACATTTTTTTTTAAAGAAGTTTTCAGTTAGTAAAAATCTATCCAAAAGAAAGTTTTTCACTGACTAAAAACTTCTTTAAAAAAATACGCTATGTGCTTATTTAGGGCACGATTCAATTAGCCAAATCGCAATTGAATGAGACCCAAAGTGCTACACACAAAACAGAATTGGAACAAACTCACACAAACACATAGCAAAATAAATTAACTTTCTTATTCAATGTTTAACAACCTATAAGCCTTACGAAGAAGCCTAAATAAGAATAACAAAAGTGTTGCGCACCTAATAGGATTGTACAAAAAATCACACAAACACATAGGAAACTACATTAACATTCTTCTTTAATGTTTAACAACCTATAACCAGTACAATCAAGAATAAATAACTTTAGCACAAGTGGTGCGCACAAAACAGGATTGTAAAAAACTAACACAAACACATAGCAAACTACATTAATTATATTATTTCATGTTTCACAAACTATAACCATCCCAATAAAGGCTAAATAAGTATACCACAAGTGGTGCGCACAAAACAGGATTGTACAAAAACTAACATAAACACATAGCAAAATAAATTCATATTCTTATTTAATATATCACAACCCACAAGCCTTACTAAGAACCTTAAATAAGAATAACAAAAGTAGTGGGATTGTACAGAAAGTTAAAAAAACAAAAATAGAAAAAAATAACCATAACTGATATAATACAGCCAAATTCATACATTTTTTACTTATTTAAAAGAGATTTCACTCAAACAACATTTTCTATTATATTACAACAGATACTGCGTGAAGACAATCGGACGAGGACTTTCTCCACAGGACCAGACCATCGGACGAGGACTTTCAACACAGGACCAGACCAGCGGACGAGGAATTTCAACACAGGACCAGACCATCGGACGAGGACTTTCACCAAAGGACCACGACATCGGACGAGGGCTATCGCCACAGGACCACAACATCGGACGAGGGCTATCGCCACAGGACAACACCATCGGACCAGGACTTTCAACAGAGGACCAGACCATAGGACCAGGATTTTACATAGAGGACCACACATCGGACGAGGACTTCCAACAGAGGACCACACCATTGGACAACGATTTTCAACCGAGGACCAACAAACATTCGGATTTAAATCACACTTCAACCAAGGTACAGTATAATAAGTATAAAAGGAGAAAACTAAAGAAACAGCTTTCAGTTGCATCCGTGTCAACAGAAAAATAAAAAAATAAATTTACTATCTTCCTTATTCTATTTAAATTGCCACTATGCAATAACCACATCAATGTTTAGCTCAAAACCACATCAATGTTTTTTTTAGCAAAGAAGTTTTGCAGTGGTAAATATCTATCCACAAACAACATTTTTAATAAATAAAAACATTATTTCAAAAAAATATGTTACATGCTTATTTACAGCAGTATTCCATTGGCCAAATTCTTAGTCAGTGAGGACAGGAATTATAATTTTAACTAAATATAACTGATACATTAATGATTTGCCTTTTATTTCACCAATTGTGCACAAGAATCTTTAACAGGAATTACAAATTTAAATATACACAATAACATTCCTTTTTTTTCATTTACAGATTAATATGACTGATAACGAGACCAAAGAAGAGAAGAAAAGACGTCAAACTAGAGAAAGACAAGGGAGATGGGCCGCCCAGCAGACACCTGAGGAGAAAGAAATTAGACGAGAAAAAGAACGCAAAAGACTTGCAAATAAAAGACTATCAGCTGCAAAAATGAAAGATACAACAAAAAAAAAAAAAGATAATAAAGCATTTACAAACTGTTCCTCAAACATCAGATGACATTTTACAAGACACCAGTCAAGACAGACCAAAAAAAGCAACTACAAAAACAAAGCATTTACAAACTCTTACTAAAAACTTACAGGACATTTCAACAAAACAAGGACAACATATACCAAGAAAAGCCACGAAAAAAACTAAACATTTAGAACCTGTTGTTGAAACATTTCATGACTTTTCACCTGATGAATATAAAAGTCAACATCCGATATGCTTTGCAAATTGTCCTTTACTCAAGTCTTTAGCAGTAGAGGTTCATAGTTGTGGGGACATGACTACTCAATGTCAATTTTGTGAGGCTTATCATTTTAAACAGGAGAGACCCAGAGATGGACAATGTATTAGTTGTTGTCAAAAAGGCAAGTTCAAACTTCCAGAAAGGAAACAATTTCCAAGCTATTTACAAAATATTATGACTGAACCTACTTTTCCAAATTACAAAAATTTTAAGACAAACATAAGATCCTACAATAGTGCCATATCATTTGCATCTATGGGGGCAACATTGGCTGCTAATGTACCAGGACATGGTCCTTACTGTTTTAAAGTCCAAGGACAAATTTATCATCAGACTTCACATTTACATCCAGAGCAAGGAGAGCAAAGAAAATTCGCTCAACTATATGTCCTAGATACAATGGAAGCTGTTGACCAAAGTATGCAGATGGAAGAAAATAAAAAATGCTTACCCAGTGTTTTTATAGAGCTAAATAACATTATGGACAACAATCCCTACAGTAAAGCATACAAAAAATTGGCAGAAGTAGAAAATGAACAACAACTTCATGCACAAAGACATCAATTACCCATGCCAAAGGTTAATATGGTGCTTAAAAGAGACAGACATACTGATAAACGTCGTTATAACTTGCCAACATCAAATGAAGTTGCAATGGTATTTCAGAATGATGAAGGAGAACCACCATTTCAAAGAGACATTAGAGTATATCCCAGAAATGAGGAGCAACCATTTATTAATATTAATATCTTAAGTCCAAATTTAGATCCAATGACATATCCCATCTTTTTCCCACATGGAGAAAATTAACCCTTCCCAGTTACCCAAATGCTAAAGCCAGAATCCGAAATAATGTTTCTATGCTTGAATTTAAAGTAGCTCAAATTGCCATTCAAGATGAATTTAATCCAATTTTATGTGGTGGAAAACTAACACAACAATAGATTATTGATTCATATTTGCAAGTTGAGGCAAATAATTTAAACTTAAACTATCAACAAGATAAACTACGTGTAGAACAATATTGTGGACTCATGGACTATGTTGCTGACGTGGCTACAAGCAGAGACATGACAGCTGGCAAAGCCATTATTTTACCATCTGCCTTTCAAGGATCTCCTCGAAATATGAGAGAAAGATACAATGATGCTATGGCTATTGTGACAAAATTTGGAAAACCAGATTTATTTGTGACATTTACATGTAATCCACAATGGCCAGAAATTAATCAAAATCTACTTCTTGGACAAAGTGCTTCAGATCGACCAGATTTAGTAGCCAGAGTTTTTAAGATCAAATTAAATGAATTAATACGTGACTTCACTATAAATCAGTTATTTGGCAAATGTCTTGCTTATGTATATACCATTGAATTTCAAAAAAGAGGCCTTCCACATGCACATCTTCTCATAATACTTCAAGAGAAAGATAAATTAGATACTTTGGACAAAGTGGATGCAGTCATAGTTGCTGAACTACCAGATCCAGAACTATATGGTAGACTATATGAGATTGTTACTCATCGCATGATTCATGGACCCTGTGGAGACCTTAATCCACAATCACCATGTATGGAAAATAATAAATGTTCAAAAGATTTTCCAAAAGATTATAGAGACAAAACATTTGCAAATTGTGATGGATATCCACTTTATAAAAGAAGAGAAGGAGATAGTGCCATTATTCGTGGAAAAAAAGTGGACAATAGATATGTAGTACCCTACAATCCACATTTACTCATGAAGTACAACGCCCACATCAACATAGAAGCCTGCACTTCCATCAAATCCATTAAATATGTCTACAAATATATTTACAAAGGCTATGATGCAGCTACTGTAGTCGTGAAAAGTGCAGACAACCCTGAATGTAGTGAGTTAGTACATGATGAACTTGCATCTCATGTAGATGCTCGCTATGTCAGTGCACCAGAAGCTATGTGGCGGCTTTTAAAATTTGAAATGCATGATAGATCACATGCAGTATATAGATTAGCAGTACATTTGCCACAACGACATTTAGTCTATTTCCATGCTGGAAATTAAATGAATGCATTGGCCCAAAGTGAAGATCGTCACACTACACTAACTGCATGGTTTGCATAAAATTCAAATGATGCTCAAGCAACACAATACTTATATATTGAAATTCCATATCACTATGTTTTTGTGAATGGATTATGGAGACCAAGAAAAACCAGAGGCAATAAAATAATTCCACGAATTTACACAGTCAGTCCAAGAGATGTTGAACGTTTTTGCTTATGGATATTACTTTTAAATGTTTCAGGAGCACAAAGTTTTGAACAATTAAGAACTGTTAATGACATTGTTTATGAATCCTTCCATTTAGCTGCAAGACATAGAAACTTACTCGCTGATGATACAGAGTGGGAAAGATGTTTAGAAGAAGCAGCACAATGTCAAATGCCACGACAGATGAGAGAACAATTTGCTTTTATTTGTATCTTCTCAAATGCTCCAAATGCATTAGCTTTGTGGGAGACTTTTAAAAGTAATATGGCTGAAGACTTTATGCGACGATACAATGAACCCATTGCACACTTAAAAGCGTTAATGGAAATCCAAGAAGTCTTTTTAACTCATGGATTAAGTTGTGCAAGTTTTAATTTGCCTGATCCAGGTCTTATAGATGACATAAACTTTGAAGACTATGACATTCAACTACAAGCAGAAAGAACAGAAGAAAGACTTGCAACTTTAAATACACTACAATTGCAAGCATTTCATGCCATTAAAAATGCAATAGATGATAACATGGTGACAGAGCGTTATTTCTATCTTGATGGACCTGGCGGATCAGGAAAAACCTATTTGTACAATTTATTAATGAGTTCAGTACGAGCACAAGGACAAATAGCAATGGCGTTTGCCACTACTGGAATTGCTGCACTTTTATTAGAAGGTGGAAGAACTGTTCATAGTGGTTTTCAAACTGCCAGTGCCTATTTTAGAAAATTCTGTGTCAGATATTCGCATGACATCCTTACAAGCAAAGAAATTTAAGAAATGTAAATTAATTATAATAGATGAGGCCACAATGATGTCATGCTATGCCCTCCAATGTATTGACCGTTTGCTTCGTGAAGTCATGGATAATATTTTTCCATTTGGTGGAAAGGTAATGTTGTTGGGTGGCGATTTTAGACAAACATTACCTGTTGTTGTACATGGAAATCGAACTGACATTATCGAAACCTGTATCAAGTCAAGCACAGTATGGAAACATTTTACCCATCTTCAACTGCAACAAAATATGAGATCAGAAGGACAAAATGATTTCAATGATTGGCTTATTAAAATTGGAGAAGGCAGAACAGAAAAAATACTACATTTAGCTGACGACACTGCAGATGATTTGTCAACAAGATATTATATCGGCTATATTTGAAGGGAGCATCAATAACGAAGAATATTCCGAGCTTGCCAACCAAGTCATACTGACGTGTAAAAATAAAGATGCATTAATCCTCAATAATGAAATCTTAAAAAAAATGAATGCACCACAAAGAAATTATCTCAGTGCTAATTCTGTACTTGCTGATGACAATGAAAGTCAGGCTAACTTTTCGACTGAATTCATAAACTCTCTAACTCCTTCTGGAATGCCACCACATATTTTGCAGCTAAAGAAAGGTGCAATTATCATGTTACTGCGAAATATGAACCCCAAAAAAGTGCAAATGCAATGACACAAGATTAATTGTTCAACAATTAAGGGACCATTTTATAGATGCTGAAATTTTAACTGGGACCCATAAAGGAGAGAGAGTTTTCATACCAAGAATAGATTTAGCACCAAGTGAAAGTAGTCTCCCTTTTATACTTCAAAGAAGACAATTTCTCATTATTATGGCATTTGCCATGACCATTAATAAATCACAAGGTCAAACTTTCAAATCTGTGGGTATTTTTTTGGAAGAACCAGTATTTGCACATGGTCAATTGTACGTTGCATTGTCACGGTGCAAAAATCCACAGGCTATTAAAGTTTACATTGAAAAAAATGAAAGTCAAGGTGATTTATTAGAAGATGTACGTATTTTTACTAAAAACATTGTCTACTATGAAGTACTATAACTTTGCAGGATACAAACTAAAGCCATGCTAACATTTTTGAAAAGCATTCAAAAATACATAACAATTTGTTGTTTAATTCAGTCATAATTAATGGAAGTAATGTTTATGGATAATTCGCCTCACAAAATACTTGCCTTGCATTTTTAAGAAAAATTATGTTACAATGTTAACTCACTGTGTTAATGTTTCTAATGTTACAAGTTTAAAAACAATATTTATAAGTTATTTCATCAAACAGATTATAAAATTCATGTTAAGAGCTCAAGCACCTTTTAAGTCACAATGTAAATATTGTCTGTTATCTTAAGATTACTACCTACATTAATGTTTATCGACAGTTTATGTGATCAGTAAGTAATTACTTTCATTTGGTACGTTTTAATGAGAGTTTTTACTATATGCCTTCCTATACATTCAATGTATATTTAAATTAACAATTATTCTGATACAAATTGCATGTTAATACTTATTAATTTAAAGTTCAACTGTTTTTACTTTCAAATTTTAATACTTTTAATACAAAATTAAGTTACAAAATGTATTCACTGTGTTCCTGTTTATAATGTTCAAAATTATACAAATATTTTGTCAACTTCCAAAGTTACATAAAAAATAAAGATCAAGTTTAAAAATATATACTTTGAACGTTATTGTTTACATATATTTTAAAATTCATTTTAAAATTAGGGACGTTTCAACAAGGCTTTTTCATTTTTGCTTTCCTCTGGATTCAATGTATATTAAAGTGAACAATTATTCAGATACACGTTTCAAAAAAACCATTACATCAACATTTTACAAAAATACACGTTCATATCACAATACCTACAAGAGTCAAATATATATATAAATAACTAAACAACTTGACAAACATATACATCACATTGCCGTCATTTTTTGACGGGCAAGTCGCTAGTTATATATAGAAGTAAATGTTCTGCAAAACAAGAACAAAAAAAGTCCAGATCCTAATACTATATTGCAAATCAAGGAAGTTAATAAACAAATTCAGAAAATCCATCAGGAACAAATAGATAAAGCCATTCTTAGGTCTCAAGAAGACCATTATATTATGGGAAACAAGGCAGGAAAACACCTCTGAATAAAATTATAAAAAAGCAGCGTATGGGAGAGACAGCATATAAACAGCATGATATTTTGGATAATATACAAGGCAGCAAACACAAGCTAATAGCAGGAGAGACACTCTTTGTGAAATTCAACAGAGGCCTTGAGGTGTTGAAGAAATGTGTGGAAACACTATATGAAAAAACAACAAGGAAGCAAAAATAATGTTACCGTAATAGCCAGATGGAATTCAAGACACTGATATCCTATAGGTGGAAAATCTGAATGGACATTTTAGTCAAGAGTAGACCCATATAATAGAGGTGAAAGCTCTAAAGATTGGGACACGGGACTGAATACTGTACATGGTGGATGAACTACCGTAACTTAAAGGATGCCATAGAGGCCATAACTTGTTGAGGCAGTGGAAGATCAGCCCGCTGAAACTGGTAGAGAAAAGATCCTTGGTAGAGATAAAGCAGCTGAGGGGGAAGTATAGAGGTGTGACAATCAAATCATTAGATTCCCTATGGATAATTGAAATTAAGGAACTGTACAATAAAGAGCAGAAGATGAATATGGCACATACCTGGAGGTGAGAGCTCCAGTGGAGCACCTGTGATTTAATTGAACATAAAGACAGACTAGGCTAACAGAAGGTCTGAAGATAATTTATGGGCTTTGGCCAATATTTCTTTTGTACAGTAGATGGAACAGGGACAATAGTTTCATTAGGACACATATTTTAGGCATATCTATCCCAACTTCAAGAGCTTAATTCTACTAAATATCTAGAGATATAAATAATATAGAGCTAGAACAAAGCCTTATATTCTAAACAAGAGGGAAATGGTGATTAAAAGATTCCTTATATTACATAAGAGTTAGAATCTGGAAGGCCTAAACGGAGATTGAGAGAGGAACGTTCCAGTCAACATCTCAACACAACATAGATAGTGAACTCCCTTAGTAATATTACATTAAGATGTCAAATAAAACCAAAACTAGGGAGAAAAAACAGTCAATACAGAAAATTCCACCTATTTTCTCCCCCAAAATTAGTTCTCTTAATAAATCGCAAAACAAATCTCAAATAAATAAGAAAGATAATAATCAAAGTAGAGGAAGTAATACTGAATCCTCAGACTTTAATGATTCAAATATAATGGGAGATGATGTACTGCTATCGACGAAAATGAGAGCGATTACCGCAGAATTTCAATATAAATTGTGAACTGATTTAAAGGAACAAATAGGGGAGAATTATAAAGCTATCAAGGAGACACACTCAAGAATCGAGGAAATGGAAATTAAATTGGAAAAACTTATTAAAGATCATATCGCAGTTATAGAATACACAACAGCATTAGAGAAAAAAGTGATTGATTTGGAACATAAAATAACAAATATAGAAAATAGGACCAGAAGGAAAAATATCAGATTAAGGGGAATCCCGGAATCTGTTCTAGAACAAGAGTTGAAAAAATATATTATAGACTTTTTATCTAGTATAGTTCCAAGGTTCACACAAGAAACAAATGCCCTGGATACAGTCCATAGGATTCCACTACCACATAGATTAAAGGGATCCCTGCCTAGAGATTTAATGATCAGATTTCATAATATAACAGATAAAGAAGATATTATGAGAACAAGCTTCAAGAAAAGATCTTTCCTGGCACCCGTATAAGAACATTAAAATATTCTCAGATATAGCATCTGCTACACTAATAAAGAGGAAAACATATGGCAACATCACACAAGCTTTGATCCATTCAGGAATAAGTTATAAATGGAGATTTCCGGAAGGCCTTCTGATTAATAAAGACTCAATGTGGCATAAAATTACAACAGTAGAGGAAGGAGAAAACCTACTACGTAAATGGGACATAGCGATAGAGAAAACTCAGAAGACGGATGAAGATGGATTTACTGTTAAAAGCCTCTGAGTGGCAAATTGTGAAATAACTTAATGTAAATTGATTATGAAAGGCCGAAAGTAACTAAGGGAATAATGAGCCCAATAACTATTTTTCTTGAGTAATTTAGATGGTATTAGGGATTAAGGGTAGTAAGACTTATTACTGGTAACTAGGAAATATGTAAAAGAAGTGATAATCCGATAATAGAATAGTATAAAAGCACACAACATTAGTAAATTGCCCTTTTTAATAGTACACTAAGGTACAATATGGCAATAGCATTATATTACAATTCACTTTGAGTTTTTTTTTGAAAACCGGGATAAAATATATTATGGCTCTCCCTCTGAGGACCCATTTTGGCCCTCTGATACCCCATTATTTCTGTACATTGGCATAATAGCCCTGTCAGATAAATTGCATAAGAGACCTTGTGCAATTATGAGTTTGAATGTAAGTGTGAAAGTTGACAACCAAAAATCTAGTTTTAAGAGAGAATATAAAAGGATAGGGTAAAGGAGAGGCATGGGAAAAACAAGGATACTCTATTATGAAACCCCAAATAGCACACAGAGGAAAACAGAATACATAAGTAAATGGGGATGGGAATTAAGGTGATATCTCAAAATGTTAGGGGATTAAATATCCCCTACAAAGAAGAGTTGCTCTTGCAAGTTTTCTTAAACAGAAGGCAGATATTGTACTCCTTCAAGAGACAGACTGGAGGGAAGGTAAATCACATGCATTTTTTTGTAGACACTTTGATGAACCAATTACATCATCGCATAATTCAAAATCTAGGGGAGTAGCTATCCTATTCAGTAAAAAATTGAGTATATCTGAACATCATATAATCCCAGATAAAGAGGGTAGATTTATCATTTGGCATGGGAAAGTAAATGAAGAAACTTATATTGTATCAAACTTATACCTCCATAATTATAACCAGACGAAATTTTTTTAGGAAAATACTTAAACAAATAAATCCGATAAAAAAAGGTAGGTTGATTATGGGAGGGGATTTCAATATGTTATTTGATCCAACAATAGCCAGAATAGCTATACATAAAGGAAAAGGAATCCCAGATACTTTAATGAGATCTGCAAAACAACTCTCCCTGGAAATTCTTAAAAATTGAATATACAATGTATGGAGATCTTAGAATCCGGAAGTAAAAGACTATATGTATTTTTCTGGAAGACATCAATGGTATATACGGATAGACCATTTTTTTGACATATATTAAAACATTGGAAAAGGTCAAGTCCATTATAATAGGAGATATTATTTGGTCAGATCATGGAGCAATTAGTCTAATATTGGAAGACTCTCAGGATGTTTATAACCCTAAGCAATGAAAAATGGATAGTTTCCTGTTGAAATCAGAAAAATGTACAAATAAATTAAGAAAATAAATTGGTAGCTTCTTTGATATAAATAAAAAATCTGTTCTCTTAGATACAACTATTTGGTGTACACATAAAGCTTTTATTAGGGGATTATGTATTGCTAGAAGTGCATATCTTAATAAGAACAGAGGAAAAATACTGAGAGAATTATATATAGAAGTAAATGTTCTGCAAAACAAGAACAAAAAAAGTCCAGATCCTAATACTATATTACAAATCAAGGAAGTTAATAAACAAATTCAGAAAATCCATCAGGAACAAATAGATAATGCCATTCTTAGGTCTCAAGAAGACCATTATATTATGGTAAACAAGGCAGGAAAACGTCTTCTGAATAAAATTAGAAAAAAGCAGCGTATGGAAGAGACAGCATATAAACAGCATGATATTTTGGATAATATACAAGGCAGCAAACACAAGCTAATAGCAGGAGAGACACTCTTTGTGAAATTCAACAGGGGCCTTGAGGTGTTGAAGAAATGTGTGGAAACACTATATGAAAAAACAACAAGGAAGCAAATATAATGTTACCGTAATAGCCAGATAGAATTCAAGACACTGATATCCTATAGGTGGAAAATCTGAATGGACATTTTAGTCAAGAGTAGACCCATATAATAGAGGTGAAAGCTCTAAAGATTGGGACACGGGACTGAATACTGTACATGGTGGATGAACTACCGTAACTTAAAGGATGCCATAGAGGCCATAACTTGTTGAGGCAGTGGAAGATCAGCCCGCTGAAACTGGTAGAGAAAAGATCCTTGGTAGAGATAAAGCAGCTGAGGGGGAAGTATAGAGGTGTGACAATCAAATCATTAGATTCCCTATGGATAATTGAAATTAAGGAACTGTACAATAAAGAGCAGAAGATGAATATGGCACATAACTGGAGGTGAGAGCTCCAGTGGAGCACCTGTGATTTAATTGAACATAAAGACAGACTAGGCTAACAGAAGGTCTGAAGATAATTTATGGGCTTTGGCCAATATTTCTTTTGTACAGTAGATGGAACAGGGACAATAGTTTCATTAGGACACATATTTTAGGCATATCTATCCCAACTTCAAGAGCTTAATTCTACTAAATATCTAGAGATATAAATAATATAGAGCTAGAACAAGGGGGAAATGGTGATTAAAAGATTCCTCATATTACATAAGAGTTAGAATCTGTAAGGCCTAAACGGAGATTGAGAGAGGAACGTTCCAGTCAACATCTCAACACAAGATAGATAGTGAACTCCCTTAGTAATAATACATTAAGATGTCAAATAAAACCGAAACTAGGGAGAAAAAACAGTCAATACAGAAAATTCCACCTATTTTCTCCCCAAAAAATAGTTCTCTAATAAATCGCAAAACAAATCTCAAATAAATATGAAAGATAATAATCAAAGTAGAGGAAGTAATACTGAATCCTCGGACTTTAATGATTCAAATATAATGGGAGATGATGTACTGCTATCGACGAAAATGAGAGCGATTATGACAGAATTTCAATATAAATTGTGAACTGATTTAAAGGAACAAATAGGGGAGAATTATAAAGCTATCAAGGAGACACACTCAAGAATCGAGGAAATGGAAATTAAATTGGAAAAACTTATTAAAGATCATATCTCAGTTATAGAATACACAACAGCATTAGAGAAAAAAGTGATTGATTTGGAACATAAAATAACAAATATAGAAAATAGGACCAGAAGGAAAAATATCAGATTAAGGGGAATCCCGGAATCTGTTCTAGAACAAGAGTTGAAAAAATATATTATAGACTTTTTATCTAGTATAGTTCCAAGGTTCACACAAGAAACAAATGCCCTGGATACAGTCCATAGGATTCCACTACCACATAGATTAAAGGGATCCCTGCCTAGAGATTTAATGATCAGATTTCATAATATAACAGATAAAGAAGATATTATGAGAACAAGCTTCAAGAAAAGATCTTTCCTGGCCCCCGTATAAGGACATTAAAATATTCTCAGATATAGCACCTGCTACACTAATATAGAGGAAAACATATGGCAACATCACACAAGCTTTGATCCATTCAGGAATAAGTTATAAATGGAGATTTCCGGAAGGCCTTCTGATTAATAAAGACTCAATGTGGCATAAAATTACAACAGTAGAGGAAGGAGAAAACCTACTATGTAAATGGAACATAGCGATAGAGAAGACTCAGAAGACAGATGAAGATGGACTTACTGTTAAAAGCCTCTGAGTGGCAAATTGTGAAATAACTTAATGTAAATTGATTCTGAAAGGCCGAAAGTAACTAAGGGAATAATGAGCCCAATAACTATTTTGCTAGAGTAATTTAGATGTTATTAGGGATTAAGGGTAGTAAGACTTACTACTGGTAACTAGGAAATATGTAAAAGAAGTGATAATTATTTAGAATTGGACACAACACAAGAAGGGGAAATAGGATAAAATGTGAAGTTTAAAAATAATATTTAGTTTATAGAGAGTAAAACTTGGTTAAATAAAATAAATACATTTAGACACACATAGTTATAATGATATACTAAGACATGGATGGAGATTGAAGAGAAAGGAGAAAGAAAGGGGAAAAATAATGGAAAAAAAGGGAAAACTTTAACATAAATATTCAGACTAAAGAATACTATCACATATTATTTAGAAACAAGAGATATTTATCTCCAATAATAGAATAGTATAACAGCACAAAACATTAGTAAATTGCACTTTTCAATAGTACACTAAGGTAAAATATGGCAATAGCATTATATTACAATTCACGTTGTGTTGTTTTTTTTTTAAAAATGGGATAAAATATATTATGGCTCTCCCTCTGAGGACCCATTTTGACCCTCTGATACCCCATTATTTCTATACATTGGCATAATAGCCCTGTCAGATAAATTGCATAAGAGACCTTGTGCAATTATGAGTTTGAATGTAAGTGTGAAAGTTGACAACCAAAAATCTAGTTTTAAGAGAGAATATAAAAGGATAGGGTAAAGGAGAGGCATGGGAAAAACAAGGATACTCTATTATGAAACCCCAAATAGCACACAGAGGAAAACAGAATACATAAGTAAATGCGGATGGGAATTAAGGTGATATCTCAAAATGTTAGGGGATCAAATACCCCCTATAAAGAAGAGTTGCTCTTGCAAGTTTTCTTAAACAGAAGGCAGATATTGTACTCCTTCAAGAGACAGACTGGAGGGAAGGTAAATCACATGCATTTTTTTGTAGACACTTTGATGAACCAATTACATCATCGGATAATTTAAAATCTAGGGGAGTAGCTATCCTATTCAGTAAAAAATGGAGTATATCTGAACATCATATAATCCCAGATAAAGAGGGTAGATTTATCATTTGGCATGGGAAAGTAAATGAAGAAACTTATATTGTATCAAACTTATACCTCCATAATTATAACCAGCCGAATTTTTTTTAGGAAAATACTTAAACAAATAAATCAGATAAAAAAAGGTAGGTTGATTATGGGAGGGGATTTCAATATGTTATTTGATCCAACAATAGCCAGAATAGCTATACATAAAGGAAAAGGAATCCCTGATACTTTAATGAGATCTGCAAAACAACTCTCCCTGGAAATTCTTAAAAATGGAATATACGATGTATGGAGATCTTAAAATCCGGAAGTAAAAGACTATATGTAATTTTCTGGAAGACATCAATGGTATACACGGATAGACCATTTTTTTGACATATATTAAAACATTGGAAAAGGTCAAGTCCATTAAAATAGGAGATATTATTTGGTCAGATCATGGAGCAATTAGTCTAATATTGGAAGACTCTCAGGATGTTTATAACCCTAAGCAATGAAAAATGGATAGTTTCCTGTTGAAATCAGAAAAAATGTACAAATAAATTAAGAAAATAAATGGGTAGCTTTTTTGATATAAATAAAAAATCTGTTCTCTTAGATACAACTATTTGGTGTACACATAAAGCTTTAATTAGGGGATTATGTATTGCTAGAAGTGCATATCTTAATAAGAACAGAGGAAAAACACTGAGACAATTATATATAGAAGTAAATGTTCTGCAAAACAAGAACAAAAAAAGTCCAGATCCTAATACTATATTACAAATCAAGGAAGTTAATAAATAAATTCAGAAAATCCATCAGGAACAAATAGATAAAGCCATTCTTAAGTCTTAAGAAGACCATTATATTATGGGAAACAAGGCAGGAAAACGTCTTCTGAATAAAATTATAAAAAAGCAGCGTATGAGGGAGAAAGCATATAAATAGCATGATATTTTGGATAATATACAAGGCAGCAAACACAAGCTAATAGCAGGAGAGACACTCTTTGTGAAATTCAACAGAGGCCTTGAGGTGTTGAAGAAATGTGTGGAAACACTATATGAAAAAACAACAAGGAAGCAAATATAATGTTACAGTAATAGCCAGATGGAATTCAAGACACTGATATCCTATAGGTGGAAAATCTGAATAGACATTTTAGTCAAGAGTAGACCCATATAATAGAGGTGAGAGCTCTAAAGATTGGGACACGGGACTGAATACTGTACATGGTGGATGAACTACCGTAACTTGAAGGATGCCATAGAGGCCATAACTTGCTGAGGCAGTGGAAGATCAGCCCGCTGAAACTGGTAGAGAAAAGATCCTTGGTAGAGATAAAGCAGCTGAGGGGGAAGTATAGAGTTGTGACAATCAACTAATTAGATTCCCTATGGATAATTGAAATTAAGGAACTGTACAATAAAGAGCAGAAGATGAATATGGCACATACCTGGAGGTGAGAGCTCCAGTGGAGCACCTGTGATTTAATTGAACATAAAGACAGACTAGGCTAACAGAAGGTCTGAAGATAATTTATGGGCTTTGGCCAATATTTCTTTTGTATAGTAGATGGAACAGGGACAATAGTTTCATTAGGACACATATTTTTGGCATATCTATCCCAACTTCAAGAGCTTAATTCTACTAAATATCTCGAGATATAAATAATATAGAGCTAGAACAAAGCCATATATTCTAAACAAGAGGGAAATGGTGATTAAAAGATTCCTTATATTACATAAGAGTTAGAATCTGGAAGGCCTAAACGGAGATTGAGAGACGAACGTTCCAGTCAACATCTCAACACAACATAGATAGTGAACTCCCTTAGTAATAATACATTAAGATGTCAAATAAAACCAAAACTAGGGAGAAAAAACAGTCAATACAGAAAATTCCACCTATTTTCTCCCCAAAAATTAGTTCTCTTAATAAATCGCAAAACAAATCTCAAATAAATATGAAAGATAATAATCAAAGTAGAGGAAGTAATACTGAATCCTCGGACTTTAATGATTCAAATATAATGGGAGATGATGTACTGCTATCGACGAAAATGAGAGCGATTATGACAGAATTTCAATATAAATTGTGAACTGATTTAAAGGAACAAATAGGGGAGAATTATAAAGCTATCAAGGAGACACACTCAAGAATCGAGGAAATGGAAATTAAATTGGAAAAACTTATTAAAGATCATATCTCAGTTATAGAATACACAACAGCATTAGAGAAAAAAGTGATTGATTTGGAACATAAAATAACAAATATAGAAAATAGGACCAGAAGGAAAAATATCAGATTAAGGGGAATCCCGGAATCTGTTCTAGAACAAGAGTTGAAAAAATATATTATAGACTTTTTATCTAGTATAGTTCCAAGGTTCACACAAGAAACAAATGCCCTGGATACAGTCCATAGGATTCCACTACCACATAGATTAAAGGGATCCCTGCCTAGAGATTTAATGATCAGATTTCCTAATATAACAGATAAAGGGAATAATGAGCCCAATAACTATTTTTCTTGAGTAATTTAGATGTTATTAGGGATTAAGGGTAGTAAGACTTACTACTGGTAACTAGGAAATATGTAAAAGAAGTGATAATTATTTAGAATTGGACACAACACAAGGGGGGAAAATAAGATACAATGTGAATTTTGAAAATAATATTTAGTTTATAGAGAGTAAAACTTGGTTAAATAAAATAAATACATTTAGACACACATAGTTATAATCATATACTAAGACATGGATGGAGATTGAAGAGAAGGGAGAAAGAGAGGGATAAAAGAATGAAAAAAAAAGGAACACTTTCACTTAAATATTCACACTAAAGAATACTATCACATATTATTTAGAAACAAGATATATTTATCTCCTATAATAGAATAGTATAACAGCACAAAACATTAGTAAATTGCCCTTTTCAATAGTACACTAAGGTAAAATATGGCAAAAGCATTATATTACAATTCACTTTGAGTTTTTTTTGTGAAAAATGGGATAAAATATATTATGGCTCTCCCTCTGAGGACCCATTTGGGCCCTCTGATACCCCATTATTTCTGTACATTGGCATAATAGCCCTGTCAGATAAATTGCATAAGAGACCTTGTGCAATTATGAGTTTGAATGTAAGTGTGAAAGTTGACAACCAAAAATCTAGTTTTAAGAGAGAATATAAAAGGATAGGGAAAAGGAGAGTTATGGGAAAAACAACGATACTCTGTAATGAAACCCCAAATAGCACACAGAGGAAAACAGAATAAATAAGTAAAGAGATGGGAATTAAGGTGATATCTCAAAATGTTAGGGGATCAAATACCCCCTATAAAAGAAGAGTTGCTCTTGCAAGTTTTCCTAAACAGAAGGCAGATATTGTACTCCTTCAAGAGACACACTGGAGGTAAGGTAAATCACATGCATTTTTTATTAGACACTTTGATGAACCAATTACATCATCGTATAATTCAAAATCTAGGGGTGTAGCTATCCTATTCAGTAAAAAATTGAGTATATCTGAACATCATATAATCCCAGATAAAGAAGGTAGATTTATCATTTGGCATGGGAAAGTAAATGAAGAAACTTATATTGTATCAAACTTATACCTCCCTAATTATACCTAGACGAAATGTTTTAGGAAAATACTTAAAAAAATAAATCAGATAAGAAAATAAATAAAGAAGTATTTTTCTGGAAGACACCAATGTTATACACGGATAGATCATTTTTTGACAGATATTAAAACATTGGAAAAGGTCAAGTCTGTCACAACCTACTATGATGATGGGATCTAGAGTATCCTAGTACTCTTATTCCTAGTAGGTTTAGACCTAAGTTTGAGTGACTCTAGACCTATGGACAGTCTTTGTCGGTACAAAGGCATAAGTCCCAGCTTGCTTCGGTAGTGTACCTGGGAGCACCTTGGTAGGGAGTCAGAACGAGCTCCTCTACAAGCATATGCCTCTGGGTCAATAATACATGCTTAGTCAAAGTATGAAAATTAAGAACAACTTCTTTATTTTTACACAAGTATTTAAACAACTCACAAAACCAGTACAGGGAGTGGCTACACCCTTGTCCAACCCTCATCTTCCTCTTGGCCAATGGGGTAATCTCCAGAGTAACTTGATTACCTCTGGCCAATGGACTAGAGGTAAGCTCTGGGAACTTCCAGACCCCTCCCATGGGCCACCCACTAGGTGTGGCTACCTAATTCACTTGGTCTCTGGCTCTCAAGGGAGAAACAGCTATTTGCTCCTGTACTATGACCCTGATATTGGGCTGAAGACCCCATGGGGTTAAGGTGCCTCAATGTCTGTACAGACCCTTTTGTTCTGGCCTTGCTATCACTTCAAATGTTTACTTTAGGTGATAGCTGGAAGGCAGATGGGTAATCTACTCAGGTTACTATCTGTATCAGACCCAATATGGATGACTGCACACAACATGGCTCCCACATTACAATACAATATATTTACAGATAATACCACTACAACATTTTATAACCCACATGTTATGAGTTGAGGCAGTACTTCCCACGTCAGTCCACTTAATGCGTTATGACGACTTTATTAGTGGTGACGTGGTAAACTGCCTCTTCTCTGAATGCATAACAATAACAGTGGGACTCTGCCCTGGATATATAACATTATAACAGTGGCTCTGGGAGCCCAAAACCTTCTGTTCAATAACATGTGGCAGATACCAGTTCCAATCCAAGATGGCCTCTGGCTGATTCATGACAAAGTCCATTAAAATAGGAGATATTATTTGGTCAGATCATGGAGCAATTAGTCTAATATTGGAAGACTCTCAGGATGTTTATAAACCTAAGCAATGAAAAATGGATAGTTTCCTGTTGAAATCAGAAAAATGTACAAATAAATTAAGAAAATAAATTGGTAGCTTCTTTGATTTAAATAAAAAATCTGTTCTCTTAGATACAACTATTTGGTGTACACATAAAGCTTTCATTAGGGGATTATGTATTGCTAGAAGTGCATATCTTAATAAGAACAGAGGAAAAACACTGAGAGAATTATATATAGAAGTAAATGTTCTGCAAAACAAGAACCAAAAAAGTCCAGATCTTAATACTATCTTACAAATCAAGGAAGTTAAAAAACAAATTCAGAAAATCCATCAGGAACAATTAGATAAAGCCATTCTTAGGTCTCAAGAAGACCATTATATTATGGGAAACAAGGCAGGAAAACGTCTTCTGAATAAAATTAGAAAACAGCGGGTTAAACAAAGAATAATAAGTATTAGAGGTATAAATAATAGGAAACAAAATCATCCGAGGGAAATTGGTAAGGTTTTCCAGACATACTATCAATCTTTATATAACCTTGAATCAAGTGAGAACTTTTCAAGACCCTCTAAAGAGGGGATCGAGAATTTTTTAGGGAAAATTAAATTACCTAAAATGTATAGAATTAAACAAAGAGATTACATTGAAGGAAGTAGAACAAGTTATTACAGATCTAAAAGTTAATAAAGCTCCTGGTTTAGGCAGATTTACTGGGAACTATTATAAGATATTTCTTAAGGAACTAAGTCCTAACCTCTGTAATATGTTTAATGAAATAAAAAAAACTGGGAAGATTCCATCTGAAATGACAGAAGCTAATATTGTTAATATTCCCAAACCAGGGAAAGACCCAGAATTTTTTTAAAACTATAGGCCAATTTCCCTATTAAATATAGACACGAAAATGTATGCCAAGATTTTAGCTAACAGGCTTAAAAAGTATGCCCCTAACCTAGTCAATTATGATCAAGTTGGTTTTATTCCAAAAAGACAAGGCTCAGAGAATACAAGAAGATTGATTAATCTATTATGGCATGCTAAAGCTAAGGATATACCCTTGTTAACTATTTCATTGGACGCCGAAAAAGCGTTGGATAGGGTAAATTGGCAATATATTGAGGCATATTTAGAAAAATTTGGTTTAGGGGAATTGGCAATAAAGCAATTATGTCACTTTATAGAAATTCTAGAGCGAAGGTGACGGGTATTGATTATGAAACCGAGAAAGTTAATATTTATAATGGGACGAGACAGGGATGTCCCCTGTCCCTGTTAATATTTGTATTGACCCTAGAACTGCTGGCAGAATTAATACGAACATCAGAAGCCATTGCTGGGTTAACAATCTGGGGAAATCAACATAAGGTGTAAATGTTCGCTGATGATATGATACTCACTCTGACAGACCCCGTCAGGTCCCTGCCTGCAGTTTGGGACAAGATAGGGGAATTTAGTAAGATTTCCTATTTCAAAATCAATAAGATGAAATCGGATACATTGATTTTTGGACTTGGAAAGAAAGAAAATGAATCTAAAAAAAATGTTCAGACTGAATTAGAATAGTACGGGCATCTGCCATTTGGGGATACATTTTACAACATCAATTAGGTCTAGTTTGAAAAACTATATGGAGATAGTTTTTAGGCAGATCAGACAGGATATTTCAGAGTGGAAACCTGAACAATTGTCCTGGTCTGGCAGAATTGCGTTGATAAAAATGGTGATTGTTCCCAAAATAACATATATATGGCGATGTATTCCACAAATAGCACCAATGTATTTGATTAATAATATGCAAAGTTTTTGGAATAAATATATTAATTAATTAATTAAATATTACAAAGATGTTGGTTGATAAGGGAGGAATAGCTACTCCCTCTCTACCAGATATACATAAGGCCATTATGATAAATCATTTACTTGGATGGAATATAGCATCTAAAAAGTCAAAATGGCTTAAATACTTAAATGGCTCCCTAAATTAGATATTAGAGATTTAGAACCTCTATTTGGGGGAATTCGCTCTTTATTAAAATTTTGGTAGAATAAAAGGAATGTATGGGAACTATCTAAATATCCTACACCAGCTGCCCCAATTAGTCTCCTCCATTATAATAATAAAAGTATAGTTCTCCAAAAAAATTAAAAAGTGGGAATAACAAAAATAGGTGAAATATTTGAAAATAATATATGTTTATCCCACTCAAAGTTATTACAAAAATATCAGAATATAGATATTAATTGGCTTGAGTACATGTCAATTACAAAGGAACTGAGATCTCAAGGTATCTGTCTGAATAAATTCAGAGATTATTCAATACTGGAACTCATTATAGTAAGAGGCCCAAGAACCCACACTATTTCTAAATGTAATAACATATTAAAAACCAGAGAAGAAAGTATGAAAACAAATAGAATGACTAAATGGGAACAAGACTTAGAATGTGTATGGACAAAAGAAATCTGGTTTATAGCATGCTCTTTAGTGAAAAAGAACACTTTATGTATTTCATATAGAGAACTTTATTTTAAACTAATACAGAGGTGGCATATGGTACCCACGAATATGAATAGAATTAGCAAAATAAATTCAGAAAAGTGTTGGCGAGGATGTGATGATAGGGATTTCCATTTACATATTTGGTGGGAATGCCCACAGATACAACAATATTGGAATAGTTGCATAGAACAGATCAAAGTAATAACAAGTATAAGGATACCTATGAGTCCAGCAATATTGCTATTTCACATGTTTGAAAACCAAAATTTGCAACAGCAGAGATGGCTAATTTCCCATATTTTATTAGTTAGTAAATGGTATATAGTTAAAAGGTGGAACTCTAAAGAAACCCCCAAATGGTCTAATTTTGAGAGGACAGTAGATAGGGATAGGGAGATGGAAAAAGAAATGACACAATATAATAAGAAAGAAGAAAGATTTTGTAAAAAATGGTTAAAATGGCATAATAAAAAGATCTAAGGTTTCATCTCTGCTCTCTTTATTTGAATATCTTTATAACTATAGCTTATCTCTTTAACGCTGCATTAGATATAAGGATTCCTCATATTAAGATCTTTAGGAGATAAAATAGAGCAAATATTAACATTGGTTGGAGCGGTTGAATGACTGTTTTTGTATAAATTGGATAATGTATTACCACATATATATTGTATGTATTGGATGTTGTGATTTTTATGTGTAAAATTTTACCCATTTGGGTATGAAATAAAAGTATTTATATGGGTAAAAAAATTATATAGTGCCATAAATTAAATCCCACTTGTATAATCAAGTGTATAACAGTGAAAAAAATGTGACTTAATAAACAGTGCTAATGTGTATTGGAGTGAATTGAATACTTCATTTGATCCCTAATCAAATATATACATTATTATATTTCCCATGAAAAAATAAGTGATTTAAAATTACAGAATAATAATAATCAATATATACTGTGGGCCTCATTCTATTATCGGCCGCAGCCGCTGCGGGGCCGCAAGGACCGGCCGCAAGCTATTCTGCTATTCTATTCCCTTACGGCCGTAGGCTCCGGCAGGCTTGCGGCCGGTGCCTTGCTATCTCTTGCGGCCGATCGCGCCAGAGGAAAGCCTTTGATCTAAAACGGCCGCAAGAGATTTGCAATTCAATTGCTCCGGGAACCCTCTCTGCAAGGCTAAAAACGAGCCGCAGTTACTTGCAGGAAAAAGGTCTCGCTAGCACCAATTAAGCACATAAAATAGCTCAAATAAAGCCATCCTGCACTTTGAGAAGACTATAAAGGGATTTTAGGTGTTAGAAAAAATAGCACATAATTATCCTGTACTCAAATCCGTAAAATATTTCATTTTTAATATCCGTAAAATATACATGTAAAAAGTCCAGAGTGCTTGGAGCACCTCAGACACGCCCACGCCGCAGCCGGCAAATAAACAGTTAATTTGAACTCGGGTTTGGGCAGATGTGCAAGCTTGAGAGTGGGTTCCTTTTAATCCTCATGTCCCCCAATATGATCCCTAGCATTTACAGAGCTGTACAGTGCAGGCTTGAATTTATTTTTGAGTTTTTATATTTCACAGTTTACGGCCGGTTCCAAGATATGCGGCCGGCCGTAAAAGGAGATCCTTGCGGGGCCGTATAATAGAATCGCGAGTTAACTGAACCCTCGCAAGGAATCGCAGCCTTACGGCCGATTTACGGCCGATAATAGAATGAGGCCCTGTGTGTGTGGTTGGTTAGTTAATATTAGTGAAATATGTTAGCAGTGCATTAAATAAGATTCATAAAACCCATAAAAGAATAAAGTTTATAAAAGTATTGGTAATATTATTTTGGAACATCCACGCCATTTAAAACTAGACACCAAAAAATATAGAATTGTTAAATCTATTGGATGATATCAGATAAATTCTGTATCTCCAATGATATTTCTCTCAATATATTCATATTAAGAGTTGCCCTAAAATTGTGTAGACAATTAGATCCATAAATGCTCATTTATTGCCCATGAATCTTCAGAACTTTTGAAAAGAAGGTGAGAAAAAATGTCCTTAACCTCTAAAGGCACTATAAATTCAAAATATTAGATTTTCAAAAATTGAATAGAGGATATCTTAAAGGATATGAAAATGTACAGTCAAAAATAGAGATTATTCAGAGGAAAGCACTGAAGCTGAAACCCTCATTTAGGCCTTCTGGTTTATGAGCGTGTAGCTTAAAAATTCATTGGCACACTTTTTTTTAGAAGGATATTGTCAATATTGCCTTTTCTAGGTCTCAAGGTGGCACCATCAATTGCATAGAACTGTATAAGATTAATATTATGGTTGTGGTAAATTTTCATATGCCTGGCTAGGGGTGTGTCAAGGTCTTTTTCAATAGCATACACATGCTCCCCTATTGTGCATCTTAGCTGTTGACTCATTTTTCCACACATAGATCTTAGTACGAACACATTGTACTACATATATCACTCCAGTTGTGCAACAGTTGTATAAGCCCTTAATTGGAAAGCTCTCTTTTGTTTTGGGATGTGTAAAGAATTTTGATGGTCTTATATACCTACAAAATGTACATTTCCCACATTTGTAACATCCATTTAATGGTTGTAACCATGTTTGTTTTGCATCTTTTTCTTTGAAGTGACTATGGACAAGTCTGTCCCTTAGATTTCTATCTCTCTGATAGGTTATATTAGCTTGAGGTGACAGGGCATCCTTGAGATCCTTGTCCAATTTTAATATATTCCAGTGTTTGGACAAAATCTTTTTGATTTCTTCAGAGTTTTGAGCATATGTAAGAATGCATCGTATAAGATTGTCATCATTATTCTCTCCTTTTTGTTTTTGTATACTGATCAATTCAGTTCTATCACAGTTCAATGCCCACTTATAGGCATTTTTAAAACATCTATTAGGGTAACCTCTATTTTTGAATCTTGTTCTAAGTTTCTGTGCTTCAACCTTAAATTCCTCTTCTGTGCTATAATTCCTTCTAACTCTTAGGTATTGTCCTTTAGGAATCCCGCTTTACTGGGGTGGAAAATGTTGACTTGTCCAGTGTAATAGATTGTTAGTAGCTGTACTTTCTCTATATGTAGTTGTACTCACAATACCTTGTGTATTCTTTTTGATAACCAGATCCAGAAATGTTATTTGATGTTCATTCATTTTTTAAAGGTGAATTTTAATCCCAGGGTGTTGGTATTGAGTTTCTGTATGAAAGAGACAAAGTCTTCCTTTGTACCCTGCCATATCACTAGAATATCATCTATATAGTGCCTCCACAGGAGGATATTATCTGTGTCTCCTCTTAGTTCATCATTAAATAGAGCCCTTTGAAAATTGCTGAATCACAATTTAGTAAGGCTGTTAATGTCCACTCCAGGGTCAGCAGTGTCTCCCCCCATTGGCCGGTGATGGGTTTGTACATTCCTGTGTCCTGGTCATGTTATCTAGACCACCACATGTCACTGAGCAGGGACCCCATGGACTCCATGATGTGTATCCTCCATCCAAGACACACGTGGACAATGTGCAGTTCATCCAACCGTGAGTGCAAGTGCTGGAATAAAGAGAAGAGTTGGATACTTTATCTGCTCGGCGAGAGGTGGAAACACCAGAGACACTTCTGATCTTATCTAATCTAAGGAATCCAAACTGAGATTCCGTAGTATGTTACCTTCAATGCAAACCTTCCAAATATTGATGTACATTTTCTCTCCTTTCAATTCTTTATTTACACTAAGTGTTCCTAGGTTGATGCCTACACAGCCAAACATTAGTATTAAGTTCCCGGTCATTCTTGCCATGGATTATGGACCTGAAGTTGGGAAAGGGGTCATCACCAAACCCTAACAAGTAGATGCAACTTTCGGAAACTTGGGTCAAGTATTTGCTCATATGAAAAATATATCAACTGGAATGGAGAGCAATGACTATGATGAAAACACAATATAATTATGGCTATCAACTGGAAAGAAGAGCAATGGCGGTGATGAAAACACAACACATTTATTGATATCAAATGGAAAGGGGAGGAATGGTGATGATGAAAACACAATACAGTTTTGGCTATCAACTGGAAAGGAGAGGAACCGTGGTGATGAAAACATAATAGTTTTGGCTATCACATGGAAAGGAGAGGAACGGCGGTGATGAAAACACAATAGAGTTTTGGCTATAAACTGGAAAGGAGAGCAATGGCAGTGATAAAAACAAAATTGAGTTATGGCTATCAACTGGAAAGGAGAGCAATGGTGGTGATGAAATCACAACACAGTTATGACTGGCTTTTAGACATAGGGTTAAAAATGGCTGAAATACAGAAAGACACCCAAGCTTTTGGGGAGATTGACAGTCTAGAACGCCATATTGATTTGTCAGCAAACCTATGCTTAGACATATATATACATTACAATTATCCAATGGTGGTCCAGTGCTGGATGTCCATATATTCACCATAATTAGCAAGATAAATGGATGCTCTGTATATACAAAGCTAATTCAGTCCTGAACTCTCTACAACTATTGGCAGGCCTCCACATGATTCTAAATATCCTCCCATTTATCATTCTTCAGTTACAAAAACCGTCCCAAGACCGAAATAAGCAGCAAAGATGCTATAATGCTGTACAAAAGAAAAACCAAATGGGATCCCAATATGGACACACTGATGTAGACCATTCACATACATGCCAAGAGCTGCATTCATGCTGAATCATGTCACAGATCAGGATCTCCTCTCCAACCACAATCCGAACCCTATGTTTTGTAAGGAGGTTGGAAGGAACTAGACTTGATGAAAAGTTCTTCAGACCCAGGTTGGACTCCTCATTTATTACAGAGGGGCAGTTCTGTTAAGATGAAATCACAGAGCAATAAATCAAATGAACAGAACAAAACAAAGGAGAACCAAAATACTACCTCTGTTCCTACCAGATTTACTAGTGCTTCCAAGGTCAAGTGAAGAACATCTATGAAACACTAAACTATGGACCATACAGATAGAAGAGAAAGGAGAACAAAAATATTACATATGCGCCATGTCCACACAACCACAGGACCTTCCAGATTTATCAATGGTCAAGTGAAGGACATGTCTTTACACACTTATTTATGGACATAGAAGACAGAAGAGAAGGGAGAACCAACATACTACATCTACTCTATGTCCTAGCACCACCATAGATCCTTGCTGAATTACTAGTGCTGGCAAAGTCAAGTGAAGAGTGTGTGAAACACTAAACTATGGGCCTAGGAAAAAAGGAGAACCAGTACATCTGCTCCATGTCCTAGCACCACCATATGTACTACCATATTTACGGTTGGCATGGTCAAGTGAAGAACATCTCTGAGACAGAAAACAATGGGCCATACAGACAGAAGAATAAGGAGAACAAATATACTATATCTACTCCATGTTCTAGCACCACCACAGCTCCTCCTAGATTTACTAGTGTTTGCAAGGTCATGTGGAGAATCTACATAGATCTAAAAGCAGCAAGATCCCAACCTGGAGTGTCCTATTTGTTTATGGCACAAATTTCTGCATTTAGATGCCCCTTACATAATGATGAACCACACTAGAGTCCAATATTATTGGCTAGAACCACTGAATAAAAATGCTCCAGTATCAAGAAAGACAGACAAGAACTTGACAATACACAGAGAGCAAGAGAATATGAGGTATATGACCGTGACGCATGAGCTGTTGTGGTAGTAGGTTCTAACCGGGCAGTGACATCCTTCCTCACACACATCTGAGAAACATTCCACCTGGAGGGTGAGGTGGGCGCAGCTGTATGGGCTCCCGTCTCCCTTCTTATACTCACAGTACAGACGATCTGGAGGGCAGCCCACATCTGGCAGATGCCAAGCAAAAGATAAGAGGCACTTTTACTGAGCTCTTATGGACAGGAGATGAAGTGATATCATTACAAATCCAAATACTCCTTACTTACCAAGACAGACTTGGTTATAACAAGTCTTGCTCTGCATTGCCTTCCCTGCACACTCCTCATGCTGACACTCTCGCACCCAGATCTGCTCTCCACCCCCTCAGGACACACTGCAGGATGACCATGATGACCACTCGCTCCATGGATCCTTCTCTGTAACACAAACCTAATGACTGAGTGCTGTGTTAGGTTACATGAGTCACTCCATATCCTGCAAACTTAGTGGACCTTGGCTAAAGATGTATTGGTTCAGCTACATGTGGAAGTCATTTAACTTTTTTTCTACACTCTTTTGACCACCATAAGCTAAATGATGTTGTAATTAATTGCGCTACATTTGAAAGAGATCTGGCACCACCTCACCCATATTATAGTATTATATGGTATGTCTATACGTTGGTTATTGGAGCCACCTGAATGTTATAGTTAGGCAGAGGTAGGCAACCATTCATATAATCTTATCAAACTTATCTCATACATCATTACCCCACTTCCTCTAAACATCATGAGTTAAATCATGCTCCCCATTTTTTACCCCTCACACCATTGATTCATGTTACATATATTCATATCAATCCACCTACTTTATATGCTATTGTTAAATAGTTACATAGGGCCTCATTCTATTATCGGCCGTAAATCGGCCGTAAGGCTGCGATTCCTTGCGCAGGTTCTGTTAACTCGCAATTCTATTATACGGCCCCGCAAGGATCTCCCCTTACGGCCGGCCGCATATCTTGGAACCGGCCGTAAGCTCAAAAATGTTTAAAGTCAAAAATAAAATCAAGCCTGCACTGTACAGCTCTGTAAATGCTAGGGATCATATTGGGGGACATGAGGATTAACAGTAACCCCCTCTCAAGCTTGCACATTAGCCCAAATCCGAGTTTACATTAACTGTTTATTTTCCGGCCGCAGCGTGGCCAGGTCTGACTTTTTACATGGATATTTGACATATATAATAAAACATTTTTTTTACGGATTTGAGTATAGGGGAATGTTGTGCTATTTTTGCTAACACCTACAATCACTTTATAGTCTCCTCAAAGTGCAGGATGGCTTTATTTGGGCTATATTTTGTGCTTAATTGGTGCTAGCGGGACCTTTTTCCTACAAGAAAGCTGCGGCTCGGTTTTAGCCTTGCAGAGAGGGTTCCCGGAGCAATAGAATAGCAACCGGGCTTTTCTTGCGGCCGAAACTCTTGCGGCCGTTTTAGATCAAAGGCTTTCCTCCGGGCCGTGCGGCCGCAAGAGATAGCAAGGCGCCGGCCGCAAGCCTGCCGGAATCCCCGGCCGGAGGGGAATAGAATAGCAGAATAGCTTGCGGCCGGTCCTTGCGGCCCCGCAGCACCTACGGCCGATATTAGAATGAGGCCCATAGTAATTAAGGTTGAAAAAAGACTTTCAGTCCATCAAGTTCAACCTGTTAAGATCTCCTCTGATCGTCAATATACAGATTAGTTATTAATTAATTTGTTGTTAAATAATTATTAATAGTATTGGAGGATGAATAAAGAGTTAGTCCATCAAGTTAAACCTTTTTAGATCTCTATTGATCTTTTTAACATGTGGACTATTTATTATTAATTGTTAATTGATCCAGAGGAAGGCAAACAGAAAAAAAAAAAACAATGGAAACTTTGCCAATTGTCTCATAAGGGGAAAAAAAGCTAAATTCCTTCCTGACCCCAGAAACTGGCGATCAAATTTCTCCCTGGATCAATATTCCTTTGCTAGTTATCTAGGATAGCCTTGAATGCCCTCTTTATTCAAAAATATATCTAACCCCTTTTTGAAGTTGTCTATCAAATTCGCTGTTACCACCTCCTTTGGTAGAGAATACCACAGTTTAACCACTCTTTGTTTAAGGTAAAATCTTTGTTTAAGGATGTCCTCTTGTCAGTTGAAAATCTCTTGCTACAAAAAGTTCACTTGAAAAAGCCTTGTGTGGAACCTGGATGTATTTAAATAAGGTAATCATATCCCCTCGTAGACGCCATTTTTCTAGCGAAAATAAGTTTCGTTTGGTTAGTCTTTCTTTATAACTTAGCCCCTCCATTCCCCTTATTAATTTTGTAGCCCTTCTCTGTACTTTTTCCAGCTCTAAAATGTCCTTTTGGTGGTGCTCAAAATTGTACTCCATATTCCAAATGAGGGCGTACTAGGGATTTGTATCGTGGTAGAATTATATTTGCTCCCTTTGCTTCTATACCCTTCTTAATACATGCTAATATTTTACTTGCCTTTGCAGCTGCTGCTTGGCTTTGAGCACTGCTCCATTAAGATTATAAATTGCATGGCTATTTTTCCTTCCCAAATGCATAACCTTGCATTTATTTGTATTAAATCTCATCTGCCATTAAGCCGCCCATTTCTCTAATTTATGCAAATCCCTTTGTAGGGAAAGTACATCATTATCTGATTGTATTACCTTGCACAACTTAGTGTCATCAGCAAAAATGGAGACACTACTTTCAAGTCCTACTTCTATGTCATTAATAAATATGTTAAAAAGGAGAGGACCTAATACTGAACCTTGAGGAACCCCACTTTTCACATTAGACCAAACGGAGTATGTTCCATTTACAACAACCCTTTGCTTCCTGTCTTTTAGCCAGCTCTCAATCCATGAGCAGATATTTACTGCAATTCATGTATCCCTTAGTTTGCTCACTAGTCTTCCATGTGGCACTGTATCAAATGCCTTTGAAAAATCTAAAAAGACTACATCCACTGAGTTGCCCTGATCCAAGTTCCTACTAACCTCCTCATAGAAACTAATTAGATTGGTCTGACATGACCTATCCTTCATAAATCCGTGTTGACTGCTACCTATGATCTTGTTCAAATAGACATATTCTTGTATGCTGTCCCTTATTAACCCTTCTAAAAGCTTCCCAACTACAGATGTGAGGCTCACTGGTCTATAATTCCCCGGATTTTCTCTTGATGCCTTCTTAAATATAGGTATCACCTCTGCTTTTCTCCAGTTATCCGGTAGAGACCCTGTAGTGAGTGAGTCTTGAAAGATTAGATATAATGGTTTGGCTATTACAGAACCCAGCTCCCTCAGTACCCTTGGATGTATTCCATCAAGACCTGGGGCTTTATTAACATTTATTTTCTCCAATTTCTTTTGGATTTCTTCCTGCATTAACCAATTATTTAGTGATGGTAGTGTAGCCCCATTATGTTGCGGTGTCCCAACCACTGGTACCTCCCTTGTGTTTACCGACGAAAATAACCTATTTAGGTCATCTGCCTTTTCCTGGTCACTAATTATCAGATGGCCTGTGTCACATTGTAATGTTCCTATATGCTATTGTTATTAAATAACCTTCATTGCACCTGATACATTGCAGTACATGCCTAGTTTGCTGCTCTGGCTCCTCATCCTTCAGGCATTAGTGCCATAGGATAATGACCTTTGACTGCATATTTCATTAAATATCCCCTTACCGTTACAATCCACACCCTGGCAGTCACTCCGCTGCTGCTGACTGTCTCCCAGGCAGTCATGGCCTCCATTCTGGGGTGAGGGGCTGTCACATTCTCTGATTCTAGTCTGGGTCCCTTTTCCACAACTTTGAGAGCAAGGTGTCCAGTCACCCCAGGGCCCCCAACCAACATCAAGATGACAGGATGGGTCTGGGGTACACAGCAGATGCCACTGGAACAAGTACTGTAAAGGAAAGTGCAGAGATCTGAGTGTGTGGGGACTTGAAAGAGAAGATACCAATGGATCCAATGGTCAGGTCAGTGATAAAATGTTCATATAATTTTATACTAAATCATAACATATAAAAATGTGAGCAATGCCAGCACTCTTGGCACGAATGATATGCCAGTCCACATTACAACATTGGCAGCCACATGCAGTTCTGGTCATAGTCAACAAAACAATATATATATTTACATTATACTAGCGACTTGCCCGTTAAAAAAAGGATGGCAATAAAATTGTAAGGCAGGTATATCCGTATTTAGTCATTGCGTATTTTGTGTTTTTTCCCGCTTCTGTGGGTGTTTGTAACCGCTAGTGAGGCGCCGTAGAGCCTCCACCTCGGCAAATGCGGCCCCTCGCTTTGCGAGGGTCTGCATTTGAGGTTCGAAAGTCGGATGGGGTCGTAGTGATGAGCGCCTACTGTGCTCATCTTCACCAGCGCAAGGAGCACCTTCGGCGCTCCTTGCCAGCAACTGCGGCCCTCGCTTTGCGAGCCCGCAAGCGTTAGCATCGACCCGTATTGCTGAGAACTATATATGTGATATATTCTTCTTTTAATTAATCACCTTATCAGAACATATTAAACTGTCTGGCCCCTCACTCCAGCTGTAATTCCTATGTAAGTGCTGTAGTACACTGGTACTTGTAGGCACTGGGCTGGTGCACCTATCTAGTTTAAGCTTCAACATTAAAACATGTAGCAATTACAGTGCCAGTAACAAATATGGCAACTGCTTCCTAGCTATAATCACTGCCAGAAACAAATATGGCCACTGCACGCAAACTACAATCACTGCCAGAAACAGATATAGCCACTGTGCCTCAGCTACAACCACTGCCAGAACAAAATATTGCCACTGCATCACAGCTACAATCACTGCTAGTAACAAATAGTAACAAATATGGCCACTGTGCCTCAGCTACAACCACAACCTAAACAAAATATGGCTCACACAAACTCTCTACACACAAACAGTAAAGCCGCTCCTGTCGGCTACATAGAGATAAATAACTAGTCAGACAAAACTGTTGTGTTGACAGCTATAAGTTTTACTTTTGTTAAAAATATATATCATCGTATATTTAGAAGAGAAAACACATATATTTAGAATAAGTATGTCCCCATGGCACAGGTTATTCACTCACCAGTTCTGACACTGACCAGACACAGTCGCCCTTGGCACGGCATACCCCCAAGGGACTGGACCGAACCAGGAAGAGCTGTTACTGGACTCAGAAGCAACTAAAAGTTGGGAGAAAAAGGGGAAATTCAAACCAACTCAGCCAATGAAAGAGTTAAAGGACCAACCTTGCCGGTCTGAGGTGCTGGATCTGTCTCTGTCACAGCACATGGCTCCCATTGATTGTGTGGGATGCATTCCTCATCTGGTACTTTTGTTAATTAAGCATTATTCAAAAAATCATGTAAACAAAATGACTTATGGCATCACAGTGATAAAGGGAAATAAGTCACAGCTCCTGAATAATTAAACAGCTACCAGATGAAAGGAAAAGCTATGTCACTGGTTCCCGGCGAACAATGTGAGACATGTGATATAAGAGAGCGGGACACAGCCCCAGCACATCAGTCAGGTCACATTCATTCAGTTTGTGAAGTATGTAAAAAAAAAGCTGTTATGTAAGGCAAAATTGTTATGTTATTTTATAGAACATCTTTGGTTACTTTGTATAATGTAAGTTTCCATCTTATCTGACTTCCTGAAGTTTGGAAGTCTGAGGATATGTATTCATTTACTGAAGGAGGGGTGGGGGAGGAGGGAGAGATAAGGGGTTTGTTAAATAATTGGAGCTTTTAAAATGTGACACCTGACATTTGCCCTGCACATACTTTGAAACTGGCAAATTGCAACAATATCTACAAGCCCTGTCCTACAGAAAAGTAAACTTCCTTCTTACACAAATTCTCATGGATGAGTCAGAGGCAAGCAAAGACATCAGATTTTGTTTTTTAAATAAAATAAAAACTAGCTTTTCCCTGCCTAATTATGCAGACTTAAGTTTTTCAAACATATATTTATGTATGTATCTATCACATATATAGTTGTGAGCGTACGGGTCGTTGCTCACGCTTGCGGGCTCGCGTAGCGAGCCCGCAAGAACTGCGTCCCTCGCGAAGCGAGGGACGCAGTTCCCCGCAAATGCGGGTCCTCGCGAAGCGAGGGCCCGCATTTGCGGTGATGGAGCATCCCAACGTCCCCGCAAATGCGGATCCTCGCGAAGCGAGGGTCCACATTTGCGGAGGTGGAGTCTCAACTTCGGCTGTGTTAACACACACATACACACACACGACTTTTTAACAGAATAAACCCAACCGCCCAGCCAACAAAAACCCAACAACGTCCCCGCAAATGCGGATCCTCGCGAAGCGAGGGTCCGCATTTGCGGTGGTGGGAGCATCCCAACATCGGCTGTGTTAACACACACATACACACACACACAACTTCATAACAAAAAAAAACTCAAAGTCGCCTCACACCCGCTTACACCCAGACACACAGACGCAAGACTTAACAAAAAAACAGTAAAAAAGGCCCTTAACACGCTCTTAACACACATACGCACGACTTAGAAACAAATACACTGCGTCGTACACGTAAAAGCTAACCGCGTATATCGCAAAAAAATACGGCAACATCGCAACAAAATACGGCCGCATCGGAAAAAAATACGGCCGCGAAAGACCCATTCCAACCGCCGGGCATCAAAACATCACAAACACAAGAAATAAACACAACAAACACATAAAAAGCTTACTTACAGCACGTCCATTTAAGTCCAAAACAAAGAGTTTAAACGGCCGAAAATCGGCTAAGCGAGAGAAAAAATGGCCGCCGAACAAAACGAAAACGAGGCTCCAGACGTAACTACACTACACTTATTCGCAATAATGAAACACATACTATGCGGAACGGATAACACTCATATTAAACACCATTTTAACCACTACTACGCACAAAATGGCGGATGGAACGCAAATTGTAAGCTGGAACGCAAATAGCGCATGCGTATTGCGTTATAACGGTCTAACTTTCCAGAATGTTCTACAAGTTTATAAATACTGCCTATTTGACAGAGAAAAATAAATTTCTCCTCAGGTGATGAACAGAGTGACTTCAGACATAAGTGCTGCTAAAACTTGAGAAGATAATTCTTTCCTAATTTACTACTTTACATTGTGCAAATTACAACTGAGAGGTAAGTTATAATATATTACATTTTATTATCAAGACAGGACATCAAAAAAAAAAATTAAATAAGAAAAAGAGGTTTATGTATACTGACATGTGACACGCACATTTATGTGTATAATGTATACTGACATGTGACACGCACATTTATGCGTATAATGTATAGTGACATGTGACACGCACATATATGCGTATAATGTATACTGACAAGTGACACGCACATTTATGTGTATAATGTATACTGACATGTGACGCGCACATTTATGCGTATAATGTATAGTGACATGTGACACGCACATTTATGTGTATAATGTATAGTGACATGTGACACGCACATATATGTGTATAATGTATACTGACAAGTGACACGCACATTTATGTGTATAATGTATACTGACATGTGGCACGCACATTTATGCGTATAATGTATAGTGACATGTCACACGCACATTTATGTGTATTGCCCCTGCAACAAAATTATCTTAAAACAAACTAATTAAAAACTACATTTAAATGACATTAGAAAAAAATAAGTTGGGACTATTAAAATATGAGTCATGTATACTGATATGTGACACGCACATATATGTGTATCATCTATAGTCACATGTCACACACACATTTATGTATGTTGGCCAAAAATAAAAATAAGGTTAATTTAACAATTAAAATATGATTCATGTATAGTGATATGTCACACGCACACAAAAAAATTACTTTCAACTATGGAAATGTGCTTCATGTATGTGACATATGTGTGTAGCCCCCACCAAAAAATAATGTTAATTGAAAATAATTACAGAAGTATATTTCAATGAAATTAATTTACTGCAATTCAATAGATCACCTAAAGCTCAATCTTTCTACTTTTTTTAATATTCAAACAGACTCTGCATCAACAGCGTCTCTCAACAATTTGCACCGTGCATTGTGAAGCACAATCCCTTTTAAAGAACACCAAGAAAGAAGAAGAGGTAAGATACAAAAATACTTTAAATGCTGAAAAGGCAATGCTTTGCTAAATACAAATAAAAAATTCTATAATTCACTATTTCACTTTATTTTTCAAACAGACACTACAAGAAGACCGGCGGATTAAGATTGGCAGGAGGGGACCCTCTGTCATTCGACACTTCAATCAAGGTAAAGTATTAAGTATAAAAAAGAACCGAACCATGAGCCTTATTCAATTGTGAGTTGGCCAATTGAATAGGGCTCTATATAAGCACATAACAGATTTTTTAGACAGACATTTTTAGTTACTGAACTTCGATACTAAATCAAGGTCTTCACTAACTCAAAACTTCTGTCAAAAAATATTTTATGTGCTTATATAGAGCCCTATTCAATTGGTCAAAACGCAATTGATTCAGGACCTAAATATGTTTAATGGCCGAGGGCCTCATTCAAATGTGATTTGCCCATTTCAATAGGGCTCTATATAAGCACAGAGCATATTTTTGAACAGAAGTTTTTAGTTAAAAACTTCTGTAAAAAAAAGATGCTCTGTGCTCATATTGAGCCAAATTCCATTGCGAAAAACCAAATTCAATGAGGCCCTCACAATATAACAAATCCAGCAACCAAAGGCCCTCATTCAATTGATATTTTGGACAATTCAATAGGGCTCGAAATAGGCACATTTAGAACCCTATTGAATTGGCCAAACTGCAATTGAATGAGGGCCAAAGTATGCAACATATGGTACACACAAACTGGTACACACAAAACAGGATTGTAACAAACACATAGCAAACTAAATTCATATTCTTTTTGTTTAACAACCTATAACCATTAGAAAAAACACTACATAAGTATAACAAAAGTGGTGCCATCAAACAGGATTGTACGAAAACTCACACAAACATATAGCAAACTACATTTAAATTCTTATTTAATGTTTAACAACCTATAAGCCTTAGAAATAAGCCTAAATAAGCATACCAACATTGGTGCGCACCAATAGGATTGTATGAAAACTCACACAAACACATAGCAAACTACATTTAGATTCTTATTTAATGTTTAACAACCTATAAGCCTTAGAAAGAAGCCTAAATAAGCATACCAACAGCGGTGCGCACCAAAAAGGATTGTATGAAAACTCACACAAACACATAGCAAACTACATTTAGATTCTTATTTTATGTTTAACAACCTATTAGCATTACAAAACAACATTAATAAGCATACCAACAGTGGTGCGCACCAATCAGGATTGTATGAAAACTCACACAAACACATAGCAAACTACATTTAGATTCTTATTTTATGTTTAACAACCTATAAGCCTTAGAAAGAAGCCTAAATAAGCATACCAACAGTGGTGCGCACCAAACAGGATTGTATGAAAACTCACACAAACACATAGCAAACTACATTTAGATTCTTATTTTATGTTTAACAACCTATTAGCATTACAAAACAACATTAATAAGCATACCAACAGTGGTGTGAACCAAACAGGATTGTATGAAAACTCACACAATCACATAGCAAACTACATTTACATTCTTATTTTATGTTTAACAACCTATAAGCATTACAAAACAACATTAATAAGCATACCAACAGTGGTGCGCACCAAACAGGATTGTATGAAAACTCACACAAACACATAGCAAACTAAATTTAGATTCTTATTTAATGTTTAACAACCTATAAGCCTTAGAAAGAAGCCTACATAAGCATACCAACAGTGGTGCGCACCAAAGAGGATTGTATGAAAACTCACACAAACACATAGCAAACTACATTTAGATTCTTATTTTATGTTTAACAACCTATTAGCATTACAAAACAACATTATTAAGCATACCAACATTGGTGCGCACCAATCAGGATTGTATGAAAACTCACACAAACACATAGCAAACTACATTTAGATTCTTATTTTATGTTTAACAACCTATAAGCCTTAGAAAGAAGCATAAATAAGCATACCAACAGAGGTGGGCACCAAACAGGATTGTACGAAAACTCACACAAACACATAGCAAACTACATTTATATTCTTAATTTTATGTTTAACAACCTATAAGCCTTAGAAAGAAGCCTAAATAAGCATACCAACAGTGGTGCGCACCAAAATAGGATTGTACGAAAACTCAAACACATACCAAACTACATTTATATTCTTATTTTATGTTTAACAATCTATAAGCCTTAGAAAAAGGCCTAAATAAGCATACCAAAAGTGGTGGGCACCAAACGGGATTGTAGAAAAACACAGAAATAATGTCATTTTTTAGTTCATACAAATACATTCAAATAAAATTACATTTTCATTTTTATTTTATAACAGATACTGCGTCAAGAACATCGGACCAGGAGTTTCAACTGAGGACCAGACCAGCGGACGAGGACTTTCAACAGAGGACCAGACCATTGGACGAGGACTTTCAACAGAGGACTACACCATCGGACGAGGACTTTCTACAGAGGACTACACCATCGGACGAGGACTTTCAACAGAGGACCAGACGATTGGACGAGGACTTTCAACACAGGACCAGACCATCAGACGAAGGCTTTCAACACAGGACCAACAAAGATTCTGTTTCAAATCAAATTTCAACCAAGGTACAGTATAACAAGTAAAAAAAGAGAAAAAATTATTAATATTCTTCTTTAATGTTTAACCACCTATAAGCCTTAGAAAAAAGCCTACAGAAGCATACCAAAATTGCGGCGCACCAAAAAGGATTGTAGAAAAACACAGAAATAATGGCATTTTTTCATTAATACAAAGACATTCAAATAACATAACATTTTCATTTTTATTTTATAACAGATACTGCGTCAAGAACATCGGAACAGGAGTTGGAACTGAGGACCACACCAGAGGACGAGGACTTTCAACAGAGGACTACACCATCGGACGAGGACTTTCAACACAGGACCAGACCATCGGACGAAGGCTTTCAACACAGGACCAACAAAGAATTTTGCTTGAAATCAAACTTCAACCAAGGTACAGTATAAAAAGTAATATCTATCATCTATCTCTTATTTGTCTTTTAGGGCCAATAATCTTTAACAGTAAATACAAACTTCAATGTAAACTTAAAAAATAAATTGGCATAGTCCAAAAAAGTCTAAAAACACAGAATCTATACAATTTGTCATTGTAACATTCCAGTCCTAAACCCTAATTTAATTGCCATTTGACAAATTGAATAGTGCTGTAAATAAGGACATAACATCTTTTTGAAAATACCTTTTTAGTTACTGAAACACTTGCTTTTGGATACATGTTTAATAAATAAAAACTTCTTTAAATAATTATCTGATGGCCTTATTTAGACTTTTATTCAATTGACCGCATTTAAATTGATTAAGTATAAAATGTTAACACATTATTGATAACTATTTGTCATGAAAAACAACTTAACATCTCAAAATAAACTAATGGTACATTATTTTATTTTTACAGATTAACATGGCTGATAACGAGAGTAAACAAGAAAAGAAAAGACGCCAAGCTAGAGAACGACGAAAGAGAGCAGACAGCCAGCAGACACCGGAGAAGAAGGAAATTCGACGAGAAAAAGAACGCAAAAGAATTGCAAGCAAAAGACTGTCACTTGCAGAAATTAAAGATATGTCAAAAAAAGCAACAAAGAAAATAAAGCATTTACAACCTGTTGCTCAAACATCAGATGACATTTTACCAGAAAAAATACAAGAGATACCAAAAAAAGCAACAAAGAAAACAAAGCATTTAGAACCGTTTCATGAAACATTACATGACATTTTACCTCAAACAATACAACATATACCAAGAAAAGCAACGAAAAAAACAAAACATTTAGAACCTGTTGTTGAAACATTATATGACATTTCACCTGATGAATATGAAAGTCAAAATCCTATATGCTTTGCAAATTGTCCTCTACTCAAGTCTTTAGCAGTAGAGGTTCATAGTTGTAGGGACATGACTACTCAATGTCAGTTTTGTGAGGCTTATTATTTTAAACAGGAGAGACCCAGAGATGGACAATTTATTAGTTGTTGTCAAAAAGGCAAGTTCAAACTACCAGAAAGGAAAGAATTTCCAATTTATTTACAAAATATTATGACTGAACCTACTTTTCCAAACTACAAAAATTTTAAGACAAACATAAGATCCTACAATAGTGCCATATCCTTTGCATCCATGGGGGCAACATTAGCTGCTAATGTACCAGGACATGGTCCTTACTGTTTTTAAGTCCAAGGACAAATTTATCATCGCACTTCCCATTTACATCCAGAGGAAGGAAATAAGAGAAAATTCGCTCAACTATATGTCCTAGATACAATGGAAGCTGTTGACCAACGTATGCAGATGGAAGAAAATAAAAAATGCTTACCCAGTGTTTTCATAGAGCTAAATAACATTATGGACAACAATCCCTACAGTAAAGCTTATAAAAAATTGGCAGAAGTAGAAAATGAACAACTACTTCATGCACAAACACATCAATTACCCATGCCAAAGGTTAATATGGTGCTTAAAAGAGACAGACATACTGATAAACGTCGTTATAACTTGCCAACATCAAATGAGGTTGCAATGGTGTTTCAGAATGATGAAGGAGAACCACCATTTCAAAGAGACATTCGAATATATCCTAGAAATGAGGACCAACCGTTTATTAATATGAGTATCTTAAGTCCAAATTTAGATCCAATGACATATCCCATCTTTTTCCCACACGCAGAAGCAGGTTGGCAACCAAAATTAACTCTTCCCAGTTACCCAAATGCTAAAGCCAGAATCCAAAATAATGTTTCTATGCTTGAATTTAAAGTAACTCAAATTGCCATTCGCAATGTATTTAATCCAATTTTATGTGGTGGGAAACTAACACAACAATGGATTATTGATTCATATTTGCAAGTTGAGGCAAATAATTTAAACTTTATCAAATATCAACAAGATAAACTCCGTGTAGAACAATATTCTGGATTAATGGACTATGTTGCTGACGTGGCTACAAGCAGAGACATGACAGCTGGCAAAGCCATCATTTTACCATCTTCCTTTCAAGGATCTCCTCGGAATATGAGAGAAAGATACAATGATGCTATGGCTATTGTCACTAAATTTGGCAAACCCGATTTATTTGTGACATTTACATGTAATCCACAATGGCCAGAAATTACACTAAATCTACTTCTTGGGCAAACTGCTTCAGATCGACCAGATTTAGTAGCCAGAGTTTTCAAGATTAAATTAAATGAATTAATACGTGACTTCACTATAAATCAGTTATTTGGCAAATGTCTTGCTTATGTATATACCATTTCAAAAAAGAGGCCTTCCACATGCACATCTTCTAATAATACTTCAAGAAAAAGATAAATTAGATACTTCGGACAAAGTGGATGCAGTCATTGTTGCTGAACTACCAGATCCAGAACTATATGGTAGACTATATGAGATTGTTACTCATCGCATGATTCATGGACCCTGTGGTGACCTTAATCCACAATCACCATGTATGGAAAATAATAAATGTTCCAAAGAATTTCCAAAAGATTATAGAGACAAAACCTATGCCAATTGTGATGGATATCCACTTTATAAAAGAAGAGAAGGAGATAGTGCCATTATTCGTGGAAAAAAAAGTGGACAATAGATATGTAGTACCCTATAATCCACATTTACTCATGAAGTACAACGCCCACATCAACGTAGAAGCCTGCACTTCCATCAAATCCATTAAATATGTCTACAAATATATTTACAAAGGTTACGATGCAGCTACTGTAGTCGTCAAAAGTGCAGACAACCCTGAAAGTAGTGAGTTAGTACATGATGAACTTGCATCTCATGTAGATGCTCGCTATGTCAGTGCGCCAGAAGCTATGTGGCGGCTTTTAAAATTTGAAATGCATGATAGATCACATGCAGTATATAGGTTAGCAGTACATTTGCCACAACGACATTTAGTCTATTTCCATGCTGGAAATGAAATGAATGCATTGGCCCAAAGTGAAGATCGTCACACTACACTAACTGCATGGTTTGCATTAAATTCCACTGATGCTGAAGCAACACAATACTTATATATTGAAATTCCATATCACTATGTTTTTGTGAATGGATTATGGAGACCAAGAAAAACCAGAGGCAATAAAATTATTCCAAGAATTTACACAGTCAGTCCAAGAGATGTTGAACGTTTTTGCTTACGGATATTACTTTTAAATGTTCCTGGAGCACAAAGTTTTGAACACTTAAGAACTGTTAATGACATTGTATATGAATCCTTCCATTTAGCTGCAAGACATAGAAACTTACTCGCTGATGATACAGAGTGGGAAAGATGTTTAGAAGAAGCAGCACAATGTCAAATGCCACGACAGATGAGAGAACAATTTGCTTTTATTTGTATCTTCTCAAATGCTCCAAATGCATTAGCTTTGTGGGAGACTTTTAAAAGTAATATGGCTGAAGACTTTATGCGACGATACAATGAACCCATTGCACACTTATAAGCGTTAATGGAAATCCAAGAAGTCTTTTTAACTCATGGATTAAGTTGTGCAAGTTTTAATTTGCCTGATCCAGGTCTTATAGATGACATTAACTTTGAAGACTATGACATTCAACTACAAGCAGAAAGAACAGAAGAAAGACTTGCAACTTTAAATACACTACAATTGCAAGCATTTCATGCCATTAAAAATGTTATAGATGATGACATGGTGACAGAGCGTTATTTCTATCTTGATGGACCTGGCGGATCAGGAAAAACATATTTGTACAATTTATTAATGAGTTCAGTACGAGCACAAGGAAAAATAGCAATGGCGTTTGCCACTACTGGAATTGCTGCACTTTTATTAGAAGGTGGAAGAACTGTTCATAGTGGATTTAAACTGCCAGTGCCTATTTTAGAAAATTCTGTGTCAGATATTCGCATGACATCCTTACAAGCAAAGAAATTGAAGAAATGTAAATTAATTATAATAGATGAGGCCACAATGATGTCATGCTATGCCCTTCAATGTATTGACCGTTTGCTTCGTGAAGTCATGGATAATATTTTTCCATTTGGTGGAAAGGTAATGTTGTTGGGTGGCGATTTTAGACAAACATTACCTGTCATTGTACATGGAAATCGAACTGACATTATCGAAACATGTATAAAGTCAAGTACAGTATGGAAACATTTTACCCATCTTCAACTGCAACAAAATATGAGATCAGAAGGCCAAACTGATTTCAATGATTGGCTTATTAAAATTGGAGAAGGCAGAACAGAAAAAATACTACATTTACCTGACGACACTGTAGAGATCCCACCTCATATGATTTGTCAACAAGATATTATATCGGCTATATTTGAAGGGAGCATAAATAACGAAGAATATTCCAAGCTTGCCAACCAAGTCATACTGACGTGTAAAAATAAAGATGCATTAATACTCAATAATGAAATCTTTAAAAAAATTAATGCACCACAAAGAAATTATCACAGTGCTGATTCTGTACTTGCTGATGACAATGAAAGTCAGGCTAACTTTTTGACTGAATTCATAAACTCTTTAACTCCTTCTGGAATGCCACCACATATTTTGCAGCTAAAGAAAGGTGCAATTATCATGTTACTGCGAAATATGAACCCCAAAAAAGGCCTATGCAATGGCACAAGATTAATTGTTCAACAATTAAAGGACCATTTTATAGATGCTGAAATTTTAACTAGGACCCATAAAGGATAGAGAGTTTTCATACCAAGAATAGATTTAGCACCAAGTGAAAGTAGTCTCCCTTTTATACTTCAAAGAAGACAATTTCCCATTATTATGGCATTTGCCATGACCATTAATAAATCACAAGGTCAAACTTTCAAATCTGTGGGTATTTTCTTGGAAGAACCAGTTTTTGCACATGGTCAATTGTACGTTGCGTTGTCATTTATTAGAAGATGGACGTATTTTTACTAAAAACATTGTCTACTATGAAGTACTATAACTTTGAAGGATACAAATTAAAGATGCCAAGATTTTTTAAAAGCATTGCAAAATACATAACAATTGGTTGTTTAATTCAGTCATAATTAATGGAAGTACTGTTTATGAATGATTCGCCTCACAAAATACTTGCCTTGCATTGTTAGTAAAAATTATGTTAAAATGTTAAGTCACTATGTTAATGTTTCTAATGTTACAAGTTTAAAAAATATATTTTCAAGTTTTTTCATTCAACACATTACAAAGTGGATGTTAAGAGGTCAAGCACCTTTTAAGTCACAATGTAAATATTGTCTGTTATCTTAAGATTACTACCTACATTAATGTTTATCGCCAGTTTATGTGCTCAGTAATAAATTACTTTAATTACGTACGTTTTAAGAAGAGTTTTACTGTATGCCTTCCTCTACATTCAATGTATATTCAAGTTAACAATTATTGTGATAGAAATTGAATTTTAATACTGATTAATTTAAAGGTCAATTGTTTTTACATTCAAATGTTAATACTTTTAATAAAAAATTAGGTTACAAAATGTATTCACTATGTTCCTGTTTATAATGTTCAAAATTATACCAATGTTTTGTCAACTTCTAAACTTACATAAAAAATAAAGTTCAAGTTTAAAAATATATACTTTGAAGGTTATTGCTTACATATATTTTAAACTTCATGTTAAAATTTGCGACGTTTAAAGAAGGCTTTTTACTTTTTGCTTTCCTATTCATTCAATGTATATTAAAGTTAACAATTCTTCAGATACTAATTACATTTTAAAAAACCATTACATCAACATTTTACAAAAATACACGTTCATATTAAAATACTTACAAGTGTCAAAAATATATGTTAATAACTAAACAACTTGACAAACATATACATCACATTGCCGTCATTTTTTGACGGGCAAGTCGCTAGTATATGTTTGTGAAGTTGTTTAGTTATTTAAATATATTTTTGACCCTTGTAAGTATTGTGATATGAACATGTATTTTTGTAAAACGTTGATGTAATGGTTTTTTAAAATGAAATTTGTATCTGAAGAATTGTTCACTTTAATATACATAGAATCCAGAGAAAAGTAAAAAGTAAAAAGACTTTTTTAAACGTGCCGAATTTTAACATGAAGTTTAAAATATATGTAAGCAATAACCTTGAAAGTATATATTTTTAAAATTGAACTTTATTTTTTATGTAACTTTGTAATTTTTGCAAAACATTTGTCTAATTTTGAACATTATAAACAGGAACATAGTAAATACATTTTGTAACATAATTTTGAATTAAAAGTATTAACATTTGAATGTAAAAACAGTTTAACTTGAAATTAATCAGTATTAACATGCAATTTATATCAGAATAATTGTTAAGTTTAATATACATTGAATGTAGAGGAAGGCATACATTAAAACCTCTCCTTAAACCGTACGTAATTAAAGTAATTCATTACTGAGCACTTAAACTGGCGATAAACATTAATGTAGGTAGTAATCTTAAGATAACATATAATATTTACATTGTGACTTAAAAGGTGCTTGAGCTCTTAACATGAACTTTGTAATATGTTGAATGAAATAACTTGAAAATATTGTTTTTAAACTTGTAACATTAGAAACATTAACATAGTGACTTAACATTTTAACATAATTTTTCATAGAAATGCAAGGCAAGTATTTTGTGAGGCAAATTATCCATAAACATGACTTCCATTAATTATGACTGAATTAAACAACCAATTGTTTTGTATTTTTTAATGTTTTTCCAAAATGTTTGCATGGCTTTAGTTTGTATCCTGCAAAGTTATAGTACTAGTACTTCATAGTAGACAATGTTTTTAGTAAAAATACGTCCATCTTATAATAAATCACCTTGACTTTCATTGTTTTCAATGTAAACTTTAATAGCCTGTGGATTTTTGCAGCGTGACAACGCAACGTACAATTGACCATTTGCAAAAACTGGTTCTTCCAAGTAAATACCCACAGATTTGAAAGTTTGACCTTGTGATTTATTAATGGTCATGGCAAATGCCATAATAATGGGAAATTGTCTTCTTTGAAGTATAAAAGGGAGACTACTTTCACTTGGTGCTAAATCTATTCTTGGTATGAAAACTCTCTCTCCTTTATGGGTCCCAGTTAAAATTTCAGCATCTATAAAATGGTCCTTTAATTGTTGAACAATTAATCTTGTGCCATTGCATAGGCCTTTTTTGGGGTTCATATTTCGCAGTAACATGATAATTGCACCTTTCTTTAGCTGCAAAATATGTGGTGGCATTCCAGAAGGAGTTAAAGAGTTAATGAATTCAGTTGAAAAGTTTGCATGACTTTCATTGTCATCAGCAAGTACAGAATCAGCACTGTGATCATTTCTTTGTGGTGCATTAATTTTTTTTAAGATTTCATTATTGAGTATTAATGCATCTTTATTTTTACACGTCAGTATAACTTGGTTGGCAAGCTCGGAATATTCTTCGTTATTTATGCTCCCTTCAAATATAGCCGATATAATATCTTGTTGACAAATCATATGAGGTGGGATCTCTACAGTGTCGTCAGGTAAATGTAGTATTTTTTCTGTTCTGCCTTCTCCAATTTTAATAAGCCAATCATTGAAATCAGTTTGGCCTTCTGATCTCATATTTTGTTGCAGTTGAAGATGGGTAAAATGTTTCCATACTGTACTTGACTTTATACATGTTTAATAATGTCTGTTCGATTTCCATGTACAACGACAGGTAATGTTTGTCTAAAATCGCCAACCAACAACATTACCTTTCCACCAAATGGAAAAATATTATCCATGACTTCACGAAGCAAACGGTCAATACATTGGAGGGCATAGCATGACATCATTGTGGCCTCATCTTTTATAATTAATTTACATTTCTTCAATTTCTTTGCTTGTAAGGATGTCATGCGAATATCTGACACAGAATTTTCCAAAATAGGCACTGGCAGTTTAAATCTACTGTGACAAACCACTTCTTTTACAGGTAGGATTGTCACCGATCTTGCAGTAACCACAGCCTTCTAGGGTATACAGAGTCCAGGACACCTTCAGCTCAGTTTTCCTTTTTTTATTCAGTTTGAAAGCAGGTACTTTAAATAATAACAAAACAAACAAAATCCCTTGCTCTTACTTGAGCTCTTCCTAGACAGTACTTGCTATCTGCAATTGGGTGGCTTTCCCACTCACCAATTTCCCAAACAAAAGCAATGTCTTTGCAATAAGCGCAGCCTCTCCTAGCTGTCTTTTCCTCTCCCCCTTGGAGCAGGCTGCTCTCTTCTTTTAAAGGCCTGTCTGCTAATTGAGTAGCTACAGGTGAGTGCCAATTAGCTAACTCTTAAAAACCAGATCCAAGCTGTGGTCTGTTATACAGCAACTAGTGCTGTTGGAGCATTGGCCCCCCCTGCTCTCCAAATACTCCGCCCCAGGGACCCATACCATGTTTTGCAGAGCATCAGCTATGCATATTGCAAACTGTAACATCTCTCCCTGGGGCATTTAACTGAGAAATCCTCTGGTTGCTGTCTAGCAAATCAGGTCTGATGTATCTCCCATCAACCACTATTCCACCTTTATGCTCACATATCCTCCCCCCAGCTCATACCCAAGGGTTTGAGCGACCATGGAAATCAGGGAGTGTACCCTCGAAAGCCCATCAGCATTACCTTGTTGCAGACCAGCCCTGTGTTCCACAGTGAAATTAAAAGATTGCAAACTCAAAAACCATCTGGTTACTCTGGAGTTACTTTCCCTGTTCTGATACATCCACGTCAGAGGAGCATGGTCCGTTATCAATCGAAACCTTCTGCCTAGTAGGTAGTATTTAAGAGAGTCTAATGCCCACTTAATAGCAAGACACTCTTTTTCAACAATAGAGTAGTTCTTCTCATGTGGGTTTAACTTTCTGCTCAAAAAGAAAACAGGGTGTTCTTCACCCTGGTATTCCTGTGAAAGAACAGCCCCCAAGCCCACATCAGAAGCATCTGTCTGAACTATAAAATCCCTGGAAAAATCTGGGGTCACTAAGACAGGATGGCTACAGATAGCTTCCTTCAGACTCTTAAAAGCCTTTTCTGCCTCAGGGCACCATTTAACTATGACTGGGGATTTTGCTTTAATAAGGTCTGTCAGGGGTGCAGCAATGGTAGCAAAATCTGGAATGAACCGCCTATAATATCCAATTAAACCCAAAAATGCCTTTACTTGTTTCTTTGTAAGGGGCTGTGGCCATTTTTGTATGGCTTCTACTTTGGCTTCCTGTGGTTTAACCAAACCCCTCCCAATAGAATAACCTAAGTACTTAGCTTCCTCTAAACCAATCGTACACTTGGAAGGATTGGCAGTTAAGCCTGCTGAGCGGATAGCATCAAGTACCGCTTGAACTTTAGGGAGGTGGGATTCCCAGTCTGCACTGTGGATGACGACATCATCCAAGTATGCTGCAGCATAACGAACATGAGGTTTAAGAATTCTGTCCATCATTCGTTGGAATGTGGCAGGTGCCCCATGTAACCCAAATGGCAATACAGTGTACTGAAACAGGCCACTGGGTGTTGAAAAGGCTGTCTTTTCTTTGGCTCTTTCAGTGAGCGGGACCTGCCAGTAACCCTTTGTTAAATCCAAGGTTGTTAGATAACGAGCTTTGCCCAGTCTTTCTATTAACTCATCAACTCTTGGCATTGGGTAAGCATCAAATTTTGAGAGGGCGTTTAACTTGCGGTAGTCATTGCAGAACCTCCATGTGCCATCAGGTTTTGGCACCAATACAATAGGACTACTCCAGTTACTCTGGGATTCTTCAATGACTCCAAGTTTTAACATGCTCTCAACCTCTAAGTTTATAACCTCCCTCCGGGCCTCAGGAATTCTATAGGGTTTGAGGTTAACTCTTTTCCCTGGTTCGGTTATTATGTCATGTTTAATCACTTTAGTCTTTCCTGGAACTATCGAGAAAACATCCCTATTTCTTCTGATGAAATCTCTGACCTCTTGCTTTTGATGGACAGACAGAGTCTTAGATACGTTCACATCTGGCTCTACTATAGGAGGTTCTGAAGGTTTTAAAGCAACCAGGACCTCCCTGTCCTTCCATGGCTTTAACAAATTTATATGATACAACTGTTCAGGCTTTCTTCTTCCTGGTTGTCTGACTTTATTAGTAGGCTCCTCACTAGTTTGAGCTGGGTTATCTCCTATTAATACTGGTTTAGGGCAGTATTTTTTCTTTTTCCTTATTTTTCCGTCATAGTGGTCAAAACCCAAGTCAATATCGGAAAAAGGGAACACATTATCCTCGACAGACTGACTCATTTCTGATAAATTTTGATCTGTCTTTTGTAAAGCTGCCCATAATTTTAGAAAATGAGGAAAGTCTCTACCGATCACTACCTCATGGGCTAATCTAGGTACTACACCCACTCGGTACTTTAAATTCCCATACTGGGTTCCAATATTTACTTCCGCAGTGGGGTATTCCTTTTTATCACCATGAACACAGATAATGCCTATTTTCTGTCCATGATCAGGTTTTACACAAGGTATTATAGACTCTGCTACCAACGTAACCATACTACCTGAATCAAGTAATGCTTTAGACATTTTTCCATTCACAGTTACACAGCATTTATGAGCGTTATTATCATAGTCATTGTTAACAATACCATAACAACTGAGCAAAAATGAACGTGTTCCCTCATTTTTGCCCATATTGCATTCCATAGGTTCATCCTTAAATGGACAGTCTTTGGCCATATGACCATCCTCTTTGCACTTGAAACATTTGACAGTACAGTCTGACCACCAATTAGTTCCGTTCCCAGGCCTATTAGACCTGGATGCCCCCCTTAAACCTTGAACAGTCTTACCCGGTCTTGCAGAATCTTGGGGCTTAGGATTGCGAGGGTTTGCCTGTGAAGTAGGACATAGCAGTTCTCCTGCAGCCGCATATCTTTCCACCAAGGCAATCAGTTGGTCAGCTGTATGGGGGTCACTTTGGCTGACCCAGCGACGCAGGGAAGCTGGTAAACCACGCAAAAACCGGTCCATTACTAAGGTTTCCACAATGTGGCTAGCTGAATGGATTTCAGGTTGTAACCATTTCCGTGCAAGGTGTATGAGGTCAAACATTTGGGAACGTGCGGCTTTGTCTGAAGAATATGACCATGAGTGGAACCTTTGGGCACGTACTGCAGAGGTTACACCCAGTCGTGCCAAGATTTCAGCTTTCAATTTGCTGTAGATACTTGCATCGGCTGGTTCTAGGTCATAATATGCCTTCTGCGGCTCTCCACTTAGGAACGGTGCCAGTATGCTTGCCCACTCACCAGCCGGCCATCCGTCCCTCTCAGCAGTGCGCTCAAATGCCAGAAGGTACGCCTCAACATCATCTGATGCGGTCATTTTCTGAAGATAGTGGCTCGCCCGAATCACCTTTGGCCCCTGGTATCTTCCATCAGGGTCTCCATTCAGTTTTCCAGAGATCGCTTGGATTACCTGTTGTAGTCCCTGGGTGACTTTTTGCTGCTCCTCACGGGCTACTTTAAACATCTCCGCTTGTGTCACAACAAGCTGTTTCACCAAGGACTCAGTGCCCTCCATTTGTGTTTTGGCCAGGACTTTAGCACACTCTGCCTGGGCCAGCACCAGTTGCTGCAGGGCTGCACTGTTTTCTGCAGCTCTCCTGTTAGTCTCCTGTTGCACAGAGGAGGATTGGATCAGAGCCTTGATAACATCCTCCATGTTGAGCTTTAAATGACTTCTACCCTCAGGCTTACGTGGATGCCCGCATTCTCCACCATATGTGACAAACCACTTCTTTTACAGGTAGGATTGTCACCGATCTTGCAGTAACCACAGCCTTCTAGGGTATACAGAGTCCAGGACACCTTCAGCTCAGTTTTCCTTTTTTTATTCAGTTTGAAAGCAGGTACTTTAAATAATAACAAAACAAACAAAATCCCTTGCTCTTACTTGAGCTCTTCCTAGACAGTACTTGCTATCTGCAATTGGGTGGCTTTCCCACTCACCAATTTCCCAAACAAAAGCAATGTCTTTGCAATAAGCGCAGCCTCTCCTAGCTGTCTTTTCCTCTCCCCCTTGGAGCAGGCTGCTCTCTTCTTTTAAAGGCCTGTCTGCTAATTGAGTAGCTACAGGTGAGTGCCAATTAGCTAACTCTTAAAAACCAGATCCAAGCTGTGGTCTGTTATACAGCAACTAGTGCTGTTGGAGCATTGGCCCCCCCTGCTCTCCAAATACTCCGCCCCAGGGACCCATACCATGTTTTGCAGAGCATCAGCTATGCATATTGCAAACTGTAACATCTCTCCCTGGGGCATTTAACTGAGAAATCCTCTGGTTGCTGTCTAGCAAATCAGGTCTGATGTATCTCCCATCAACCACTATTCCACCTTTATGCTCACACTACTATGAACAGTTCTTCCACCTTATAATAAAAGTGCAGCAATTCCAGTAGTGGCAAACGCCATTGCTATTTTTCCTTGTGCTCGTACTGAACTCATTAATAAATTGTACAAATATGTTTTCCCTGATCCGCCAGGTCCATCAAGATAGAAATAACGCTCTGTCACCATGTCATCATCTATTGCATTTTTAATGGCATGAAATGCTTGCAATTGTAGTGTATTTAAAGTTGCAAGTCTTTCTTCTGTTCTTTCTGCTTGTAGTTGAATGTCATAGTCTTCAAAGTTAATGTCATCTATTAGACCTGGATCAGGCAAATTAAAACTTGCACAACTTAATCCATGAGTTAAAAAGACTTCTTGAATTTCCATTAACGCTTTTAAGTGTGCAATGGGTTCATTGTATCGTTGCATAAAGTCTTCAGCCATATTACTTTTATAAGTCTCCCACAAAGCTAATGCATTTGGAGCATTTGAGAAGATACAAATAAAAGCAAATTGTTCTCTCATCTGTCGTGGCATTTGACATTGTGCTGCTTCTTCTAAACATCTTTCCCACTCTGTATCATCAGCGAGTAAGTTTCTATGTCTTGCAGCTAAATGGAAGGATTCATATACAATGTCATTAACAGTTCTTAATTCTTCAAAACTTTGTGCTCCTGGAACATTTAAAAGTAATATCCGTAAGCAAAAATGTTCAACATCTCTTGGACTGACTGTGTAAATTCGTGGAATTATTTTATTGCCTCTGGTTTTTCTTGCTCTCCATAATCCATTCACAAAAACATAGTGATATGGAATTTCAATATATAAGTATTGTGTTGCTTCAGCATCAGTGGAATTTAATGCAAACCATGCAGTTAGTGTAGTGTGACGATCTTCACTTTGGGCCAATGCATTCATTTCATTTCCAGCATGGAAATAGACTAAATGTCGTTGTGGCAAATGTACTGCTAACCTATATACTGCATGTGATCTATCATGCATTTCAAATTTTAAAAGCCGCCACATAGCTTCTGGTGCACTGACATAGCGAGCATCTACATGAGATGCAAGTTCATCATGTACTAACTCACTACTTTCAGGGTTGTCTGCACTTTTGACGACTACAGTAGCTGCATCGTAACCTTTGTAAATATATTTGTAGACATATTTAATGGATTTGATGGAAGTGCAGGCTTCTACGTTGATGTGGGCGTTGTACTTCATGAGTAAATGTGGATTGTAGGGTACTACATATCTATTGTCCACTTTTTTTCCACGAATAATGGCACTATCTCCTTCTCTTCTTTTATAAAGTGGATATCCATCACAATTTGCATATGTTTTGTCTCTATAATCTTTTGGAAAATCTTTTGAACATTGATTATTTTCCATACATGGTGATTGTGGATTAAGGTCTCCACAGGGTCCATGAATCATGCGATGAGTAACAATCTCATATAGTCTACCATATAGTTCTGGATCTGGTAGTTCAGCAACTATGACTGCATCCACTTTGTCCGAAGTATCTAATTTATCTTTCTCTTGAAGTATTATGAGAAGATGTGCATGTGGAAGGCCTCTTTTTTGAAATTCAATGGTATATACATAAGCAAGACATTTGCCAAATAACTGATTTATAGTGAAGTCACGTATTAATTCATTTAATTTGATCTTAAAAACTCTGGCTACTAAATCTGGTCGATCTGAAGCACTTTGTCCAAGAAGTAGATTTTGATTAATTTCTGGCCATTGTGGATTACATGTAAATGTCACAAATAAATCTGGTTTTCCAAATTTTGTCACAATAGCCATAGCATCATTGTATCTTTCTCTCATATTTCGAGGAGATCCTTGAAAGGAAGATGGTAAAATGATGGCTTTGCCAGCTGCCATGTCTCTGCTTGTAGCCACGTCAGCAACATAGTCCATGAGTCCACAATATTGTTCTACACGTAGTTTATCTTGTTGATATTTTATAAAGTTTAAATTATTTGCCTCAACTTGCAAATATGAATCAATAATCCATTGTTGTGTTAGTTTCCCACCACATAAAATTGGATTAAATTCATCTCTAATGGCAATTTGAGCAACTTTAAATTCAAGCATAGAAACATTATTTCGGATTCTGGCTTTAGCATTTGGGTAACTGGGAAGGGTTAATTTTGGTTGCCAACCTGCTTCTCCGTGTGGGAAAAAGATGGGATATGTCATTGGATCTAAATTTGGACTTAAGATATTAATATTAATAAATGGTTGCTCCTCATTTTTGGGATATACTCTAATGTCTCTTTGAAATGGTGGTTCTCCTTCATCATTCTGAAAGACCATTGCAACCTCATTTGATGTTGGCAAGTTATAACGACGTTTATCAGTATGTCTGTCTCTTTTAAGCACCATATTAACCTTTGGCATGGGTAATTGATGTCTTTGTGCATGAAGTAGTTGCTCATTTTCTACTTCTGCCAATTTTTTGTAAGCTTTACTGTAGGGATTGTTGTCCATAATGTTATTTAGCTCTATAAAAACACTGGGTAAGCATTTTTTATTTTCTTCCATCTGCATACGTTGGTCAACAGCTTCCATTGTATCTAGGACATATAGTTGAGCGAATTTTCTTTGCTCTCCTTCCTCTGGATGTAAATGTGAAGTCCGATGATAAATTTGTCCTTGGACTTTAAAACAGTAAGGACCATGTCCTGGTACATTAGCAGCCAATGTTGCCCCCATAGATGCAAATGATATGGCACTATTGTAGGATCTTATGTTTGTCTTAAAAATTTTGTAATTTGGAAAAGTAGGTTCAGTCATAATATTTTGTAAATAGGTTGGAAATTGTTTCCTTTCTGGAAGTTTAAACTTTCCTTTTTGACAACAACTAATAAATTGTCCATCTCTGGGTCTCTCCTGTTTAAAATAATAAGCCTCACAAAATTGACATTGAGTAGTCATGTCCCCACAACTATGAACCTCTACTGCTAAAGACTTCAGTAAAGGACAATTTGCAAAGCATATTGGATGTTGACTTTCATATTCATCAGATGAAAAGTCATGAAATGTTTCAACAACAGGTTCTAAATGTTTAGTTTTTTTCGTAGATTTTCTTGGTATATGTTGTACTTGTTTGGTTGAAATGTCCTGTAAGTTTTTAGTAAGAGTTTGTAAATGCTTTGTTTTTGTAGTTGCTTTTTTTGGTCTGTCTTGACTGGTATCTTGTAAAATGTCATCTGATGTTTTAGGAACAGTTTGTAAATGCTTTATTATTTTTTTATTTTTTTTGGTTGTATCTTTCATTTTTGCAGCTGATATTCTTTTATTTGCAAGTCTTTTGCGTTCTTTTTCTCGTTGAATTTCTTTCTCCTCCGGTGTCTGCTGGGCGGCCCATCTCTCTTGTCTTTCTCTAGTTTGACGTCTTTTCTTCTCTTCTTTGGTCTCGTTATCAGCCATATTAATCTGTAAAGGAAAAAATATAAATGTAATTGTGTATATTTAAATTTGTAATTCCTGTTAAAGATTCTTGTGCACAATTGGTGAAATAAAAGGCAAATCATTAATGTATCATTTATATTTAGAATGTATCATTTATATTTAGTTAAATTTATAATTCCTGTCCTCACTGGCTAAGAATTTGGCCAATGGAATACTGCTGTAAATAAGCATGTAACATATTTTTTTAAAATAATGGTTTTATTTATTAAAAACGTTGTTTGTGGATAGATATTTACCACTGCAAAACTTCTTTGCTAAAAAAAAAAGTGATGTGGTTATTGAGCTATGTATTGCATAGTAGCAATTTAAATAAAATAAGGGAGATAGTAAATTAATTATTTTATTTTTCTGTTGACACAGATGCAACTGAAAGCAGTTTCTTTAGTTTTATACTTTAGTACTTATTATACTTTACCTTGGTTGAAGTGTGATTTAAATCCGAATGTTTGTTGGTCCTCGGTTCAAAATCATTGTCCAATGGTGTGGTCCTCTGTTGGAAGTCCTCGTCCGATGGTGTGGTCCTGTGGCGATAGCCCTCGTCCGATGTTGTGTTCCTGTGGCGATAGCCCTCGTCCGATGTTGTGGTCCTTTGGTGAAAGTCCTCGTCCGATGGTCTGGTCCTGTGTTGAAATTCCCCGTCTGCTGGTCTGGTCCTGTGTTGAAATTCCTCGTCTGCTGGTCTGGTCCGAGTCCTCGTCCGATGGTCCGGTCCTGTGGAGAAAGTCCTCGTCCGATTGTCTTCACGCAGTATCTGTTGTAATATAAAATAGAAAATGTTGTTTGAGTGAAATGTCTTTTAAATAATTTAAAAAATTTTGAATTTGGCTGTATTGTATCAGTTATGGTTATTTTTTTCTATCTTTTTTTTTTTTTTACTTTCTGTACAATCCCACGACTTTTGTTATTCTTATTTAAGGTTCTTAGTAAGGCTTGTGGGTTGTGATATATTAAATAAGAATATAAATTTATTTTGCTATGTGTTTATGTTATTTTTTGTACAATCCTGTTTTGTGCACACCACTTGTGGTATACTTATTTAACCTTTATTGGGATGCTTATAGTTAGTGAAACATGAAATAATATAATTAATGTAGTTTGCTATGTGTTTGTGTTAGTTTTTGACAATCCTGTTTGGTGCGCACCATTTGTGCAAAAGTTATTTATTCTTGATTGTACTGGTTATAGGTTGTTAAACATTAAAGAAGAATGTTAATGTAGTTTCCTATGAGTTTGTGTGATTTTTTGTACAATGCTATTAGGTGCGCAACACTTTTGTTATTCTTATTTTTGCTTCTTTGTAAGGCTTATAGGTTGTTAAACATTGAATAAGAAATTCTGTTTTGTGTGTAGCAGTTTGTGTCTCATTCAATTGCGATTTGGCTAATTGAATCGTGCCCTAAATAAGCACATAGCATATTTTTTTAAATAAGTTTTTAGTCATTTAAAAACTTTATTTTGGATATATTTTTAGTAACTAAAAACTTCTTTTAAAAAAATTGTTACGTTGTTATTTAGAGCCCTATTCAATTGGGCAAATTGCAATTGAATGAGGGCCTTTGTGTGTACCCTATGTTGCATAGTTTGCCCCTCATTCAATTGCATTTTTTACAATGTAATAGTACTCTAAGGCCGTCATTGAATTGCAATGTTGAAAATTGAATAGGGTTGTAAATAAGCACATCACATATATTTGTTAAAATAGAATAAGGGCCTAAAAGTGCTTATTTATAGCCATATTTAATTGTCCAAAATAGCAATTGAATGAGGGCCTTTGGTTACTGCATTTGTTATATTGTGAGCTCCTCATTCAATTGTGTTTTGGCCAATGGAATAGAGCTCAATATCAGCACAGAGCATATTTTTTTACGGAATTTTGTATTTAGTGAACTTGTATCCAAAAGCAACGTGTTCACAAAATAAAAAGTTCCTTTAAAAAATATGCTCTGTGCTTATATAGAGCCCTATTGAAATGGGCAAATCACATTTGAGTGAGGCCCTCGGCCATTAAAGATATATAGGTCCTCATTGAATTGCAATTTTGCCAATTGAAGAGGGCTCTATATAATCACATAACATATTTATTGAGCAAAGTTTTTAGTTATTGAAAACCTTGATTGTGGTTAGAAATTCAGTAACTAAAAAGTTCTGTATAAAAAATATGTTATGTGCTTATATAGAGCCCTATTCAATTGAGGAAGTCACAATTGAATAAGGCTCATGGTTCTTTCTTGTTTATACTTAATACTTTACCTTGATTGAAGTTTTGAATGACAGACGGTCCCCTCCTGCCAATCTTAATGCGCCGGTCTTCTTGTAGTGTCTGTTTGAAAAAGAAAGTGAAATAGTTTTTTGTATATTTATAATTTTTCATCTAGCAAAGCATGGCCTTTTGAGCATGTAATGTCTTGTTGTATCTTACCTCTTCTTCTTTGTTGGTGTTCTTTAAAAGGGATTGTGCTTCACAGTGCACGGTGCGAATTGTTGAGAGACGCTATTGATGCAGAGTCTGTTTGAATATTCAAAGAAATAAAAAGATTCAGCTTTATATGATCTATTGAATTGCAGTAAATTAATGTCATTTAAATATAGTTCTGTAATTATTTTCAATTGACCTTATTTTTTGTTGGGGGCTACACACATGAAGCACATTCCATAGTTTAATGTAATTATTTTGTGTACGTGTGACATATCAGTATACATGACTCATATTTAAATGGTTAAATTAACCTTATTTTTTTTTTTTCCAACACACATAAATGTGTGTGTGTGAGATGTAACTATAGATGATATACATATATGTGCGTGTGACATATCAGTATACATGACATATAATGTCATTTAAATGTAGTTGTTTACTGATTTTGTTTTAAGCAAATTTTGTTGCATTGGCAATACACATAAATGTGCGTGTCACATGTCACTATACATTATACACATATATGTCCGTGTCACATGTCACTATGAAGGGGCAATACACAGAAATGTGTGTGTCACATGTCACTATGAAGGGGCAGTACACATAAATGTGTGTGTCACATGTCAATATACATGATACACATATATGTCCATGTCACATGTCACTATGCAGGGGCAATACACATAAATGTGCGTGTCACATGCCACTATACATTCTATACATATATGTGCGTGTCAGATGTCACTATACATTATAGACATATATGTGCGTGTCAGATGTCACTATACATTATAGACATATATGTGTGTGTCACATGTCACTATACATAAACCTCTGTTTAATATTGAATTATGTTTTTTTGTTGTTTTGTTAAATGAACCGTATTTTTTTTTTGAGCCTATACACATAAATGTGCCATACATGTCACTACATAAATCCTATTTTTTTTTTTATTTGTTTGACCTGTCCTGATAATAAAATGTAATATATTATAGCTTACCTCTCAGTTGTAATTTGCACAATGCAACGTAGTAAATTAGTAAAGAATTGTCTTCTCAAGTAAAAGCAGCAGTTATCTCAGAAGTCACTCCGTTGATCACCTGAGGAGAAATGTATTTTTTTGTTTGAAATAGGCAGTATTTATAAACTTGTAGAAAGTTCTGGAAAGTGAGACCGTTAGAACGCAATACGCATGCGCTATTTGCGTTCCAGCTTACAATTTGCGTTCCATCCGCCATTTTCTGCGTATTACTGTTCAAAATGGTGTTTAATATGATTGTGATACGTTCCGCATAGTATGTGTTTCATTATTGCGAGTAAGTGTAGTGTAGTTACGTCTGAAGCCTCGTTTTCGTTTTGTTCGTCGGCCATTTTTTCTGTCGCTTAGCGATGGTATTAGTGTCTAAAGTGTTTTATTTTGATTTAAATGTAGGTGTAACTTGTTTTTTTGAGGTGCTGGCTGGTTCCTCTTGCTGTAGGTAAGCTTTTTATGTGTTTGTTGTGTGTCTTTCTTAAGTTTTAAATGTTTGTATGTCGGCGTGTTGCGTCCGATGTTTGCGAAGTCGTAATGTGTGGTAAGGTGTCTCGTATGGTGTTTGCGTGTGTAGCCTCGTTTTCGTTTTATTCGTCGGCCATTTTTTGTGTCGCTTAACAAACTATTTAGTGTCTAAACTCTTTTATTTTGAGTGCAATTAAGTTGTAAGTTGCATTTTTGAGGTCCTGGGTGCTTCCTGTTTGTGTAGGTAAGGTTTTTATGTATGTGCTGTGTGTATGTATTGTGTTTTTAATTTTGTAATGTTCGCGAGTTGCGTCCGAGTGTTGCGAGGCCGTAATGTGTGTGAACGTGTGTCGTATGTTGTTTGCGAGTGTCGTAATGTGTGTGAACGTGTGTCGTATGTTGTTTGCGAGTGTCGTAATGTGTTGCGACGTAAACTTTTTTTGAAATTTTGCAAGGGTCGCAGTTGCTGCAACTGAAGACCTCGCTTCGCCATAGGCGCTCATCCCTACAACCCCTTACGACTTTAGGACCGCAAATGCGAACTCTCGCGAAGCGAGGGGCTGCATTTGCGGAGGTGGAGGCACCCACGTCGACCGCAACCTTTACGGACTTAGCAAACACAAATACGAGCCGCGGGACTTAGAAAAAAAAAACATTACGACCTTGCAAAAAACCGAGCTTAGCGGCCAAAACACTAGCACATGAAAACATGAAAAACACAATAAATACACACAACAAACACATAAAAAGCTTATCCAAAGCAAGGGGGGGCACCCAGGACCTCTGAAAGTCAAGTTACATCTCAATTTAAGTCGAACACCCAAAAATCCCCTAAGCAAGAGAAAAAATGGCCACCGAAAGAAACGAAAACGAGGCTACAGGCCCCTAAACACGCAAAACACCACCAAACACACGATTTTCACAGAACAGACGGACAAGGTCCAAGAACAAGGACGCAAAATGAGCCACAGCCGCATACCACACATTAGGCGCCATTTTACAACAGTAACTTACACAATGCGGAAGTAGACAGGTACCCTAACGGATTTTCCTCGCGCACGCAGCCTACTTACACTACACACTGCACACATTGCTGACACTTACACAGCAGCTCCACAGCAGTGAAAACACACATTCTATGCTGCAGCAACATGAAAACAGATTGCCAGCTCTTCAGCACAATGCAACCTGCATATATTACTTCAAAATAGATCAAGTATATTGATTTATTAATGATTTCATTAGCATACAAAAAAACACCGCCAATGCTGCTCAAAACACACACAACCAACAGCCTCGCAATGAGGACCGAAGACGCTCAGCGCGATGCTCGCAATGAGCGCCGAAGGATCTCGGAACACCAACCAAATTAATGTCTCAACCAAACACCATTATCTGCCTTACAATTTTCTTGCTGTCATTTTTTGACGGGCAAGTCGCTAATATATATATATATATATATATATATATATATATATATATATATATATAATAAAAAAGGAGAAAAAGCGGCAACTAATGGTATACATATAAAAAACACACAAAGATGTAAAAGGTAAAGAAAAGGGGAGCTGATAAACACAATCAGCTCATACGGTTTGACCCAAAGGTTGTAAGGATTGTTACAATCATAAAGAGGTCAAGGACATACCAAATCATAGCTGATCGTGTGGCATAAAAATTAAAACTTAACCTTTAATAAGGTACATATAAAAACAACTAATGTGAAAAAAAAGGAGGAGAAAGAAAATAAAAGAAAAAATGGATGTGGTGAGTGTATACAATAATGAGAAATGTGTCATCAGAAAGACACAAAAACCTGGGTGTGGAATATACTGGAGTGCTAGATGTAGGGCATGGTAAAAATAAATGTCCTAAATAGCCAGGAATAGGCATGCGGGACCCCTATGCCCTAAGGGAAGACAAGGGAAAGCTGCAACAGTGGGCACACAATTACAAAATCTTCACTATGACTCATAAGGCAAAATATGCACTGATTCCTACAAATAGGCAGACTCAAAAAACAAAAATGACTCACTGTTAAAGAGGTCCCTAGTTTCCGCTCCCCAGGTACGCCAGTTAGAAACTTGCAGTCTCACACACTGAGTGCTGTTGGTTGGCGCGGTGTAGCGCTGTGTCACTCGTCAGTGACGTGTTCGCGCGTTACCCGCGATGGCGCCAACCAGACATGCACGCACCCGCGCTTGCGCGTAACCTGGCCTGTTAGAGCCGAAAACGGTTGTGCATGCGCTTCACGGTCGCCCAACGCGCGTTTCGCACCAAAAATGCTTCTACTGGGGCTATGTGACTGATGATTCTGTCCCCTTTATATACCTGGACAGGAATCTCATTAACCCCTCATGGGTCTTATAAGTCTTTCAAAAAAACGAAAGATACGGTTGATAATGAAAAACAACCATATGCTATAGCAAAAAGTGGCAATAAATTACTAAATATCAATCACCAATAAATAAAGGATGGAAATGTGTGCATGAATATAATAAAACACAATAATAAAACTAGTGAGAACAAAAATGAATTGGCAAAATACTATGAGGGGATTGAAGAATGATGCATAATTGCTAATAGGTACAGTAAAATAAAAAATATGAAATAAATATATGTAGTAAGTGACTAATAAGGCATGGGGATTACAATATGAAAGAATATAAGGTAAAAAGAAAGGGAGTGGTATTGATGGACTACCACAGACGACATGCTGGACAGATAAAGATGCCACAATCCTATCAAAATAACGGGGCACTTGAAAAATAACACAAATATGTGTAAAAAGGGAAGGTAAATGGTGAATATAATGTAAATTAAAAAAAAGGGGGAATTATTTATAAGAATACAGTGTAATTGATTGCTTCATTGAGACCTGACGGGGCCATTGTGTTAAGCAGGAACATCTATTTACTTTCTGCTTTTAAGAGGGCGTTTTCTAGATTGCCTCCTCTTATGCCCAGTGAGATATGCTGGATCATCCAACATTGCAGTTTTGTGGGATCAGACTTGTGGAATTGAAAGAAATGTCTGGCGACCGATGTCAACTTCTTATGGTCTTTCCCACATACTTTTTGGATGGTTTGCACGGGCATTCCAAAACATATATGATTTGTTTGGAACTACAACTGAAAAGTTGTGGAACAGAGTGTTTGTGTCCAGTGTTATCATGAAAGGTTGTTACATTTTTAAAATGTGGACAAATACTGCAATGTGCACAGCGATAATTACCCTTAATAATGTCCTTTTTGTTTGTCTGTGCTTTAATAAAATGACTTGATACTAACATATCACCCAGAGAGGGAGATCTTTTCCAACTTGCTTGTATTCCATCTTTAAAACAAAGTTTAAGATCCTCATCTGTCCTCAAGATATGGAGATGTTTATGAAGTATGCTGAGAGTTTGCTTCCATTGGGCATGATACGATCCAAAATGAATCTAATTTTATCATCCACAGGTTTCTCCGATTTGGGAGTTAGTAGAGTGTCTCTGTCTAAATAGAGGGCGCGGTGATAAGCCTTCTTAGTATGTCTATTGCTGTAGCCTCTTGATTTGAGGCGGCAGCGTAGTTCTTGTGCCCTTTTTTTGAAAATTTCGACTTGGGAGCAATTACGTCTTAAGCGGACGAATTCGCCGAATGGTATACTTTTTTGTTGTTGAAGGAAGGTGGAAACTTTCATTATGTAATAAACTGTTTGTGGCAGTTTCTTTACGGAACAGGTCTGTTGAAATTTGACCGTTAGCTCCTCGAAATATTGTGATATCTAGGAAATCTACTTTGTTCATATCCATTTGGTATGTTAGTTTAAGATTGAGATTGTTATCATTAAGTTTTTGCATATATTCGTCCAAAAGTTCCTTGGAACTATCCCAAAGTATGAAGAAATCATCAATGTATCTCAACCAAATCTGGACATGATCTGTGTACTTTTTCATGTTGTCTCCAAGTGCTATTTGGTGTTCCCACCACCCCATATAGAGGTTGGCGTAGGTAGGGGCACATGAAGTGCCCATTGCCGTTCCTCTTAATTGCAAGAAAAATTGGTCATTAAAAGTAAAATAATTGTGAGTGAGGACAAAATGTAAGAGTTGTACAATAAATTAATTCCTCTCATGCGAATCCTGAGATTTCATACTCAGGAAAAACCGTACTGCCTCTTCTCCTTCTCGATGTTTGATAGAGGTGTACAGTGATTCGACGTCACAGGTTACTAAATATGTGGTTTCGTTGAGTATGATATCATCCAACTTTTTCAGGATATCCATTGTATCACGAACATACGAAGGGAGGCTGATCACAAAAGATTTAAAGCAGGTATCGACAAATTTGCTAGCCGATTCTGTTAAATTGCCTCAACCTGATACGATTGGCCTACCCAGTGGAATAACTTGCCTTTTATGGATTTTCGGAAGTAGATACAGTGTCGCTGTTTTTGGTTTTTCAACCTCTAGGAACTCAAACTCGCGTTTGGATATTAATCCATTTGTGAGGGCCTCAGAGATAATTCTATTGTAAGTTGTCTGAAATTCTCTAGTAGGATCGCCTTGTAACCTCCTGTAACATTTTGAGTCTGATAATTGTTTCATGGCTTCCCCGATGTACTGCTCACTTGGCCACAACACCACATTGCCACCTTTGTCTGATGGTTTAATCACGACGTCTTTCCAAGATTTCATTTCATCTATACATCTTCTTTGTTTTTTGCCTAGATTCGAGGCATAGATTGTTGGTAGTTTTTTTAAGGTCATTAATGACAAGTTTAGTATAGATGTCTATTTGGGGACAAATATGGATGGGTGGGACAAATTTGGATTTCTTCTTAAGTTTTGAGGTTCCCATGTCAGAATGGAGCGATATCTGTTCTTGTGCTGCTTCATTTTCCGCTAACAAATCACACAGATCTTCAAAAGTCTGTTTCTCAAGGGTTTCTGGGTCAGACTCTTCTCTGTGGTAGAATTTTTTAAGTAGAATCTTTCTAGCAAAGAGATTAACATCTTTGGCTACGTCGAATAGCTCAAAAGAGTTGGTAGGCGAAAAGGATAATCCTCTTTGTAGGGTTCTGATTTGATCTGAGGTAAGTATTCTCTCTGTGAGATTGACAATGTGTAATTGGTCTGATGTATTATTATTAGAGTTCGTAGTGGCAATATCAATATATTGGTCATGTAAATTTGCTGTCAAATTGTTGACAGTATTCAATTGGGCTGTTACTGATTGGTTTCCTTGCGCCATTGATTGGTTGAAACAGTCGGTCGATACCCCCATGTTTCTCTGTTTCTGAGTGTTCTGTATTGGGTCAGGGGCGGACCACAGTCTGCCTCTTCCGACTCTTTGGTGGAGCCTCTCTTGTTCCATACTGGGTCTGGTGGATAGCCTCGTCTTTGTCCCCTGTCTAAAAAAGACACTTGCCTGTATTCACATCTTTTTGACATATTACCGTTTGCACTGACTGACTCTTCTGGAGCAGATGATTCGTAGTCTGATGATGACATTCTGAAGGAATTATTTCTCCTCTGTTGTCTGGTTCGATAATTGTAACGCCTATCCTTATGATTCCAATGAAATACTTGTCCCTTCTCAAAGTCCTTAATGTCTCTGTTCATTTTGTTCCGTTTGTTCTGTATAATTTCCCTTTCTTTCTTATCAATGTCCCGTTTGATGATGTTGTACCCCTCCGAAAATTCTGATTTTGTCTCAAATTTAGTTTAACATGTAACTCTTTAATTTCTTTGTCAAGATTGACCAAAATCTCTTTTTCGTAATCTGAGAGTATAGCTAGTAGTGTTTCGGAGCACGAGATCAGAGCATGTTCCCATCTTTCTTTATATGCGTCTAGATGGAAAGCATACGATGGGAAAACTCTTACTCTGAGTCCTCTAGGTACAATATGTTTGGCCAGGTATTTATCAAATGTGCTCTTGTTCCAAAATGAACGAACATGTTTGAGCAGCAGATGTGATAATTGTTTTAGGCCTCCTTGCCAATCTAATTCATCTCTTGGGGGGGCAACATCTAAATTTTCAAAAGCCTTCCCTGCTTCTTCCATTATCTTATCATTTTTAATCCTGAATTCTTTGTAGAAGTCACACTCAGCCATAATGGACAGAAGACTGTGTGTGCACAGAAGGAGAAAAAAATGGATGGGAGAGTATCTAAGGGGAAGGGAAAAGGATATGCAAAAAGGAAAAGACTACTTGCTAGTGGAAGAAAAGCTATCATAAATAGCTAAAAAGATATAAATTGGTGAAAAAAGGGTGGGGGGTCCACTAGGAAGGTCTTGTTCAGAAGATAGAATAGGACAGATGTTGAAAAAGGACTAGGAGAGTGTGCTCATGTATGTATATAGTTGCTAAAATATCGAATAAAAAAAGGAGAAAAAGCGGCAACTAATAGTATACATATAAAAAACACACAAAGATGTAAAAGGGAAAGAAAAGGGGAGCTGATAAACACAATGCGATGCTCGCAATGAGCGCCGAAGCATCTCGGAACACCAACCAAATTAATGTCTCAACCAAACACTGCCTTACAATTTTCTTGCTGTCATTTTTTGACGGGCAAGTCGCTAGTATATATAGACTAGCGAATTGCCCGTCAAAAATGACGGCAATAAAATTTGAAGCCTGGCAATGGCGTTTGCCACAAATAGCAAGCTTCTCCCCCTCTACTTAACTGGCCTTGTGATGAGCGCCTTTGGCGCTCATTGCGAGCCTCTCCCCCTCTACCTTTTCCCCCCTCTACTTGACGGTAGGCGCTCAATGAGAGCCACTCCCCCCTCTACTTTACTAAGCACCTTTGAAGCTCATCATGGGCCTCACAATGAGCGCCAAAGGTGCTCATTGCGAGCCTCTCCCCCATGTGTCTCTTCCCCCTCTCCACCCCTGTATCTCTTCCCCCCTCTCCCTTCCATGTGTCCCCTTTCCCGTCTCTCCCTCCCGTGTCTCTTCAACCCCTCTCCCCCTCCTGTGTCTCTTCCCTCCCTCCCTCCCGTTTCTTTTCCCGTCTTTTCCTCCCTGTGTCTCTTCCCCATCTCCCTTTCCTGTGTCTCTTCCACCCCTCTCCCTACCCTGTTCCTTTTCCCCCCTCTCCCTCCCCTGTCTCTTCCACCCTGCTCTCCCTTCCCTTGTCTCTTCTACCCCGTTCTCCCTCCCCTGTCTCTTCCACTCCACTTTTCTCATCTCTCTGACCCTCCTTCCTGTCTGTCTCTCTGTCCCTCCTTCCTGTCTCTCTCTCTGTCCCTCCTTCCTGTCTGTCTCTCTGTCCCTCCTTTCTGTCAATCTTTCTCTCTGTCCTTCCTTCTTGTCTCTCTCTCTATCCCTCCTGTCTCTCTCTCTATCCCTCCTGTCTCTCTCTCTCTCTATCCCTCCCTCCTGTCTCTCTCTGTCCCTCCTTCCTGTCTCTCTCTGTCCCTCCTTCCTGTCTCTCTCTCTCTCTCTGTGTACTTCCTTCTTGTCTGTCTCTCTCTGTGTATCTCCTGTCTCTCTCTGTGTCTGTGTCCCTCCTGTCTCTCTCTCTGTCCCTCCTGTCTCTCTCTCTCTGTCCCTCTATCTCTGTCCCTCCTGTCTCTCTATCTCTGTCCCTCCTGTCTCTCTCTCATGTCTCTTCTCTCTGCCTGTGTCTCTCCTGTCTCTCTCTCTATGTGTCCCTTCTGTCTCTCTCTCTCATGTCTCTTCTCTCTGCCTCTGTCTCTCCTGTCTCTCTCTCTCTATGTGTCCCTCCTGTCTCTCTCTCTCTGTGTGTCCCTCCTGTCTCTCTCTCGCTGTGTCCCACCTGTCTCTCTCTCTCTCTGTGTCGCTCCTGTCTCTGTCCCTACTGTCTCTCTGTGTCCCTCCTCTCTCTCTCTGTGTGTCCCTCCTGTCTCTCTCTCTGTCCCTCCTGTCTCTCTATCTGTGTCCCTCCTGTCTCTCTATCTGTGTCCCTTCTGTCTCTCTCTATCTGTGTCCCTTCTGCCTCTCTCTATCTGTGTCCCTTCTGTCTCTCTCTGTCTGTGTCCCTTCTGTCTCTCTCTGTCTGTGTCCCTCCTCTCTCTCTCTGTCTGTGTCCCTCCTGTCTCTCTGTGTTCCTTCTGTCTCTCTCTGTCTGTGTCCCTCCTGTCTCTCTCTGTCTGTATCCCTCCTGTCTCTCTGTGTTCCTTCTGTCTCTCTCTGTCTGTGTCCCTCCTGTCTCTCTCTATCTGTGTCCCTCCTGTCTCTCTCTGTCTGTGTCCCTCCTTTCTCTATCTGTGTCCCTCCTGTCTCTCTCTGTCTGTGTCCCTCCTGTCTCTCTCTATCTGTGTACCTCCTGTCTCTCTCTATCTGTGTACCTCCTGTCTCTGTCTGTGTCCCTCCTGTCTCTGTCTGTGTCCCTCCTGTCTCTGTCTGTGTCCCTCCTGTCTCTCTGTCTGTGTCCCTCCTATCTCTCTCTATCTGTGTCCCTCCTGTCTCTCTCTATCTGTGTCCCTCCTGACTCTCTCTATCTGTGTCCCTCCTGTCACTCTCTATCTGTGTCCCTTCTGTCTCTCTGTGTTCCTTCTGTCTCTCTCTATCTGTGTCCCTCCTGTCTCTGTCTGTGTCCCTCCTCTCTCTATCTATGTCCCTCTTGTCTCTCTATCTGTGTCCCTCCTGTCTCTCTCTATCTGTGTCCCTCCTGTCTCTCTATCCGTGTCCCTCCTGACTCTCTCTATCTGTGTCCCTGCTCTCTCTATCTGTGTCCCTCCTCTCTCTATCTGTGTCCCTCCTCTCTCTATCTGTGTCCCTCCTGTCTCTATCTGTGTCCCTCCTGTCTCTCTATCTGTGTCCCTCCTGTCTCTCTCTGTCTGTGTCCCTCCTGTCTCTCTCTGTCTGTGTCCCTCCTGTCTCTCTCTATCTGTGTCCCTCCTGTCTCTCTCTATCCGTGTCCCTCCTGACTCTCTCTATCTGTGTCCCTCCTCTCTCTATCTGTGTCCCTCCTCTCTCTGTCTGTGTCCCTCCTCTCTCTATCTGTGTCCCTCCTCTCTCTGTCTGTGTCCCTCCTGTCTCTCTCTGTCTGTGTCCCTCCTGTCTCTCTATCTGTGTCCCTCCTGTCTCTCTATCTGTGTCCCTCCTGTCTCTCTCTATCTGTGTCCCTCCTGTCTCTCTATCTGTGTCTCTCCTGTCTCTCTATCCGTGTCCCTCCTGACTCTCTCTATCTGTGTCCCTCCATCCGTGTCCTTCCTGTCTCTCTCTGTCCCTCCTGTCTCTCTATCTGTGTCCCTCCTGTCTCTCTCTATCTGTGTCCCTCCTGTCTCTCTATCCGTGTCCCTCCTGACTCTCTCTATCTGTGTCCCTCCATCCGTGTCCTTCCTGTCTCTCTCTGTCCCTCCTGTCTCTCTATCTGTGTCCCTCCTGTCTCTCTCTATCTGTGTCCCTCCTGTCTCTCTATCCGTGTCCCTCCTGACTCTCTCTATCTGTGTCCCTCCATCCGTGTCCTTCCTGTCTCTCTCTGTCCCTCCTGTCTCTCTCTGTCTGTGTCCCTCCTGTCTCTCTCTGTCTGTGTCCCTCCTGTCTCTCTCTATCTGTGTCCCTCTTGTCTCTGTCTGTGTCGCTCCTGTCTCTCTATCTGTTTCCCTCCTGTCACTCTCTCTCTCTGTGTCCCTCCTGTCTCTTTATCTGTGTCCCTCCTGTCACTCTCTCTCTCTGTGTCCCTGCTGTCTCTCTGTCCCTCTTGTCTCTCTTTCCCTCCAGGCTGTCTCTTTCACCTCAGTCCCCAGCATGCCTGCCGGTCCCTCCCCAGGAAGGAGTTGAGAGCAGCAGGGGGGAGGAGTTGAGAGCAGCTGGGGGGAGATGTTGAGAGCAGCCGGGGGAGGAGTTAAGCGCAACAGGGGAGGAGTTAAGACCGGCAGGAAAGGAGTTAAGTATGGCGGGGAGGAGTTAAGAGTGGCTGGGGCGGAGTTAAGAGTGGCGGGGGAGGAGTTAAGAGCGGCGAGCGGGTAGGAGGAGTTGTGAGTTGTGCGAGCCCGCAAGCGTGAGCAACGGCTCGAGTGGGCTCGTATGCTCACAACTATATATGTGATTAGCGACTTGCCCGTCAAAAAATGACGGCAATGTGATGTATATGTTTGTAAAGTTGTTTAGTTATTAATATAGATATTTGACACTTGTAAGTATTGTGATATAAACGTGTATTTTTGTAAAATTTAGAGGTAATGGTTTTTTAACATAAATTTGTATCTGAAGAATTGTTAACTTCAATATATATTGAATCCAGAGGAAAGCAAAGAGTAAAAAGCCTCTTTCAAACGTCCACAATTTTAACATGAAGTTTGAAATATATGTAAGCAATAAACTTGAAAGTATATTTTTTGAAACTTTAACTTTATTTTCTTTGTAACTTTGGAACTTGACAAAACATTTGTAGAATTTGGAACATTATAAACAGTAACATAGTGAATACATTTTGTAACATAATTTTGTATTAAAAGTATTAACAATTGAATGTAAAACCAGTTGCACTTTAAAGTAATGATTATAGTAAACTTCAGGAATTGTTTTTTTAACATGTAATTTCTATCTGAAGAATTGTTAAATTTAATATACATTTAATGCAGAGTAAGAGAAACATTATAAAAACCCTCCTTTAAACGTACCCAATTTTAACATGAAGTTTGTAATATGTTTAAGTCAGATACTTATTATGTGTGTAAGTAAGAAACTTTAAAAAACATTTTTACAACTTGTAACATTATAAATAGAGATGTCGCGAATAGTTCGCCGGCTGACTTTTTTCGGCGAACATAGCATGTTCGCGTTCGCGGCGAACTGCAAACATATGCGAGATTCGACCCGCCCCCAATACTTTATCATTGAGCAAACTTTGACCCTGCATGTCACAGTCAGCAGACACATTCCAGCCAATCAGCAGCATACACTCCCTTCTACACCCTTCTACCTCATGGACAGCAGCCATTTTGGAATCATAAGTACCTTGCAGTCTTACTGAGAGGAGGGACAGTGTAGGTGATACTAATTCAATAGGGAAAACCATAGCTAGGCAAGTTTATTCAGTGTCCAGTGCAGTGCTGGAGGACTCTTGTGCATTATTATTATTACTAGCTTATTGCAATGAGATGTGTATGTTTGGAAAGTTGTATAGTTAATAATATACATATGGAGCAGTTTGCTCCATAAAAAAGTGGTCCGTATTAAGGGCTCGCCTCGCTATGCGAGGCTCGCCTGCAATGAGCGCCTGTGTGTACTGTCAGTGTGCTTGGTGCTGTGAGTCTGTGTGTACTGTCAGTGTGCTTGATGCTGTAGGTCTGTGTGCACTGCCAGTGTACTTGGTGCTATGGGTCTGTGTGTACTGTCAGTGTGCTTGGTGCTTAGGTCTTTGTGCACTGTCAGTGTACTTGGTGCTATGGGTCTGTGTGTACTGTCAGTGTACTTGGTGCTGTAGTTCTGTGTGCACTACCAGTGTACTTGGTGCTATGGGTCTGTGTGCACTGCCAGTGTGCTTGGTGCTTTAGGTCTGTGTGTACTGTCAGTGTACTTGGTGCTGTAGGTCTGTGTGTACTGTCAGTGTGCTTGGTGCTGTAGGTCTGTGTGTACTGTCAGTGTGCTTGGTGCTGTAGGTCTGTGTGTACTGTCAGTGTGCTTGGTGCTGTAGGTTTGTGTGTACTGTCAGTGTGCTTGGTGCTGTGAGTCTGTGTGTACTTGGTGCTGTAGGTCTGTGTGTACTGTCAGTGTACTTGGTGCTGTATATATGTGTGTACTATCAGTGTACTTGGTGCTGTGGGTCAATGTGTACTGTCAGTGTGCTTGGTGCTATATGTCTATGTGTACTGTCAGTGTACTTGGTGCTGTAGGTCTGTGTGTACTGTCAGTGAGCTTAGTGCTGTAGTTCTGTGTGCACTGCCAGTGTACTTGGTGCTATGGGTCTGTGTGCACTGCCAGTAAGCTTGGTGCTCTAGGTCTGTGTGTACTGTCAGTGTGCTTGGTGCTGTAGGTTTGTGTGTACTGTCCGTGTGCTTGGTGCTGTGAGTCTGTGTGTACTGTCAGTGTACTTGGTGCTGTAGGTCTGTGTGTACTGTCAGTGTACTTGGTGCTGTATATATGTGTGTACTATCAGTGTACTTGGTGCTGTGGGTCAATGTGTACTGTCAGTGTACTTGGTGCTGTAGGTCTGTTTGCACTGCCAGTGTACTTGGTGCTGTATATCTGTGTGTACTGTCAGTGTACTTGGTGCTGTGAGTCTGTGTGCACTGCCAGTGTGCTTGGTGCTGTAGGTCTGTGTGTACTGTCAGTGTACTTGGTGCTATATGTCTATGTGTACTGTCAGTGTGCTTGGTGCTGTAGGTCTGTGTGTACTGTCAGTGAGCTTGGTGCTATATGTCTAAGTGTACTGTCAGTGTGCTTGGTGCTGTAGGTCTGTGTGTACTGTCAGTGAGCTTGGTGCTGTAGTTCTGTGTGTACTGTCAGTGTGCTTGGTGCTATATGTCTATGTGTACTGTCAGTGTACTTGGTGCTGTAGGTCTGTGTGTACTGTCAGTGAGCTTAGTGCTGTAGTTCTGTGTGCACTGCCAGTGTACTTGGTGCTATGGGTCTGTGTGCACTGCCAGTAAGCTTGGTGCTCTAGGTCTGTGTGTACTGTCAGTGTGCTTGGTGCTGTAGGTTTGTGTGTACTGTCCGTGTGCTTGGTGCTGTGAGTCTGTGTGTACTGTCAGTGTACTTGGTGCTATATGTCTATGTGTACTGTCAGTGTGCTTGGTGCTGTAGGTCTGTGTGTACTGTCAGTGAGCTTGGTGCTGTAGTTCTGTGTGTACTGTCAGTGTACTTGGTGCTATGGGTCTGTGTGCACTGCCAGTGTACTTGTTGCTGTAGTTCTGTGTGTACTGTCAGTGTGCTTGGTGCTATAGGTCTATGTGTACTGTCAGTGTGCTTGGTGCTGTAGGTCTGTGTGTACTGTCAGTGTACTTGGTGCTATATGTCTATGTGTACTGTCAGTGTGCTTGGTGCTGTAGGTCTGTGTGTACTGTCAGTGAGCTTGGTGCTGTAGTTCTGTGTGTACTGTCAGTGTACTTGGTGCTATGGGTCTGTGTGTACTGTCAGTGTGCTTGGTGCTTTAGGTCTGTGTGCACTGCCAGTGTACTTGGTGCTATGGGTCTGTGTGTACTGTCAGTGTGCTTGGTGCTGTAGGTCTGTGTGCAAACAAGGTTCACAGCTCTTCAACACAATGCTTCCAAATAGGTAAAGTCTATTCATTTATTAATGTATTACATGTTTACTATTACACACAAAACAACATTAGCTCATTTACAATAACATTGCCGTCATTTTTTGACGGGCAAGTCGCTAGTGTCATAATAAACACCACATGAACATGCTGACCACTCTCTTTTGGGATTCAGGTACGTCCACGGATTCATCCTCCATATATCTGAATAAGCCAGGAATGATATATAGAGGCCTACGGTGCTCATTGCCAAAGTGGTCCGTATTAACGGCTCGCCTCGCTACGCGAGGCTTGCCTGCAATGAGCGCCTGCGCTGCTCATTGCCAAAGTGGTCCGTATTAAACGGCTCGCCTCGCTACGCGAGGCTCACCTGCAATGAGCGCCTGCGGCGCTCATTGCCAAAGTGGTCCGTATTACACATTATATAGTAATAATAATCACATATTATAATTGTCTAACTGCGATTCGTCGTCACGCTTCAGACGAATCGCAGTTAGACAATTACAAACTGCTGCGCATTGCGCAGAGCGCGTCGCGAGCCGCGCATGCGCAGAGCGCGGCGCAAGCCGCGCATGCGCAGAGCGCGGCGCAAGCCGCGCTTGCGCGCAGCGCGGCCCATTGGGGAAGAGGCACAGAGGGACAGTAAACTGCTGCGCATTGCGCAGAGCGCGTCGCGAGCCGCGCATGCGCAGAGCGCGGCGCGAGCCGCGCATGCGCAGAGCGCGGCGCAAGCCGCGCTTGCGCGCAGCGCGGCCCATTGGGGAAGAGGCACAGAGGGACAGTAAACTGCTGCGCATTGCGCAGAGTGCGGCGCGAGCCGCGCATGCGCAGAGCGAGGCGCAAGCCGCGCTCTGCGCATTACACAGAGCGCGGCCCATTGGGGAAGAGGCACAGAGGGACAGTAAACTGGTGCGCATTGTGCAGAGCGCAGCGCGGCCCAGTGGGGAAGAGGGGGGGTAGAGGCACAGAGGGAGAGTGGGGAAGGGGGGGGGGAGAGGCACAGAGGGAGAGTGGGGAAGAGGGGGGGGGGAGAGGCACGGCACAGAGGGAGAGTGGGGAAGAGGCACAGAGGGAGAGTGGGGAAGAGACACAGAGGGAGAGTGGGGAAGAGACATAGAGGGAGGGGGGAGAGACACAGAGGGATAGGTGGGAAAGAGACACAGGGGAGGTAGAGGAGGGGGAAAAGACACACGGGAGGGAGAACAGGGGGAAGATACACATGGGAGGGAAATGGGGGGGGGGAGAGAGGGGAACAGACACAGGGGGAAGGGGGAAAGAGACACAGGCCAGGGGGGAACAGGCACAGAGGGAGAGGGGGGAAGAGGCACAGAGGGAGAGGGGGGAAGAGACACAGGGGGGAGAGATACAGCGGGTGAGGGAGGAAGAGACACAGAGGGAAGGGGGGGAAGAGGTACAGAGAGAGGGGGAAAGAGGCACAGAGGGGGGGGGAACAGAGGAAGGGGTGAAGAGACACAGTGGCGAGACACACAGAGAGAGGGGGGGGAAGAGGCACAGAGGGAGAGGGTGGAAGACACAGAGTGGGGAGAGACACAGAGGGTGAGGGGGAAGAGACAGGGAGGAGGAGGGGGAAGAGACACAGGGGAGTGAGAGGAGGGGGGGGAGACACAGGGGAGAGAGTGCAGGAGGGAAGATACACAAGGGAGGGAAATGGAGACACGAGGAAGGCCGTAACAGACACAGGGGGAGGGGGAAAGAGACACAGGCCAGGGGGGAACAGACACAGGGGAGGGTTGGGGGAGACACAGGGGGGGGAAGAGATGCATGGGAGGGAGAAGGGGGAAAGAGACACAGGGGAGGGGTTTAGAGACACAGGAGGGAGAGGGAGGTAAAAACACAGGGGGGCAGGAGATGCAAAGGAGGTAGACGAGGTGGAAGGAGACACAAGGGAGGGAGAGGAGGGGGGAAATAAGACACGAGGGAGGAAGTAGACAGAGGGAGAGACTCGCAATGAGCTCCAAAGGGGCTCATTGCAAGGCCTGTGATGAGCGCCAAAGGCGCTCATCACAAGGCCAGTAAAGTAGAGTGGGAGAGGCTTACATTGTGTGGCAAACAGCATTGCCAGGCTTCAGTTTTTATTGCCGTCATTTTTGACGGGCAAGTCGCTAGTAAGAATAATAATAAAGCAGAAGACCTCCCCTGTGTCTCCCCCCCCCCCCACTCCCTTCCCCTGTGTTTCTTCCCCCCTCCTCTGTGTCTTTACCCCCTTTTCTCTCCCCGGTGTCTCCTCACCACTCCCTCCCATTAGTCTCTTCCCCCCTCTCCCCTGTGTCTCTACCCCCCCACTCTCTCCTGTGTCTCTCCCCCCTCCCATGTGTCTCTTCCCCTCACCTCTCCCTTACCCTGTTTCTCTTCCCCCCTCTGCCCTGTGTCTTCCTCCCCCTCTCCACTGTGTCTTCCTCCCCCTCTCCCCTCTCCTGTGTCTTCCTCTCCCTCTCCCCTGTGTTTCCTCCCCCTCTCTCCTCCCCTGTTAGCTTCTATACGCATACATACATACGATAAGAAATCTGGGGGGGGGTTACCCCTTACCCCCCCCCCCCCCAGTTCCAACACCCATGTGTACTGTATAATATTGTATTGCATTATGTTATATTATATCACTAGCGACTTGCCTGGCACAAATGATGGGGCAATAAAGTTTGAAGCCATGGCAATGCTGTTTGCCACACAATGTGATGCTTTTTGAACTCTGAGGACCTTCGGCGCTCATTGTGAGTCTCTTCCCTCGTGTCCTTCATTTTTCGAGCTTTGCAACCTTCGGCGCTCATCGCAAAGACAGATATATAAGTACAGTGTTAAATATATAATTTTTTTTGTGCAGTGTAAATTAAAAAATGTATTCAGGTCTCAGGCATAATAAAGTGATTTAGATTTGTAACTGCTTTGAGAGTGCTATCGCTGGCAGCCAATGAGCAGTAATCCAGATATATAACTGCAGAGTAAAAAGTAAAAGATTTTAGTGTAGTGTAAAGTCTACATTTTTATTTTCCATTACTAATTAATACTTATTAAATGAATGCACGATAATAACTATTGTGAATGAACAAATGTATTAGGAAGTGCGAAGCGTTAATGTATGTAAAGTAACTGCAGTGTAAAATATGCTATTAAGCGTATTTTTTTTATATATATTTTTTTTAATAATAATGAATAAATTAATTACTAAAATACTTTACCTATTTGTAATTAATATATCCAGTGATCAATAACCTGAAGAGCTAACAATCAGTTTTGATTTTCCTGCAGCTTACAGTGTACATTTGGACTGTTGGTGACCCGAGGTGTAAGTGTCAGCAATGTGCGCAGTGCACGAGGGGAAACCGCTTGTATAGTCGTGTAACGCGCCATTTTAGATTTGTAATGTTATTAGTTGCAAGTTAGTGTTGTAAAATGGCGGCGATTGTGTATGTGTTATGAGGCTCGCCAGCAGTTTCCATTATTTATAATAGTGTTTTTTGTACCTCGTCTGTTCCTAGGTAAAAGTCCTACATGTTTTGGGCGGTTTGGGGTCGTGTAGACTCGTTTTCATTTTTTCATGACGCCATTTTTTTTTGTCGCTTAGCCGATTTACAAGTGCCAACTGGGGAAGACGTTACAGATATCACATATATAGTTGTGAGCAGGCGGGTTGTTGCTAACGCTGCGGGCTTGCGAAGCGAGGGCCAGAGTTGCTGGCAAGGAGCGCCGAAGGCTCCCACGTCGGCTGCAATGAGCCGCAGGCGAGACTTACACCATCAAATTTACGGACTTACCATCCAAAAATACGGGACTTAGAAAAAAAAACATTACGAGCTCACAAAAATACGACCTTAACGCCCGAACCGCACGCACTTAAAAACATTAAAAACACAATAAATACACACAACAAACACATAAAAAGCTTACCCACAGCAAGGCGGGCACCGAGGACCTCTGCAAGTGAAGTTACACCTCCATTTAAGTCCAAATTCATGAGTTTAGACACCCGAAAATCACCCAAGTGAGAGAAAAAATGTCCCTTGAAAAAAAGAAAACGAAGCTACAGGACCCTAAACACGCAAAACACATACGGATTTTCCTAAAAAGCCGTATGAGGTAAAGATACACTATTAACAAGGACGCTAAATCATCCACACCCGCGTACCACATACACATTCCCCGCCATTTTACAACACTAACTTACACAATGCGGAGTACCCAGCTACCCTAACGGCTTACCCTCGCCACGCAGCCTATTTACACTACACACTGCACACATTGCTGACACTTACACAGCAGCTCCACAGCACTGAAAACCTACATTGTATGCTGCAGGAACATGAAAACAGATTGTCAGCTCTTCAGCACAATGCTTCCTGCATATATTACTTACAAATAGGTAAAGTATATTCATTTAGTAATTATTTCATTAGCATACAAAAATACATATACACAAAAAAAACATTATCACATTAAACATAAAAGCCATTCACTGCGCGCCTCACAACGAGCGCCAACGCTGCTCATAGCATACAAAGCCTTGCAATAAGCGCAAAAAACACATCACCGCAGACCAAAGAATAACAGCAAAAGCGCCTATCAGAAAAAAAATACAACCAACAGCCTCGCAATGAGCGCCGAAGGATCTCCGACCGCCAACAAAATGAATGTCTCGTCCAAACCATTACCTGCCTTACAATCTTATTGCCGCCATTTTTTGATGGGCAAGTCGCTAGTAAATATATAAAGATCAAGATAATAAAAGTATCAGGAGATGTAACACAAAGATGCACGCGCGTCTGAATAATACGACAAATACGGATTTTTGTCATAAGTGATATGATCGCAGTATTGGGTCATAAACCCTAAACACTGGAATCTGTTACATACAATTTACTGATGATGTCATTAATGGGCTTCAAGGGGGGGGATCTCTTTTCATACTTTTTGAGCGGTGCAAATCCAACATACGCAAAGCGGAAACGCCACATCTGTGGGACACACACAAAGGGGTTCACTTTGGGAGAAAAAATCTAACAAATATGAAATATTTAATAATCATATTTTGATGTTACCAACAGATAAGGAAACGAAACTGAGGTTATTATATCTAATAGTAGCAAGCCTGGGAGTACTGGGAGTAATAATACTGCAGCAGGAGGTCAGGACTAATGTCACCTATAGACCCCCAGACAGATAAAGGTCAGTACTAATGTCCCTCTATAGACACCCAGTCAGATAAAGGTCATTACTAATGTCACTCTGTAGACACCCAGTCAGATAAAGGTCAGTACTAATGTCCCTCTATAGACACCCAGTCAGATAAAGGTCAGTACTAATATCACCTATAGACACCCAGTCAGATAAAGGTCATTACTAATGTCCCTCTATAGACACCCAGTCAGATAAAGGTCAGTACTAATATCACCTATAGACACCCAGTCAGATAAAGGTCATTACTAATGTCCCTCTATAGACACCCAGTCAGATAAAGGTCAGTACTAATGTCCCTCTATAGACACCCAGTCAGATAAAGGTCATTACTAATGTCCCTCTATAGACACCCAGTCAGATAAAGGTCAGTACTAATGTCCCTCTATAGACCCCCAGTCAGATAAAGGTCAGTACTAATGTCACCTATAGACCCCCCGTCATATAAAGGTCAGTACTAATGTCACCTATAGACCCCCAGTCATATAAAGGTCAGTACTAATGTCCCTCTATAGACACCCAGTCAGCTAAAGGTCAGTACTAATGTCCCTCTATAGACACCCAGTCAGATAAAGGTCAGTACTAATATCACCTATAGACACCCAGTCAGATAAAGGTCATTACTAATGTCCCTCTATAGACACCCAGTCAGATAAAGGTCAGTACTAATGTCCCTCTATAGACACCCAGTCAGATAAAGGTCATTACTAATGTCCCTCTATAGACACCCAGTCGGATAAAGGTCAGTACTAATGTACCTCTATAGACCCCCAGTCAGATAGAGGTCAGTACTAATGTCACCTATAGACCCCCAGTCATATAAAGGTCAGTACTAATGTCACTCTATAGACACCCAGTCAGATAAAGGTCAGTACTAATGTCCCTCTATAGACCCCCAGTTATATAAAGGTCATTACTAATGTCCCTCTATAGACACCCAGTCAGATAAAGGTCAGTACTAATGTCACCTATAGACCCCCAGTCATATAAAGGTCAGTACTAATGTCACTCTATAGACACCCAGTCAGATAAAGGTCAGTACTAATGTCACCTATAGACCCCCAGTCATGTAAGGTGTAACCCTTACACTACCTGATCAATACAACATCATACCTGATGTTTTAAAGCACGTTATTCCAAACAATTTAGGAATGTTAGGTAATTTTTGCCCTTTATGGCTTAAAACCAGACTCTGTATCAACTATGTAATTTTCCGTGGGAGTTTTGCCATGGATCCCCCTCCGGCATGCCACAGTCCAGTTGTTAGACCCCTTGAAACAACTTTCCCATCACTATTGTGGCCAGAAAGAGTCCCTGTGGGTTTTAAAATTCGCCTGCCCATTGAAGTCTATGGCGGTTCGCCGATGTTCGCCGGATCGCGAACATTTGCGGAGGTTCGCGTTTGCGGTTCGCGAACCGAAAATTTTAGGTTCGCGACATCACTAATTATAAAAAGTAACATAGTGAATTAATATTTAAACATAATTTTGTATTAAAAGTATTAACATTTGAATGTAAAAACAGTTGAACTTTAAAGTAATCAGTATTAACATGCAATTTCTATCAGAATAATTGTTAACTTCAATATACATTGAATGGAGAGGAAGGCATACAGTAAAAATTATCCTTAAAAGGTACCCAATGAAAGTAATTCCTTCCTGATCAAATGAACTGGCGATAAACATTAATCCAGGGAGTAATCTTAAGATAACAGACAATATTTACATTGTGACTTAAAAGGTGCTTGAGCTGTTAACATGAACTTTATATTATGTTGAATGAAAGAACTTGAAAATATTGTTTTCAAACTTGTAACATTAGAAACAGTAACATAGTGACTTAACATTTTAACATAATTTGTCCGAAAAATGCAAGGCAAGTATTTGGTGAGGCAAATCATCCATAAACAGTACTTCCATTAATTATGACAGAATTAAACAACAAATTGTTATGTATTTTTGAATGCTTTTAAAAAAAATTTGCATGGCTTTAATTTCTATCCTGCAAAGTTATAGTACTTCATAGTAGACAATGTTTTTAGTAAAAATACGTCCATCTTCTAATAAATCACCTTGACTTTCATTCTTTTCAATGTAAACTTTAATAGCCTGTGGAATTTTTGCACCGTGACAACGCAACGTACAATTTACCATGTGCAAATACTGGTTCTTCCAAGAAAATACCCACAGATTTAAAAGTTTGACCTTGTGATTTATTAATGGTCATGGCAAATGCCATAATAATGGGTTTCGATAATGTCAGTTCGATTTCCATGTACAACGACAGGTAATGTTTGTCTAAAATCGCCACCCAACAACATTACCTTTCCACCAAATGGAAAAATATTATCCATGACTTCACAAAGCAAACGGTCAATACATTGGATGGCATAGCATGACATCATTGTGGCCTCATCTATTATAATTAATTTACATTTCTTCAATTTCTTTGCTTGTAATGATGTCATGCGAATATCTGACACAGAATTTTCTAAAATAGGCACTGGCAGTTTAAATCCACTATGAACAGTTCTTCCACCTGCTAATAAAAGTGCAGCAATTCCAGTAGTGGTAAACGCCATTGCTATTTGACCTTGTGCTCGTACTGAACTCATTAATAAATTATACAGATAGGTTTTTCCTGATCCTCCAGGTCCATCAAGATAGAAATAACGCTCTGTCACAATGTCATCATCTATTGCATTTTTAATGGCATGAAATGCTTGCAATTGTAGTGTATTTATAGTTGCAAGTCTTTCTTCTGTTCTTTCTGCTTGTAGTTAAATGTCATAGTCTTCAAAGTTTATGTCATCTATAAGACCTGGATCAGGCAAATTAAAACTTGCACAACTTAATCCATGAGTTAAAAATACTTCTTGGATTTCCATTAACGCTTTTAAGTGTGCAATGGGTTCATTGTATCGTCGCATAAAGTCCTCAGCCATATTACTTTTAAAAGTCTCTCACAAAGCTAATGCATTTGGAGCATTTGAGAAGATACAAATAAAAGCAAATTGTTCTCTCATCTGTCGTGGCATTTGACATTGTGCTGCTTCTTCTAAACATATTTCCCACTCTGTATCATCAGCGAGTAAGTTTCTATGTCTTGCAGCTAAATGGAAGGATTCATATACAATGTCATTAACAGTTCTTAAGTGTTCAAAACGTTGTGCTCCTGGAACATTTAAAAGTAATATCCGTAAGCAAAAATGTTCAACATCTCTTGGACTGACTGTGTAAATTCTTGGAATAATTTTATTGCCTCTGGTTTTTCTTGGTCTCCATAATCCATTCACAAAAACATAGTGATATGGAATTTCAATATATAAGTATTGTGTTGCTTGAGCATCAGTGGAATTTAATTCCAACCATGCAGTTAGTGTAGTGTGACGGAAATAGACTAAATGTCGTTGTGGCAAATGTACTGCTAATCTATATACTGCATGTGATCTATCATGCATTTCAAATTTTAAAAGCCGCCACATAGCTTCTGGCCACTGACATAGCGAGCATCTACATGAGATGCAAGTTCATCATGTACTAACTCACTACATTCAGGGTTGTCTGCACTTTTGACGACTACAGTAGCAGCATCATAGCCTTTGTAAATATATTTGTAGACATATTTAATGGATTTGATTGAAGTGCAGGCTTCTACGTTGATGTGGGCATTGTACTTCATGAGTAAATGTGGATTGTAGGGTACTACATATCTATTGTCCACTTTTTTTCCACGAATAATGGCACTATCTCCTTCTCTTCTTTTATAAAGTGGATAGCCATCACAATTTGCATATGTTTTGTCTCTATAATCTTTTGGAAATTCTTTAGAACATTTATTATTTTCCATACATGGTGATTGTGGATTAAGGTCTCCACAGGGTCCATGAATCACGCGATGAGTAACAATCTCATATAGTCTACCATATAGTTCTGGATCTGGTAGTTCAGCAACTATGACTGCATCCACTTTGTCCGAAGTATCTAATTTATCTTTCTCTTGAAGTATTATGAGAAGATGTGCATGTGGAAGGCCTCTTTTTTAAATTCAATGCTATATACATAAGCAAGACATTTGCCAAATAACTGATTTATAGTGAAGTCACGTATTAATTTATTTAATTTGATCTTAAAAACTCTGGCTACTAAATCTGGTCGATCGGAAGCAGTTTGTCCATGAAGTAGATTTTGTGTAATTTCGGGCCATTGTGGATTACATGTAAATGTCAGAAATAAATCGGGTTTGCCAAATTTGGTGACAATAGCCATAGCATCATTGTATCTTTCGCTCATATTTCGAGGAGATCCTTGAAAGGAAGATGGTAAAATGATGGCTTTGCCAGCTGTCATGTCTCTGCTTGTAGCCACGTCAGCAACACAGTCCATGAGTCCAGAATATTGTTCTACACGTAGTTTATCTTGTTGATATTTTATAAAGTTTAAATTATTTGCCTCAACTTGCAAATATGAATCAATAATCTATTGTTGGGTTAGTTTTCCACCACATAAAATTGGATTAAATCCATGTCGAATGGCAATTTGAGCTACATTAAATTCAAGCATAGAAACATTATTTCGGATTCTGGTTTTAGCATTTGGGTAACTGGGAAGGGTTAATTTTGGTTGCCAACCTGCTTCTCCATGTGGGAAAAAGATGGGATATGTCATTGGATCTAAATTTGGACTTAAGATATTCATATTAATAAATGGTTGCTGCTCATTTCTGGGATATATTCTAATGTCTCTTTGAAATGGTGGTTCTCCTTCATCATTTTGAAACACCATTGCAACCTCATTTGATGTTGGCAAGTTATAACGACGTTTATCAGTATGTCTGTCTCTTTTAAGCACCATATTAACCTTTGGCATTGGTAATTGATGTCTTTGTGCATGAAGTAGTTGTTCATTTTCTACTTCTGCCAATTTTTTGTAAGCTTTACTGTAGGGATTGTTGTCCATAATGTTATTTAGCTCTATGAAAACACTGGGTAAGCATTTTTTATTTTCTTCCATCTGCATACGTTGGTCAACAGCTTCCATTGTATCTAGGACATATAGTTGAGCGAATTTTCTTTGCTCTCCTTCCTCTGGATGTAAATGGGAAGTACGATGATAAATTTGGCCTTGGACTTTAAAACAGTAAGGACCATGTCCTGGTACATTAGCAGCTAATGTTGCCCCCATAGATGCAAAGGATATGGCACTATTGTAGGATCTTATGTTTGTCTTAAAATTGTTGTAGTTTGGAAAAGTAGGTTCAGTCATAATATTTTGTAAATAGATTGGAAATTCTTTCCTTTCTGGAAGTTTGAACTTGCCTTTTTGACTGCAACTAATAAATTGGCCATCTCTGGGTCTCTCTTGTTTAAAATAATAAGCCACACAAAACTGACATTGAGTAGTCATGTCCCCACAACTATGAACCTCTACTGCTAAAGACTTGAGTAAAGGACAATTTGCAAAGCATATAGGAGTTTGACTTGCATATTCATCAGGTGAAAAGTCATGGAATGTTTGAACAACAGGTTCTAAATGCTTAGTTTTTTTCGTGGCTTTTCTTGGTATATGTTGTCCTGGTTTTGGTGAAATGTCCTGTAAGGTTTCAGTAACAGGTTGTAAATGCTTTGTTTTTGTAGTTGCTTTTTTTGGTCTGTCTTTAATTGTATGTTGTAAAATGTCATCTGATGTTTGAGGAACAGGTTGTAAAGGCTTTATTTGCTTTGTAGTTTTTTTTTTTGCGTATCTTTCATTTTTGCAGCTGATAGTCTTTTGCTTGCAAGTCTTTTGCGTTCTTTTTCTCGTCGAATTTATTTTTCCTCTGGTGTCTGCTGGGCGGCCCATCTCTCTTGTCTTTCTCTAGTTTGACGTATTTTCTTCTCTTGTTTGCTCTCGTTATCAGCCATGTTAATCGGCAAAGGCAAAAAAAGAAATGCAATTGGGTATATTTAAATTTGTAATTACTGTTAAAGATTATTTTGAATAATTGAGAAATAAAAGGTAAATCATTAATGTATCAGTTATATTTTGTTAAAAGTTATAATTCCTGGCCTCATTGAATAACAATTTGGCCAATTGAATACTGCTGTAAATAAGCAGTTTACACCTTTTTTTGAAGTAAGTTTTTAGTTATTGAAAACCTTGTTTGTGGATAGATGTTTACCAATTAAAAAATTATTTGCAAAAAAAACATTGATGTGGTTATTGAAACATGTATTGCATATTGCCAATTTAAATACAATAAGGGACATAGTTCTTAATTTTTTATTTATTTTTCTGTTGACACGGATGCAGATGAAACATGTTTCTTTAGTTTTCTCCTTTTGTACTTATTATACTGTACCTTGGTTGAAGTGTGATTTAAATCCGAATGTTTGTTGGTCCTCGGTTGAAAATCTTTGTCCAATGGTCTGGTCCTCTGTTGGAAGTCCTCGTCTGATGGTGTGGTCCTCTGTTTAAAATCCTGGTCCTATGGTCTGGTCCTCTGTTGAAAGTCGTGGTCTGATGGTGTGGTCCTCTGGCGATAGGCCTCGTCCGATGTTGTGGTCCTCTGGCGATAGCCCTCGTCCGATGTTGTGGTCCTTTGGCGAAAGTCCTCGTCCGATGGTCTGGTCCTGTGTTGAAAGTCCTCGTCCGCTGGTCTGGTCCTGTGTTGAAAGTCCTCGTCCGATTGTCTTCATGCAGTGGTGGGATGCCACCAATGTAACGGATCTCCTGGCACCCCGACCGAGTACCTCCGTTGATGGACGCGTCCTAGTTTGCGTCGAGGCCTACAAGCACCGCACCGGACACCACACTACCACAGACTCCACAACCGCCGTAGCTTAAAGCTCCCAGGGAGTATGCAGCGCATAGCAATCCCCAGTATGATATATATCAATCCCCTCCAAAAAGGAGACAAGACTATGTTTTGAAGGGTCAAGCAGTGAACTGACTTTATTTTGTTGTGCAGAAATATATATACACATCTCTTCCCAAAGGCAATACACATGCCCATATTTGGCCACACAATACACATAAAGAGAACAATAGGTGTAGTCACACCTCCCAGAGGCTACCTGGCAACTTTGATACAATCAGACATTGATTCAATTACACTTCTTTGTTCTTATGTCTGATGATGAAAACACTTTATACAATAGACGTCCTTATCTTTATGCGGAGTCTCTGTAACAGGATTATCTCCCATGCCAAGGTCTGCACTAGTCTGGGCCAATATTCTGCAGAGCATAAACCAACATACATGCAGTATAATAGTAGGATCATATTTTAACCATAATAATCATAAAACAGGGTAAAACAGTGATGGGTTCCGTTACACACCTCCCCCGTGACCATAAGCCGGCATACACGGTCTGATCCCAACGGATCGGCCTGGGGATGTCCGGACAAAAGTATTTGTTGGTCAATTCTCTAGTTTGACAACCCATCAGCATTACTGCAATTCACATTTACTCACATTTCACATATCCCCAGATAGCTGGGATCTGAGCGCACAAAACTACCGCATAGCGCTCAGATCATATTCACACAGTTCAATTGCCATGTAACTAAAGTCTTTCCCATAGTCTTTCATTATATGAATGGGCTCCATGGCATAGTTATCTGGGGTATCACCGCTCCCACAGGGCAAGTACCGAATGACCCCCCTGTATGTAAAGGGCCAGAATAAGTGACATACACTCTGGTATGGCCGAATACTGTGTTTAAAGGGCAATATGTCCCAGGGCCATAGTCGCAGGGCAGGAGGCTGGCAAACAGTGCTCTCCAAGACAAAGTGCCGAAGGGCACTTCATCACATAAGGCTTGTAGGTTGTGAAACATGAAAGAAGAATATTAATTCAGTTTGCTATGTGTTTGTGTGTTTTTTTCTACAATCCTGTTTTGTGCGCACCACTTGTGGTATACTTATTTAGGCTTCATTGTAATGGTTATAGGTTGTTAAACATTAAAGAAGAATCTTAATGTAGTTTCCTATGTGTTTGTGTGAGTTTTAGTACAATCCTGTTTTGTGCGCACCACTTCTGGTATACTTATTTAGGCTTCTTTGTAAGGCTTATAGGTTGTTAAACATTAAATAAGAATATGAATTTAGTTTGCTATGTGTTTATGTGATTTTTTCTACAATCCTGTTTTGTGCATACCACTTGTGGTATACTTATTTAGGCTTTATTGTGATGGTTATAGTTTTTTAAACATGAAATAAGAATATTAATGTAGTTTGCTATGTGTTTGTGTGACTTTGTTACAATCCTGTTTTGTGCGCACCACTTGTGCTATAGTTATTTAGTCTTCATTGTAATGTTTATAGGTTGTTAAACATTAAAGAAGAATGTTAATGTAGTTTCCTATGTGTTTGTGTGAGTTTTATTACAATCCTATTTGTGCGCACCACTTGTGGTATACTTATTTAGGCTTCTTTGTAAGGCTTATAGGTTGTTAAAAATTAAAGAAGAATCTTAAAGTAGTTTCCTATGTGTTTGTGTGAGTTTTAGTACAATCCTGTTTTGTGCGCACCACTTGTGGTATACTTATTTAGGCTTCTTTGTAAGGATTATAGGTTGTTAAACATTAACTAAGAATATGAATTTAGTTTGCTATGTGTATGTGGGAGTTTTTCTACAATCCTTTTTTGTGCGCACCACTTGTGGTATTATTATTTAGGGCCTCATTCAAATGCGATTTGGCCAAATGAATAGGGCTCTATATTAGCACAGAGCATATTTTTTACAGAAGTTTTTGGTTAGTGAAGACCTTGCTTTTGTTCACTAACTAAAATGTTCTGTAAAAAAAATATGCTCTGTGCTAATTTAGAGCCCTATTCAATTGGCCAAATCACAATTGAATGAGGCTCTTAGGGCCTCATTCTATTATCGGCCGTAGGAGATGCGGGGCCGCAAGGACCGGCCGCAAGCTATTCGGCTATTCTATTCCCCTCAGGCCGGGGATTCCGGCAGGCTTGCGGCTGGCGCCTTGCTATCCCTTGCGGCCGCTCGCGCCGGAGGAAAGCCTTTGATCTAAAACGGCCGCAAGAGTTTCAGCCGCAAGAAAGCCCCGGTTGCTATTCTATTGCTCCGGGAACCCTCTCTGCAAGGCTAAAAGCGAGCCGCAGCTTACTTGCAGGAAAAAGGTCCAGCTAGCACCAATTATGCACATTATAAAGCCAAAATAAAGCCATCCTGCACTCTGTGGAGACTAAAAAGTGATTGTAGGTGTTAGCAAAAATAGTACAACATTCCCCTACACTCAAATCCGTAAATAAATTATTTTTTAATTTATGTCAAAAATCCATGTAAAAAGTCCAGAGTGCTTGGAGCACCTCAGACCCGCCCACACTGCGGCCGGAAAATAAACAGTTAATGTAAACTCGGATTTGGGCTGATGTGCAAGCTTGAGAGGGGGTTGCTATTAATCCTCTTGTCCCCCAATATGATCCCTAGCATTTCCAGAGCTGTACAATGCCGTCTTGAATTTAGTTTTGCGTTTTAAGTTTTCTGAGCTTACGGCCGGTTGCAAGATATACGGCCGGCCGTAAGAGGAGATCCTTGCGGGGCCGTATAATTGAATTCCAAGATAATGGAACCCCTGCAAGGAATCGCAGCCTTGCGGCCATTTTACGGCCGATAATAGAATGAGGCCCTTGGTGTTCTTTGTAAGGCTTATAGGTTGTTAAACATTAAAGAAGAATATTAATTTAGTTTGCTATGTGTTTGTGTTTTTTTTGTACTGTGTTGTGTGGGTACCACTTTTGGTATAGTTATTTATGGTTTTTTGTAAGGCTTATAGGTTGTTAAACATTAAAGAAGAATATGAATTTAGTTTTGTGTTTGTTATTTTTTTTTGTGTCCAAGCCTATTTTGGGGCTCATTCAATTGCAATTTGGGCAATTGAATAGGGTTCTAAATAAGCACATATTTTTTTTTTTTTAAAGAAGTGTTTAGTTAGTGAAATCCTTGCTTTTGGATAAATGTTTACTAACTAAAAACTTCTTTAAAAAAATATGCTATGTGCTTATTTAGAGCCCTATTCAATTGGCCAGATTGCAATTGAATGAGGGCCTTTGTGTGTACCATATGGTGCATAGTTGGGGCCTCATTCAATTGCAATTTGCCCAATTGAATTGGACCCTAAATAAGCACATCACATATATTTTGTAAATCATTTTTTAGTTATTGAAAACCTTTCTTTTGAATAGATGCTTGCTAACAAAAAACTTCTTTAAAAAATATATGTAATGTGGTTATTTAGGGCCCTATTCAATTATACAAATTGCTATTGAATGAGGGCCTTGATTCACTTAATGAGACCGTCATTTAGAGGTCTATTAAATTTAGCAAAAAAGCAATTAAATGAGGGCCTTTGATTGCTGCATTTGTTAAATTGTCACCATTAAACATATATAGGTCCTCATTCAGTGTGAAAGTTGTCAATTAAATTTAGCAAAAAAGCAATTAAATGAGGGCCTTTGATTGCTGCATTTGTTAAATTGTCACCATTAAACATATATAGGTCCTCATTCAGTGTGAAAGTTGTCAATTGAATTGGGCTCTATATAAGCACATAAGATATTTTTTTGACAGAAGTTTTTAGTTAGTGAAAAGCTTTGTTTTGGATAGAGGTTCAGTAACGAAAAAGTTTGTTTATATTTTTTTGTATGTGCTTATATAGAGGCCTATTCAATTGGGCAACTCGGAATTGAATGAGGCTCATAGTTGTTTTCTTTTTTTATACTTAATACTTTACCTTGATTGAAGTGTCGAATGACAGAGGGTCCCCTCCTGCCAATCTTAATCCGCCGGTCTTCTTGTAGTGTCTGTTTTAAAAAGAAAGTGAAATGGTTAATTGTATATTTCTTCAGTTTGATTTAGCAAAGCATGGTCTTTTTCAGCATGTAATGTATTTTTCTATCTTACCTCTTGTTCTTTCTTGGAGTTGTTTAAAAGGGATTGTGGGTCACAGTGCACGGTGCAAATCCTTGAGTGACGCTGTTGATGCTGAGTCTGTTGGAATAGTAAAAAAAGGTGAAAGATAGATGTTTAGGTTATATAGTGAATTCCAATAAATTAATGTTATGTAAAGATCTACTTCTGTAATTACTTTCAATGAACATGACTCTTTTTTTGGGGCTGCACAATAAATGTGTGTGTGACATGTGACTATACATGATACACATATATGTGCGTGTCACATATCAGTATACCCATTTTTTTTGTTACTGTCATTACAATATAGTTGTTTAATTATTTGTGATTAATATTAGTTATTTGCAGGGACTATACACAGAAATCTGCGTGTGACATGTGACATACATGAAGCACATTTTCATAGTTATATGTATTTATCTTTTGTGCGTGTCACATATCACTATACATAAATCCGATTTTAATCTAAAATTATTAATTTTTGGTAATGTAATTTAAAGATTTGTTTGTTGCAGGGCCTATACACATAAATGTGTCACATGTCACTATACAGAAATCAAATTTTCATACTTATTATTTTTTTTTTTTTGTCCTGTCTTGATAATAAAATGTAATTTATTATAGCTTACCTCTCAGTTGTAATTTGCACAATGTAAAGTAGTAAATTAGGAAAGAATTGTCTTCTCAAGTAAATGCAGCAGTTAACTATGAAGTCACTCCGTTCATCACCTGAGGAGAAATGTAGTTTTTTGTGGAAAGTAGGCAGTATTTATACACTTGTAGAAATTTCTGGAAAGTTAGACCGTTAGAACGTAATACGCATGCGCTATTTGCGTTCCAGCTTACAATTTGCGTTCCATCCGCCATTTGTGCGTAGTAGTGGTCAAAATGGTGTTTAATATCAGTGTGATACGTTCCGCATAGTATGTATTTCATTATTGCGAGTAAGTGTAGTATAGTTACGTCTGAAGCCTCGTTTTCGTTTTTGTTCGTCGGCCATTTTTTCTGTCGCTTAGCGATTTTATTAGTGTCTAAAGTGTTTTATTTTTATTTAAATAAAGGTGTAACTTGTTTTTTTGAGGTGCTGGATGGTTCCTCTTGCTGTAGGTAAGCTTTTTATGTATGTGCTGTGTGTATGTATTGTGTTTTGAATATTGTAATGTTCGCAAGTTGCGTCCGAGTGTTGCGAGGCCGTAATGTGTGTTAACGTGTGTCGTATGTTGTTTGCGTTGGTCGTAAAATTTAGCGAGTGTCGTAATTGGTGTGTCGTGTAGTTTGTGTTGCGAGGTGAAGTTTGCGAGGGTCGCAGTTGCTGGCATGGAGCGCCTTTGGCGCTCCATGCCAGCAACTGAGGCCCTCGCCCACTGCCCTTGCTTTGCAAGGGCCTTGGCTCGATACGCGAGCACACAAGCGTTAGCAACAACTCGCATGCTCACAACTATATATGTGATATATATATATTTATATATCACATATATAGTTGTTTTTTTATTTTTATTATTAATATCAAAAATACACAAATACAATATAAATATAAACACAGAATACACACAAAAGAAGACAAATAGACAAGACAAACATTTACAATACATATTGTGAACTGTAACAGAAATTATAATTTCTGAGACCTAAGTCCCAGAAATATGAAAACTTAGATTATACCCGAGAAAGATCTTTGTTTTGATCCCAAATTTTCCATTTATGAAGTTTTACTTTTATAAGACCTTGCTCTGGAAGAGATTTTTCAAGATTTCTGTTTCTATCTACCATATTTGTGATTTCACCCCAAGAGGGAACGGAGGACTGACCCCATCTCCTTGCTATCAACAATTTAGATGCCATGAATATCTTAAGTAGTAACGCAACTACGTCCAGAGCAAACTGATTTGAAAAAATGTGAAATAAAACATTTTCTACAGAAAAGGGAATGGTAATGCCCAAAATATTCCTAATGTGCCCAAAACAAATTTCCCAAAATTGTTGAATTATAGGACAACTCCACCATATATGGGCATGTGAACCCACCAAACCACAATTCCTCCAACAGAACTTCAAACTATCTTTTTTAGTAATCTGGGCCATTTTTGTTGGAACATAATACCATTGAGTACTTAATTTAAAGTGCAACTCTCTGTATGATGTATTTTTAATTATTTGATCTGTGAGAATAAATGAATCGGACCATTCTTTTTCTGACCAGGAGAGATTAAAAGAATGTTGCCAAATTTTAGATTTATTAAAAGGGCATTTATCCATTTCCTCCCGCAAAATGTTATAACATTTAGATATTAAGTACTTTCTATCTTCTAGAAACATCAATCTTTCAAAAGAGGTTAAAGATCTAACTTTAAAACTATAATAGATTGAATCTCTGAACGTAGCCAGAAGTCTATTATATTCAAGCCAACTTTTGTTAGGAAGCCCAAATTTTCCCTTAATTCTTCAAAAGAAGCCCAAGAATTACCAATATATAGATCTCTCAAATAACAAATGCCAAGCGTTCTCCATCCTCCCAAAAATGGTAAGCTCAGTACTCTCTCTAATAATAAAATCGGAAGGATAGGGCTAGGAAAAGACATTAATTGAGAACTCAGTTTATGTTTATACCAAAATTCAAGTAATTCAAGAACAATATCAGAACCTTCTAAGAAGAATTATTTTTTTAACTCCTTCCTAAACATCAACCAGCCTAAAGAATCCTTATCTACCGAACATCTTTCAACCTGCAGCCAACCTACCACTTTCAAACTTTCTATATATTTAACTGCATGTGAAAACATTGTAGCATCATGGTAAGTCTGAATCGTTGGGTATGCTAGTCCCCCTTTCCTAAATGTTCTAGAAATTATAACTTTCTTTATTCTGTTGTTTTTCCCCTGAAAAATAAATGTATCTATTACTTGTTGAAAGTGTACTATAAAAGTTTTGAATAAAGCTATAGGAATGGATCTAAATATATAGCTTAATCTTGGAAGAAGTGACATTTTGGCTGCAGCTATTCTAGCTGTTAAAGTTAAGTTCCAAGGTTTCCAAGAGGAAACGATTTTTCGTAAGTTTATTTAATAGCTCCTTATAATTGTTTTTAATTATTAACTGTATAGAATTATAAAATATAATACCCATATGAGTTATGGTATTAGAATGCCAATTATACTGGTAGATGGATTTCAAATAATCTTTTTCCAGATTAGTTAAATTAAGAGACAAAACCTGTGATTTGGAAATATAAATTTTATAATTAGAAGCTTTAGAGTATTTATCTATTATTACATGCAAGGTTTTCAAAGAGTCAATGGGGTTGGACACAAACACAACCGCATCATCGGCGTACAGCATTATTTTGTGCTGTATCCCACCAACTGTGATTCCCTGAATAGAGGGGTTATCCCTTATAGCAACCTCCAGGGACTCCATTATCAATGCAAAGACTATCGGAGAAAGGGGACACCCCTGTCTCGTTCCATTAGTAACCGCAAATCTTTGCGTTTTAAACCCATTTCCAATGACCGAGGCGGATGGGGAAGAGTATAATGCTCCAATGGACTTAGATCCAAAAGAGCCAAGGCCATATTTCTGGAGCACACACCCAATAAAATCCCATCCGACCAGGTCAAAGGCCTTCTCTGCGTCCACCGATAAAAATAACGTTGGGATAAGTTTGTGTTTAGAATATGAAATCAAATCTAACATACGTCTGGTATTATCAGAGCCCAAACGTCCCCGCACAAATCCAGTTTGATCTATTGATACAAGTTTGTGAATAACCTCACTCAATCTATCCGACAGCATTTTAGCATAAATTTTTACGTCAACGTTCAAAAGTGAAATGGGGCGGAAGTCTTTACATGCCAGCATACCTGTATCTTTTTTTGGTATAGTAACAATCAGAGCCTCTGACATTTCTGAAGGAATATGTCCCTTTCTTTTAATCTCATTGAAAATATTTTTTAAGTGGGGGACTAAAGTTGTTACCAAAGACCTATAATAATGATTTACAAAACCATCTGGGCCTGGGGCCGTACCCAGCTTTAATTTAGAAATAACATCACAAATCTCTTTTTCAGAAAAATCACTATTTAATGTTAGAGCCTCATCCAGTGAAACTTGCGGCAAGTCTATTTCATTTTAAAAAAAATTGAATGCCCTCCAGAGATGGCTTCTTAAAAGAAGGATCCAATTCCAAATGATATAACCTAGAATAATATTGTTCAAATGCTTCTGCTATCTGGACTGGATTATTAAGATAGGTTCCATTATGATAAATATAATCCACCCTTTTTTTAGTAGCAGGAGATCTAAGTTTATTTGCTAACATTTTATTTGGTTTACTGCTATAGTGGTACATTTTTTGTTGTAAAAGCCATATAGACTTATCAGTTCTCATCTGATTGATGGATTTAATCTGCAATTGGATTTTTTTAATCAGCATCGAGTCAGAAGCATTAGGATTTATTTTATTTCCTAATTCCAGATTATATAATTGGATATATAATTCTCTCAAAGGAGTTCCTCTTTCTTTTTTCCTTTGACTTTGCAATTTAATCAGGATCCCTCTTATAAAGGCCTTATGTGTGTTCCAAAGTGTAATGTTAGATTCTACTGAGGCCGAGTTTATTTGATAAAAGAAATCAATTTCCTTTTTAAGATAAGCCCGACTTGTCTCTGAGTCAATAAGTGAGGAATCAAGTCTCCAAGATTTGGAATTAATAGAAGAATTCTTTGAAAACAATTCCAAGTTAACTAGAGCATGATCCGACCACACTCTTGGCCCAATATCAACTCTCAGAGTTCTTTTAAGTGTGTTGATATCAACAAAAAAATAATCTAACCTAGAATATGTATGATATCTTGGAGAAAAACAAGTGAAATCCTTTTCATTGGTATGCAATGCTCTCCAAACATCAATTAAATGATATTTTGTCATCAGAGAAATAAACTGTTTAGACAATCTTATCACTGATGAGTCTGGAGGTGAACAACTTTCAGATTTTCTATCTTTAATTGGGTCTGAGAGCATATTAAAATCTCCACAAACAATAAGAGATCCCTGTATCAGTTTATTAAACTTTTTTAAGATTTTACTAAGAAATTTAATTTGGGATCTATTCGGCACATATACATTCATTATTGAATATTTTTGATAGTTAATTGTGCCTATCCATAATATATAAATACCCCCCTGATCTATTTCCACAAACTCCTCTGTAACCATAAATTTGTTACTAAAAAAAATTGAGGTACCCCTTGCCTTTTTCTTATACATTGAATTATATGCAACCTTATAATGTATATTTAAAAATTTAAATGGGGCTCCCTGCCAATGAGTCTCCTGCAAGCAGATTATATCTGCTTTTTGCTGCAGAAAGCTCTTTAAAAAAAAACTACGTTTAGCTGGATGATTTAGTCCCTGAACGTTTTGCGTTACTATCTTTAATGACATGCTGTTAGCATCACAGTAGAAATGGTGGTCAGTTCCCGTTCCCCTGCAATAACTTTAATTCCAGTCCACAAATACAAATATACACAAATACATAAACCATACATAAAACAATCCTCCCTCCTCAACTCATTGCGGCATATCAGGAGGCAGTCCTCCTTAAAGAGGAAGAGTCCCTCCCGTACTGCAACAATGTCAGATGAATACATCTGAAAGCCTTAGCCGAAGCTCTATTGTACCCTCTAACTGTTTTTTACTATTATCTTGGATGTCCAAGCTTTAAATCATACTCTAGATGTTATAATATTCCCTTTGATTTGAGAGAATTTTCAAACAGAACTTTCCCTTTAAATTCACTACTCCAATTGTGAACCCATTCCCTTATAGCAATGACCTACTGAATTATATTTTGCTCACTACTTTAAAAAAGTGAATTTTCTTAGTGTCATTTATTAAGAACTAATATATAATTACCCATTATCTAAGTTAGTGTTTTCTTTATTGTTTCCCCATTATCTAAATTAGTTAAAGTGTACCATCTATATGTTACTTCTAAATTAGCAACCAAAAAACTACAATTCAATTATATCTCTTTTCCTTTTTCTCTTCTTTTTTTCCCCTTTCCCCCCTTCCCTTTCTTTTCTTTTAAAATATTACCTCTACACTACTCTTTACAAGTGTTTAAGAACAATCTAATGTTTATATTCCAATACATATTTAAATAACAGCTGTGATAAAAAAAAAAAAATATTTACTGACTTTTATTTAATTTTGTCAGGAAATTCTCCCCTTCCAAAGTGTCGTTAATAATATATCTGTGATTCTCATACCAAAAAATCAATTTTGGGGGATTTCCCCATTTATAGGAAATCTGTTTGTCTCTCAAAACTTTAGTCACATATTGAAATTTCTTACGTTGAAATAGAATTTCTCCTGTCAAATCTGGGAATATTTTAAGATTTTCATACGGACTCTAAAAACATTTTTTATTAAATGAAGCTTTTAGTATTGCTTCTTTATAGGACATATGATGCAGTTTTACAATTACATCCCTAGCAATTTCTTTGCCCATATTGGATGGAAGAGGAATTCGATATAATCTCTCTATCGGCTTCTCACTCTGTCGCTCCACTAAGCTTATCAAAAAGGATTCCACAAATTGATGGAGGTCTTTAAAGGTAACCGACTCTAATATACCACGAATTCTAATATTATATCGTTTTTCAGCTTCCGCTAATCTGAGGTATTGACTCTTTAGCATCTGGATCTCCTCTTTAAGTCCCGTTATCTCTCTCTTTAATTCATCATTATTTTTCAAAATAACCTCTTGAGTCTGTTCTACAGTTTCTGCTCTAGCTGCTAATATATTTATATTCTTAGCATTGTTTTTAATTTCGCCTATCAATTCTTCCCTGATTGATGTCTGAAACTCCGTTAGAAGGGCTGTCATAGTTATCTTTAATGCAGAAGAGGTTAGAGGTTCTTCAGGAGTAGTCTCTCTCACCGACTCATCCCCTATAATGGCATCACCTTCTGTAGGAGTTTCAGAAAAGTCTAACGTGGACTGAGAGAGTAAATATGAATCTCTCTTGTCCTGTCTGTTCTCTTTATCCACAGGGGAGAGAAAATTAGCTATAGATTTTGAGCTATTGTTAGTCTTTTTAGACCACTTCTAACTCAAAATAAAAGGGTTTAGACACTAAACAATTCGCTAAGCGAGAGAAAAAATGGCCGCCGAACAAAACGAAAACGAGGCTACAAACGCAAACAACCTACGAGACACGTTAGCACACATTACGACCTCGCAAAAATCGGCCGCAACCCGCGAACATGAAAAAAAATAATAACACAATAAATACACACAACACATACATAAAAAGATTACCTACAGCAAGAGGGAGCATCCAGGACCTCAAAAAAGCAACTTACACCTTCATTTAACTCAAAATAAAGAGTTTAGACACAAAAAAATTATCTAAGTGAGAGAAAAAATGGCCGCCGAACAAAACGAAAACGAGGCTACAGCACTCTAAACACGCAAAACACCACAAGAAACTTGCAAAACACCACAAAAGACCTACGGATATTCCGCTAAGATGCATACCACACATTACCCGCCATTTTACGACAATGCGGAAGTACACGACTATGCTAACGGTTTCGTCTCGCGCACGCACACTATTACACTGCACACATTCAGCACGCTTACACAGCAGCTCCACACCACTAATGCTGCAGCAACATCAAAACACATTGCAGCTCTTCAACACAATGCTTCAAAATCGGTTAAGTATATTCATTTATTAATGTATTACATATTTCATTATTACACACCAAACAGCATTAGCTACCTTACAATTTCATTGCCGTCATTTTTTGACGGGCAATTCGCTAGTATATATATATCATCTATATTATCTATATTATATTTATTAATAGACAGACACCAAATCTAAGACAAACAGTATAAGATTAGTCAATCAATAACATCAGAGGGTCGTATTCATGCATATCCTCCAATGTAGTCTACATGATACAATGTACTGTATGTGTAAAGGGTTTTTACATTGGGGAAACCAATGCACCTGAGGATGAATCTACACCGACTTTCCATCAAAAAACACAATGTAGACACTTACTGTACCCCAGTTGGGCATCATTTCACCCAGAATAACCACTCCATCCAAAACCTAAAAATCAAAATACTCAGAGGACAGTTCAAAACATTTATTTTTTTATTCAAAACATACTGGGCTTAATATTGATTTAGGATTTTGTCTCATTACCAAAATGTCTTATCACTCATGTTTTATGACACCTTCCACATCCCTCCACATATTCAATTGATGTTTTCCTAACCCTCAAATTGTGGGGACATTTTTCGCGCCTTTTTTATGGCTCTGCTATGTTTTTATCTAAACCTGATCTACAGGACATTATTTGTGGTGCTTCTCTGTGTCCCATTCTAATCTCTTAACAGATATTTTGCTTTTTTTGGTGCATCCAGTTAGTAATGCTTTTGACTTGATAAAGGGAGGTCATCTCTTGAAAGCTCTTCATAATAATTATGAATATGTTTGTCCAATAAAAAAGGTATCACTACATACTGCAATAAGGGTTCCCTGGGGGTCCAGTAGTTAGGATTTGGTGCTTTCACTGCTGTGACCTGGGTTTTATTCCACGTCAGGGAACCAAGAGGTGACACCACCCTAAATCCATGCGGGGTTGGGCCTGGTCAGTACTTGGATGGGAGACCACCTAGGAATACCAGGAGAAGGAACTGGTAAACCACTTGAGTATCTCTGCCATTAATACCAAGTGGATCAGCATACATAAACAATTGCTGCAATACTCTGATTATTCATCTAAATTACTGGACAATCACGGCTACTTCACTCTCTATATATATAATCACATATATAGTTGTCAGTGTTGGGGGCGTTTGCAATGTTGGTCATGATTTGCGTCCCTCGCAAAGCGAGGCGAGCCGTCGATGCACGCACGACTTAGGCTGCAATGAGCGCCGAAGATACTCATTGCACTGCGAGCCTCGCAAAGCGAGCACTTGAGGCACGCGGGACTTAGGTTGCAATGAGCGTTGAAGACGCTCATTGCACTGCAAGCCTCGCAAGGCAAGCAGTTGAGGGACACAACTACGAGCCACGTGTGTAACTCAAATAACACGAAAAACAAGCTAAATAATTTAACAAAGCAAGGAAAAAAATGGCGGACGAAAAACTCAAAAATTACACGATCGCAAAGACCGTAACACTTACACCAACAACGCCAGGCACGCTGGACTTTGAAAGTAAAACCAACAGCAGTAAGCCCATAACACGGAAAGATTCAGCAGATACACAGAGGAGAAACACTCAGGGAAGGGACAGGGGAGAGAATGCGAAAGAGACACATGGCATTCCCAAGCACAAAACTGGCAGGTTAACAAAACCTGCGATGAGTGGCCAGTACAGTACGCGAGAGGAAAGGGTCGCAATGAGCTCCAAAGGCGCTCATTTAGAGCCATGCAATGAGCACCAAAGGCTCATCTCAGAACTGACAATGAGCACAGCAAATGGGAGATGCTTGCAATGAGCGCCAAAGGCCCTCATTGCCAGCCATGCGATGATGAGCGAAGGCGCTCAGCGATGGGCTTCTGATGAGTGCCAAAGGTGATCAGAGGACCAAAAGCCTCACATTGTGTGGCAAACAGCATTGCCAGCCTTACAATTTTAATCCCATCAAAAATTACCTAGTATATATATATATGTGTATGTATATATATGATTAGCGACTCACTGGAATCTCTCATTTTAGTTTCTGCTGATCAACTAGAAATCTCCATCGTACAGAGGAAGCTTCTATCTCCCCAATGACGAATTGACATCTAAAACTACCAACACTTTCATTAGGACTAATGTGAAGTTCACTAGTTTGCAAGGTCTAGATCAGGGGTAGGCAAGCTCAGCCATGGAGAGCCATACACAAGCCTGGATTTGAGGATATTGCTTTTGCATACAGGTGAGACTATAGCTTCTTAAGTCATCCTGACTGACTCATCTGTACACAGGAAGGACATCCTCAAATCCAGGCCTATGTACTTGCCTACCGCTGCTCTAGATGGTAATAGAATCAGCTTTCTGACAAAATATCAACTTTTTTTTATTCCAAATAAATTGAAAAGCTATTTAAACTGATCGTTTACAAAGTTATGGATCATTAAGGTGGTCCTTTTGAAGTTGCTAGTAAGGGTAAAGAATGTTGTACCTGTGATTCTCTTTGTAATTTCTGTGGTAACTGTGCACACCACTAATTACAGAGCCAAATGGGCAGGTGAATTAAAACTCTTCATCAAAACAGTTGACATAATTGGCCCAGTAGCATTGGCCTTGATCAATGAAGATGAATTTGCAAATTAAATCCCACAGCTGATGCTCATACCAGTTTTCACGGGTGCTGGGTATAAAAAAAAGTATTTCAAGTGGGTGCACAAGACACCAAAACTAAACTATTTTAGTATACTGAGGTTGAATATTATTATTTTTTTTCAAGATATCTTTTAAGTTGAGTCAATGTTTAAGTTTAATGCTGCCTCCACTAGACTCTTCTACCATACTCCTCACTCGATATCTGCAGCACCTCTTTGTCAGTCACTCCACTGGCTTCCCATAGCCTCCAGAATAAAACGTAAAAGCACGACCCTAACGTATAAAGCCCTCAACAATAATGGACCCTCTTATATCTCTGCTCTTGTCTCAAAATACTCCCCCACCCACCCTCTTCACTCTGCCAATGACCTTCTTTTTTCCTCTCTTATCATCTCCTCTTATTCCCGCCTTCAGGACTTTTCTCATGCTGCCCCAACTCTATGGAACTCCTTGCCTCGCTCCCCTAGACTATCTTCCTGCCTCAAAACCTACAACACCTCACTAACAAAGTATATGTTTAAAGAAGCCTATCACCCTCAGCCTTAATATAAGCCTCCTGTATGCTCAGTATGATAACGTGCGGTTCCTGTATGCTAACGTGCAGCTCAGTATGATAACGTGTGTATGGTAATGTGCAGCTCAGTATGATAACGTGCGGCTCCTGTATGCTAATGTGCAGCTCAGTATGATAATGTGTGGCTCCTGTATGCTAATGTGTAGCTCAGTATGATATCGTGCGGCTCCTGTATGCTAATGTGCAGCTCAGTGTGATAACGTGGGGCTCCTGTATGCAAATGTGCAGCTCAGTATGATAACGTGCAGCTCCTGTATGCAAATGTGCAGTTCAGTATGATAACGTGCGGCTCCTGTATGCTAATGTGCAGTTCAGTATGATAACGTGTGGCTCCTGTATGCTAATGTGTAGCTCAGTATGATAACGTGCGACTCCTGTACGCAAATGTGCATCTCAGTATGATAATGTATGGCTCCTGTATGCTAATGTGCAGCTCAGTATAATAACATGCGGCTCTTGTATGCTAATGTGCAGCTCAGTATGATAACGTGTGGCTCCTGTATTCTAATGTGCAGCTCAGCATGATAACATGCGGCTCCTGTATGCTAATGTGCAGCTCAGTATGATAAAGTGCGGCTCCTGTATGCAAATGTGCAGGTCAGTATGATAACGTGCGACACCTGTATGCTAATGTGCCTGTATGCTAATGTGCAGCTCAGTATGATAACGTGTGGCTCCTGTATGCTAATGTGCAGCTCAGTATGGTAACGTGCGGCTCCTGTATGCTAATGTGCAGCTAATGTGCAGCTCTGTATGATAAAGTGCGGCTCCTGTATGCAAATGTGCAGGTCAGTATGATAACGTGCGGCTCCTGTATGCTAATGTGCAGCTCAGTATGATAACGTGCGGGTCCTGCATGCTAATGAGCAGCTCAGTATGATAACGTGCGGCTCCTGTATGCTAATGTGCAGCTCAGTATGATAACGTGCAGCTCCTGTATGCTAATGTGCAGCTCAGTATGATAAAGTGCGGCTCCTGTATGCAAATGTGCAGGTCAGTATGATAACGTGCGGCTCCTGTATGCTAATGTGCAGCTCAGTATGATAACGTGCGGGTCCTGTATGCTAATGAGCAGCTCAGTATGATAACGTGCAGCTCCTGTATGCTAATGTGCAGCTCAGTATGATAACGTGCGGCTCCTGTATGCAAATGTGCAGCTCAGTATTATAATGTGTGGCTCCTGTATGCTAATGAGCAGCTCAGTGTGATAACCTGCGTCTCAGAGTACTTGATAAGGGTCGGAGAGGAGTCTAACTGCCAGATTACAGGTCATTATTTTGGCCACTACAGAGACAGACCAGCAGAGTGTAATGCTCATTAGCACATCAAAGAAGCGAATTAATATGTGTGAGCTGCTCGTTTTAATAGAACAATAACAAGGAATTTTCCTGGACTTGTTGACTTTAGAAACAAATGGATAACACAGCATATAGCCAGTTTCTCATGCTCTTTTAAGAATAACATAAAAAACAACGTGGTTTTGGGGTGGCAGAGTACATTTAACTATCTTTTCCCATTGGTGGTTTTGTAAAAGCAATGAATAAATAATGCAGAAAGTAGATAGAAAAGTAAAACGTTTTATGTAAAAATAATTATTTTGTTAGAAGATTTTCAGTAAGAACAAGAGCTATGAAGTTGCTCTCAGAACGACAAATAACACAGAAAAAGTTTCCATCTGGGCCACAATGTTTTCATAAAGAAATAATAATACATCAAATATATTACCAATTATTCAGCACTGGAATCTCTCATTTTAGTTTCTGCTGATCAACTAGAAATCTCCATCGTGCAGAGGAAGCTTCTATCTCCCCAATGACGATTTGACATCTAAAACTACCAACACTTTCATTAGGACTAAAGTGAAGTTCACTAGTTTGCAAGGTTTAGTTTTTTATCCTTCTAAAAAGAAAACGGAACACTGCGGTATATAACAAGCTTTTTTTTTTTTTTTTTTTTTTACTTATTAAAAAAAATGTTGTCCGATATCTAGTTTAGTTATTTAATAAATCAGGAAGGTGTGAAGGGATTGACATGACTCAAGGAGAAATATGAGAAGGATGTGATGAATAGAAGATGATAGGTGAGACGGGAGAGACTTGACAATAGGGGTGAGTGGGCTGTAAAGAGGAAAGTGGGTTAAAGGCAAAATAAGAAGGTAAATAGATCAGGGAGTAGAGGTGAGAAAATTGTAGTGTAAAGGTGGGAGCATATATGGAGCCCCTATGCACAAACTCCTTAGGCGTCCCATGGGCGCACAAGCCTGGTCCAAGTCTGTGTCCCTGCCACAATGTTGCTCCAATAGTGTGTGTGAGTGTATATATGTATATATATGTTGTGACCAGGATGGCCGTGTAGAGCTGTGCTTTCTTGAGTTAGAAACGGATACCTTCTGGTGAGGCAGCAGACATGTTTATTATGAAATAACAAAAACAAACAGGAGCAGTATCTCTGCTTAAATAACGAAAATAAACATCTACATATACGGACTGACTGTGACACAGGAACGCCCTGACTATACCTGTGCAGCTTACCTGCAACAGGGAAAAACAGACTACAACCCGGTGTCTTCAGGACAGAGCTCCCACTCCGTTGTACTCGGGAAGGAGTAATTTCGTAGGAATAGCGCCACCTAGTGGCAAGGACAAAGACAGTATTTTAATAATTATAATTTGTCATCCTTGTGGCCAGGTTACAGTTAGTCTCTGGTTATTGAAAGATTGCCACCTTGTGGCCAGGATACAAATAGTCTCCGACTATTGCGATATTGCCACCTTGTGGCCAGGATACAAACAATCTCTTGTATATTGGTAGTGTTGGTACTGAATTGATTACGCATAAACAATATTCATTACCAGTAAAGTATTCTCTAAATGAACAAATAACTAAGGAACTCAACCTGGCAATCAAGGAGTTAAACCAAGCTCTATCAAAATTGGTAGACAAGGTTAAGGGTCAGAATGGAAGTTACTGACTTTGTGCATATATCCTTGAAAGGTGATATTGAATAACCTTTGATTATTGATGTATGGAGTACCAGACATATGGAAGAGATTATCTGGGAATATTTACCTACAAAACATGGTATTGAATAACACTTGCTTAATTATGTTCAATTATGGATACATGTGGAAGGAATTATTCAAATGCTGAAAAGAAATATCAAAGAGACTAATACAATGAGGTCCCTACAGACTGAATGAGCGGAGCAGAAGATTGAATGATGTGTGATGGATGTGAAGTTTGAATGTTTAGTTTGTGTCATCACATTCCTTTGTAAATCTATGAGATGTTTGTATTTTGTGACTTACTTCATTCTAAGAATCAGGTAGACATTCATTCACACATGACATGTCTGATATTGCTAATGTAACAAGGTTTTGTACTTATAACCAATAAACACATGCTAAAGACTGAAGTATCTTGGAATACTTTATCGTAAGTTTTTCATCCGTAACCTGAATCCTAATAATAACGAACGAAGATCTTTAATGGTGACCCGAGATCTCAAACATTGGTGACCCCGACGTGATTCTTTGGGATACAGTTATTTTGGTTCTGATGAAGAATAGAGGAAGAATTCCTGGAGTACATTTGTTTTTTGCATCGTGGTGAAGTGAAGCGAAGTAGGTCTCGCTGACAGACGCTGGTCGTTTGGATGCCGGTAGAAAGCTCTTCCTCACTGGGCTACAAGATCCGTTGAGTGGACGCACAAGATACGGTAAGTACCAAGGGTTATAAGTGTTAGCAATACGTCAGGGTGCGAGGTGTGATAGGCTCTGACTACGTGTAATTCCAGTGGATTGATCACCCACTAGAGAATTGATCATGGATGTAATAGAAAAGTATATTAGTAAATATGCCACAGTGAAATTTGATGTGATGCGTGAAGGATCACTTATTAATCAGTGGATGTCTGTGTGGCAGGAGTGCAATGAAACTAACTCCAATTTAAAGAAAAGTAAACAGAAATTGGAAAATGTTTTGGCTATGTTTATGGCGGGTAAATTAGCCTCTGAAGCTGCAGAGATACAATATACTAACAAAGTTACAGAAATGATGAATGAAAATCATAAACTAAGAGAACAGATTAGGAATATGTTTGATATTGCCTTGTCTGAAAATAAGTTTTCTGAGGATTGTAAATGTGAAAAGTTGCAGAGTGAATTAGATCAGTTGAAACAAGATGAACTAAATGATTTAGAAGATGATAAGGATAAGTTACAAGATGAATTAGATGGTTGCTATAATCATTGCTTAATTGCAGAACAATTAGTTTGTTCAGTCCAGAAAAAAATTGCAACAACTACCCCAAATCTTATGGCTCCCATGCAGAGTGTACTTCCCTCACAAGTTATATCTGTTGCTGAGGTAGGAGGAAAGAAGGTTAGTCCAAATAAAAAGGTTAGTCCAAACAAAAAGGTTAGAAAAAAAGGAAAGATAAACCTGATAGATTTACCAGAGCAGAGAAGACACAGGAGGTAACTCAGGCTGAATCAGATGATGATGATAGTGATGAAGACAGTAGAGCATCTTCACCATTTTATTATTCCCCTGAAATGCCAGATTTGACAAAGTCTCCATCTACTGTAAAGTCTCATAAACCTTTGTCAGTGCAGGATGAGGAGAGATTGTAAAGCTCTGAAAGTTGAACTATATGATAAAAGATGGAATAGAACAAACAGGCAATATAGACACAATGATCAGACACCTGAAGCTAAAGAGAAAGGTAGTCCATATGAGGATGTGTTACAGCAGATTGTGAAATTGGTCCAAGATGGGACAAAAGCTGAAATTGAAGGCAGTGGTTTACCAGCCTCTGAAAAAGATTCCAATCCTTTTCTTAAAAAATAGGGGTGTCTGTCCATGGACTCTAATGGGAGACCTTATGTCCAAGGTTGTGTAAGGGGCCACTCAACCAAAATGCTGCTGGCTACAGGTGCTTCTGTTAGTCTGACTGATAAAAAATTACCTCTTTCAAAGCCACTGACTGTAACTCAGCTCATGGGTGTTGGAGGAGCAGAAATTCAGGCAGTGAAATCTCAGGATTGTGAAATAAAGATTGATAACAGTGTTACATGCACCATTGTGGGTGTGTGATAACCATGAAGGTACAATATTAGGGGCAGATATACTAACTAATCAGGGATTGATGATTGACCTTTGTAACATGATTTTGTGGCGTGGATCTAGATCTCATAAACCCATTTTGATTCCAGATGTGCATTCTATATATACAGTAAAAAATGCTGATGCTATAGATGTAATCAAGTGCTTAGCAACTGAAGATTTACAGTTAGCTTCTGTGTTGTGGGATCATATATCTGTGTGGGCTACTTCTAAATCTGATTGTGGCAGGGTATCCAACATGGTTGTAAAGGTAGATGGTCCAGATCCAGTCCCCCAGAAACAATATAAATTTCCAGTTGAAGCTATACCTTCAGTGACACAGACTATTGAATCTTTGTTAAAACAAGGAATTTTACGAGAATGTCATTCTACTATGAATTCTCCTATTTGGCCAGTTCTTAAACCCCCAGGGTCTTGGAGATTGACAGTAGAGCATTGAATAAAGTAACACCAGTTGTAGCACCGGTAGTGGGTAATATACATGACCTAATGTCTAAATTGTCAGCAAATGCTACTTGTTATAGTGCATTGGATGTTAGTAACGGCTATTTTTCTATACCTGTAGAGTTTGAGAGTCAGTACAAATTTTCTTTTACTTTTTTAAATAAAAAGTATACTTTTTGTGCTCTTCCTCAAGGTTTTAATTCTAGTGCTACCTATTTTCATCAATGTTTGGCGGACATACTGTCTAGTTTTTCTAAGCCAGAGTGTAATGATATAGAAATCACAAAGTTGTGGAGACCAGTAGCCAAGGTCAGCAATAATCCAGTTCTGCAAACTTGTAGGTGAAAACAGGAACAAGGTTTATTGAAGTGATCAGAAACCACACAATAATCTGGCAAGGATCAAAAGACAGGAAGTGCCTTATATAGGCCAAGGACCAGACACCTGACCAGACACAGCTGAAGAGACTTAGGTACTGATACAATTGCTAGCAGAGTCAAGCTTATAAGGTCTTAATGGAATTCACAACAGGCAGGCTGGCGCAGTGGTAGGGAAGAGGTATAGCAGCCTGGGGACCAGGGTTCAAAACCCAGCAGAGTCAATTCCTCACATTACCCCCACCTCTATAGATGCAGCCTCTGGATGCCCTATTACCTGGTTTAGCAGGGTACTGCACATGAAAAGACCGAAGGAGATCAGGAGCGTGAATATTGTCCACTGGTTCCCACAAACTCTCCTCCTCACCATAGCCTTTCCAGCGAACCAGATACTGAAGCTTGCCATGGAAGATCCTGGAGTCAAGAATTTTGTCCACTTCGTACTCATCCTCACCATCCACGAGGACTGGAGGTGGGGCAGGCAGGGCTCGGCCAGGGAAAGTGTTTTCATGAAAAGGTTTAAGCAGTGCAACGTGAAACACTGGATGTATTTTCATGGAATTCGGGAGTTGTAAACGGAAAGTGACAGCATTGATCTGAGCAATGATCTCAAAAGGTCCCATGAACCTTTGACCCAATTTATGAGAAGGAATCCGAAGCTTGAGATTCCTTGTTGACAGCCACACCTTGTCACCAACGTGATAGACTGGGGCCTCCTTTCTATGCCTATCAGCAGCTCTTTTGTAACATTCCTGAGCATCAAAAAGAGTCTCTTTCAACAGTGCTTGGGAATCACGTAAGGCCGTTAGCCGGTCAGCGACAGCAGGAATGGAAGTAGTAATTGGGAGACTGACTAGAAAGGTCGTATGGTAACCATAGTTGGCAAAAAATGGGCTCAAAGAAGTGGAGCAGTGTTGGGCATTGTTATAGGCAAACTCCACCGTGGGTAGAAAATCCAGCCAGTCATCCTGCAGGTAACTAATATAGCACCGCAAATATTGCTCCAAAGTCTGGTTGGTTCGCTCAGTCTGTCCATTACTTTGCGGATGAAAAGCTGACGACAGATTTACATTAATACCTAGATTAGAACAAAAATGTTTCCAAAAATGAGACGTAAACTGTACTCCCCTGTCAGAAACTACTTCGTCAGGCACTCCATGCAAGCGAAATATTTCCCGAATAACCAGGTCAGCCGTCTGTTTAGCTGAAGGGAGACCTTGAGCTGGTATGAAATGACCCATCTTAGTTAACCTGTCCACAACAACAAGAATGGTAGTGTGTTCCTTAGAGGGAGGTAGTTCCACAATAAACTCCATGGATATAGATCCCCAGGGATGATGAGGAATCGGAAGAGGCTGAAGCAAGCCAACAGGGGATGAGCGAGGAGTCTTATGTCTGGCACATACATCACAAGAGGACACATACTTCTTAACATCCTCATGATACTTCGGCCACCAAAAGGATCGGGCAAGTAGCTCTTGTGTCTTTCGGATTCCTGGATGACCTGCTGGTTTTGAGTCATGGTAGAGACGTAAAAGGTCCAGTCGCACTGACTCCGGAGCAAACAGACGTTGTTGAAAAATCCAAAACCCATTACGCATCGTCATATGGAGGTCACGAGGAGGATCACGAAGAACTGGGTCTTCAGCATAGCCCTTTTTAATGCGAGACATCAGATCAGAAGGAAATGTAACTCCTATAAATATATCCTCTGGCAAGATGGTGGTCTTGGTTACGGTAGTATGGAGGGGGTCAGCTATTCTAGACAAGGCATCCGCCTTACCATTCTTGGAGCCAGGACGGTATGTAACCAAAAAATTAAACCTTGAGAAGAATAGGGACCAGCGTGCTTGTCTGGCTGACAGTCTCTTAGCTGATCGAATACATTCCAGATTTTTGTGATCTGTGAGGACAGTAATTGGATGGGTAGCTCCCTCCAAGAGATGTCTCCATTCGGTGAAGGCAGATTTTATAGCCAATAGTTCTTTATTCCCTATGTCATAGTTTCTTTCTGCTGGCACCATCTGGCGGGAAAAGAAGGCACACGGATGTAACAGCATCTTAGGTCCAGTCCTTTGAGACAGTATAGCACCAACAGCTGAATCAGAAGCATCAACTTCCACAATAAATGGTAATTCCGGCTGAGGATGTACCAGGACAGGGGCAGAGGTAAACAGAGTCTTCAATCGGGAAAATGCGGTATCCGCCTTATCGGACCACTGAAAAGGAGTCCCTTTACGTGTGAGTTCAGTGATCGGTGTAATAACGGTAGAGAAATTCTTAATGAAACGCCTGTAAAAATTGGCAAACCCCACAAATCTCTGAACATCTTTTTCATTCTTGGGGATGGGCCAGTCCAGCACAGCTTTAATTTTACTTGCGTACATACTTAAACCTTTGGGAGTTATTACATACCCCAGGAATTGAATTTCTGTTTGTTCAAACTCACATTTTTCTAGTTTAATGTATAAGCGGTGGGTACGAAGGCGCTCTAGAACTATACGGACCTGTTTTCTGTGGTTTTCAAGATTATCAGAGAATATTAGGATATCATCCAAATATGCCACAACAAACTGATCTAGGAGATCTCGTAGTACATCATTGATAAGATGCTGGAAAGTTGCAGGGGCATTACACAGCCCAAAAGGCATTACTAGATATTCGTAATGCCCGTACCTGGTTCTGAAAGCTGTTTTCAATTCATTATTGGGTCTTATGCGAACCAGATTATATGCCCCCCGAAGATCAAGCTTCGTAAATATTTTAGCTGAGCGGAGTCTCTCCAAAAGTTCAGGAATCAGAGGCAAGGGGTAGCGGTTTTTAACAGTGATGTTATTAATGTCCCTGTAATTAACGCATGGCCGTAGGCTGCCATCTTTCTTTTCTACAAAGAAAATAGGAGCTCCTGCTGGAGAAGTAGATGGTCGAATAAAGCCTTTGGCAAGATTTTCTTGTAGGTATTCACGAAGAGCTTTAAATTCAGGCTCAGAAAGGGAATATATACGGCCAAATGGGATAGCAGCCCCAGGCAACAGCTCTATTGGGCAATCATAAGGCCTGTGTGGTGGAAGCTGATCAGCATTCTTCTTATCACAGACATCTGCAAAATCCCGATATTGTAGAGGAAGCTTAGTCAAGTTTGTAGCAAACATTTCATTAATTGTTGTGGCAACAGGTGTTACCTTGGAGGATTGACAATTCATTAAGCAGTGTTCTGAAGGAAAGGACAAAGTTCTGATTTTCCAATCAATCTGTGGGTTTTGCAAAGCAAGCCAAGGTACCCCCAAAATCACTGGAAACTGTGTTGAGGAAATTAGGTGGAAAGAGATAGCCTCATGGTGATTCACTTCCACAGTCAACATTAAGGGCACAGTCTCATGTGTAACCGGGCCTGACGTAAGTGGAGAACCGTCAACTGTCTCCATTAACACAGGTGAACAATTAGGGATAGACTGAATTCTATTTCCTGCTGCAAATTTAATGTCCATAAAGTTCCGCCTGCTCCAGAATCTATCATAGTTTTACGATCACCACATTGCAACGTGATAGGCACCACAAAATGAGGATGTTGAGTCAACATACCCTCTTCACCATGAGACAGAGAAAACAAGGGTTGTGTAACAGAATCCAGTTGATCCGAAATCTGGGATTGGTGTCGAATCTGTGCACCCTCAGCCGCCATAGCTATTGTTCTTTTGGATTTGCTAGGGCAATTGATGGCATAGTGCCCTGCACTACCACTATACAGGCATAAATTGTGAGTGCGTCGCCACTGTTTCTCTTCGTTGGATAATGGCCCTCTTATTAGATTTACCTGCATAGCCTCTGGCTCAGCGTCTGTAGGTGTTTGTGGGATCGGAGTAGAAGTTCTTGAATAGGAAATTGGAGTCGTACTTGGTCTAAAAGAGCCCTGTCTTTCCAATCTTTTTTCAGAAAGTCTATGATCAATACGGATAGCCAAACGCACAAATGCATCAAAGTCAGCAGGAAGATCAACACGAGCTAGCTCATCTTTTATAGCTTCTGAGAGACCTTTTATGAAGTGGAACCTCTGGGCTGATTGGTTCCAGGTAGTATCAGCAACCCACTGTCTGAATTCAGCAGCATATTCAGCCACCGAGTGCCTCCCTTGATGCAAATGAAGGAGAGTGGCTTCTGCTGTAGCACATCGATTTGGGTCATCAAAAACTAGGCACATGGCCTCAAGAAAGTCATTTAGATTACCCAAGACTGGACTGTCCTGTTCCAGAAGAGGGGAGCCCCAAGCCAGGGCTTCATCTTTGAATAAGGAAAAAATAAATCCCACCTTCTCTCTTTCAGATGGAAATCGTTGAGGTAACATCATGAAGTGCAAACAGCATTGATTTAGGAAACCCCTACATTTTTTGCGATCTCCTCCAAACTTTTCTGGTAGGGGTAAGAGGGCATCTTGTGCAGGTGTAACAGTAGCAGCCGCAACATCTTGTGCCCTGTAGCTGGTATACTCACTGTGCATTGACTGAATTTTATTTTGCAGTTCAGCTACCTGGTCCTGCAGCACTTGAATGGTCTGTGCCTGGGTCTGCACAGTTCTTGCAAATAAAGCAACCTGCTGGGCCAATGCAGAATCTGACCCGGCGGTCTCCATGAAAGGGCCAGATTATTCTGTAATGATATGGAATCACAAGGTTGTGTAGACCAGCAGCCAAGGTCGGCAATAATCAAGTTCAGCAATTTGTAGGTGAAACAGGAACAAGCTTTATTGAAGTGATCAGGAACCACACAATAATCTGGCAAGGTACATTTGACAGGAAGTGCCTTATTTAGGCCAAGGACCAGACACAGCTGAAGAGACTTAGGTACTGATACTATTGCTAGCAGAGTCAAGCTTATCAGATCTCAACGAAATTCACAAAAGGCAGGCTGGCTCAGTGGTAGGGAAGAGGTATAGCAGCCTGGGGACCAGGGTTCAAAACCCAGCAGAGTCAATTCCTCACAGCCAGCGTCATAGTGGTCAGTTGAAAGAGGATCAGTTCATTGGTCTAGAAGGCAGGCAGTGCCTGTATCCTTATTTGGTCACGGATGTTTGCATCATCAGGCCACTCCCAGTTGTAGTTCTGTAGCCATCTTGTTGTGACTGGATGTAGTCCATCCTCCATCTTAGGTAACCTCCATTGTTAGTAATCTTCTTCTCATTTATACAGATATAAGTGAGTAAGGAATGGCAGACAAACATAATAACATAAAAATACATTTTCCTAATTCCCATCCATAACACTTATGCTACGGAAAATAATCACAAGCAGATTTTAAGCATAGGTAAAAAGGAATTGAATGTGAGTTTGCAAGATGAGCAAAAGAAGGATGAACAGCTACTAAAAATGTTTAGACAGATAGAGGAGGGTTAACCTCAGGATGGTTTCTGTTTACAAGAAGGTATCTTGTTTAAGGAAACGTCAGATGGTCTAAAATTTATCCCACCTAAGACATTGATTAAAGACATTGTGAAAGAAAATCACAGGCTTTTAGGTCATGTAGCTTGTCAGGGTACACAGCAAGCTGTTGAAAGTAAATATTGGTTTCATGGTATGAAGGATACAGTAAGTGAGGTGGTAAATGAATGTATTATCTGTGCACAAATGAATCCCAGACCTAAAGGTCAAAGACCAATTTTAGCCAGAGTACCAGTTGCGGAAGGTCCTTGGTGTAATTTGCAAATTGATTTTGTAGGTCCATTGCCTACAACACCTGGAGGGTACAGATATTTACTGGTAGTGGTTGATGTATTTTCTAAGTGGGTAGAAGCTCTACCTGTAAAGAGGGATAATGCAAAGAGTACAGCGAAAGCATTATGGGAACATGTTTTCTCAAGATGGGGATTTCCAAAGGGGATAGAGAGTGACAGAGGTACACACTTTACTTCTGCAGTAATGCAAGCTCTCTGAGGTATCTTGGGAATAGAGCGGAGATTTCATATCACCCTCAGTCATCAGGAATGGTAGAGAGAATGAACCGTACACTAAAGGAAAGATTAAGGAAGTTGGTAGCAGAGTCAGGAAAGAATTGGTTTATCCATCTTCCTGGAATTCTAATGTCAATAAGAGGTTTGATCAGTAGAACTACTAATTTAACCCCTTATCAGTTAACGACAGGAAGGGAAATGTGTCTAAATTTTCCATCTGATCCGTTACTTAGTACGCCAATGAGAGAGGCCGTACAAAAAGAACTGTTCTTACAACAAGTTCAAGAACAAGTGCAGAATTATATAAAATTTGCAGCAAGAAACATGTCACCACCAATAGGGAATAAGAAATGTTTACCTCCCTACTCTCTTAAAGTGGGTGACAAAGTGATGGTGAAAATTTTTAATAGCAAATCACCATGGGATGCAAATTGGGAAGGTCCTTACATAGTGATCTATGTTCTAAGTGAATAGGTGGTTAAGGTACAGAGATGCCAACCTCTCCAAAAAGAGTCTAGAGATGCAATAAAATGGGTACATGTAGATCAATGTAAAATGTATCAACCAGTGTCTATTAAGAATTGATATTGCTTTTTCTTGTCTTTCATAGGTCTTATTGAAGAATGGAACGGAAATTGATGTTGTTACTAGTCATCCTGTTGCTGGTTGTAATCACTGGCATGTTTATACATTCTAATGTCTACAGTAAACTGGACAATTCCTATTATTACACAAGTCCTCACTCTTACAATTCAATGAAAGATTCTACTCAAATGGACACTTTAAAGGGACATTGGGTTGAAAAAAGGGAAGTGATGGAGAGAGAAATCTTATCATCTACACTGAATGTTACTTTTGCTTTAATTGTTAATAGAACTAGAAGTGGGAAATTTCAGAAGGAAACGTGTGTTAGTTTTATCCAGAATATTAAGTTTGGGAAATTAGGGAGAAATCCAGTGTTTCAGGCTTCTGTATATGTAAATGAAACTGATGTTAATGATGAACAGGTAATGTGTGGTGAAAGTGATGTAGTAAATCACATTGATTTTTTCTTTTTGGTAATGCAAAGGGATGAGGTACCACCATTAACAATGTTATCTTTGTGGAAAGATGATAGGGAATATGATGTGGGACGTTCGTCTAATTCAGGGAATGCTGTAATTAGTAATTTATTAATTTCAAAACCAGTGTTAGTTCTTAATGTTTTTGGGAAATGGGTAATCAAAAGTGAACAAGGTATTTTTATTTCTGTAGACATACACCCTATACTACCACCTACTATTAGATCTCCTACATTAGTTGAGAAAGAGAGAAAACAAGTGATTATTCCTAAAAATCCCTTTGAAATAGGAGATCCTTTACAAGTTAAATTAAATTCAGCTACAAGATTAGGTAGTGAGGTAGAATATAAATTGGTAACATGGCAGATAGTTCCGGAGCAGTGGCAAGTATCTAGTAGATATGGTAATTGTACCAAGTATACCAGTGCTCAGAATAGGGCTCTTAGGGTATGGTTTACAGGTGCTAGGTTAAATGATACTGTAACTAAAGCTAATTTTAGGCAGAAAAGAGGTATAGATACGGTCCTAGGAGGTACAGGTTCTCTTTTAGGGGTATTAAACACTATGGATGAGGAGATTCTACAGAATAAATTAGCAGAGATAGCTAGAGCTTCTAATAAGGGTTTTACATCTCAGAGAGAAGTGAACCAATGGGTATCTAGTCTTCAACAACACCAAATTCAAGTTCAGGTAGACCTTACAAACATCATGAGAGATAAATTTAAAGTTTTAATACATCAGGAATATGAGTTAGGTGAGAATATATCTTGGGCGTTGTTATGTACTCAAGTGCAAAGTGAAATGTCAACTACTTTAAAGTTGCAGGTTTCTAGCTTGTGGTCAGGTAAATGGCCTCAGTCTCTAGCTGCATCCATACAAAATGATGTTTCTAAATTTGCCCTACAGCACCTAAGTTGGTGGACTGTATTTATGGGACCTTGCACATTTCAAAGATGTGAGGTATATTCTTTAGTGCCATGGAGTGGTATTGAGGATACTGTATATGATATAGTGAATCTAGGGATTCCTATAGGTTCCTCAGATAATTCTATTATTTTATATCCACAAATTATTTATTCGCATGTTATACAAAATAGTACGTCTAATACTTGGCGACTTGTAGATACTTCGTTTTGTACAAATACATTTCATGTTATTTTGTGTATGCCGTCACAGTTAAAAATGGTGACAGAGCATTGTTGGGAAAATCAAACACCATGTTATCTTAATGGGGAATTTGGAGTTAGTTATCCAGTATATTACCTAGGTCAGGGAAGGGTTTGTTTCCATCTATGGGAGGAAACGGTAATTCAATATACTCTTCATGATGGTCCTGATAATCGAAATACAGTGTTAACAAAGGGGACATGGTGTACAAGCGTACCTCTCCAGATGATATCAACATCTAAATGGAGATTTGAAACACCAATTGTTAAGAATATTACAGTCTCCTTTAATTGGAAGGGTATGGTAGATTTCAGTGACTCTGATCTTCCTCTAGGTATGGGTAGACAACTTAAGGAATGGTTATTAGATTTTGGACAAGAAGATAGATTGTTGAAGGAGTTGAAACATGATGCTCTTAATGCTGCCATTATTGTTAAACATGATCAAAAACAAATAACTGATGTTAAAAGTAAATTAAAGGATGCAGAAAGAGTTTCATGGTGGGAAGGAATGTTTGGATATAGTCCCACTATGACGTCTTTTCTAAGTATATTAATACATCCAGTAATTATATTGTTAGTAGTTATGATTATATTATGTATTGTACAATTAAGTATGTGTTTATGGCTTAAGCGTAAATTCAGTCAAATGGTATATCAACAAACAGCAGTTATGCGTGGGTCATATGTTGGTTTCTACTATTCAGACAAAGTCGAATAAGGTTTGAAAGTGGTGTTAATGTAGAACAAGTGTTTTTTTTTTTAGGTTGTCATTCAGTCTGTGAAGATTAATGAAGATTGATGAAGATTATGAAGATTCAAAGGATGGTTTGCCCGTTTTCATAATATGGGCAAAAGGGTGGAATGTTGGTACTGAATTGATCACGCATAAACAATATTCATTACCAGTAAAGTATTCTCTAAATGAACAAATAACTAAGGAACTCAACCTGGCAATCAAGGAGTTAAACCAAGCTCTATCAAAATTGGTAGACAAGGTTAAGGGTCAGAATGGAAGTTACTGACTTTGTGTATATATCCTTGAAAGGTGATATTGAATAACCTTTGATTATTGATGTATGGAGTACCAGACATATGGAAGAGATTAACTGGGAATATTTACCTACAAAACATGGTATTGAATAACACTTGCTTAATTATGTTCAATTATGGATACATGTGGAAGGAATTATTCAAATGCTGAAAAGAAATATCAAAGAGACTAATACAATGAGGTCCCTACAGACTGAATGAGTGGAGCAGAAGATTAAATGATGTGTGATGGATGTGAAGTTTGAATGTTTAGTTTGTGTGATGTCATCACATTCCTTTGTAAATCTATAAGAAGTTTGTATTTTGTGACTTACTTCATTCTAAGAATCAGGTAGATTCACACATGACATCTCTGAAATTGCTAATGTAATAAGGTTTTGTACTTATAACCAATAAACACATGCTAAAGACTGAAGTATCTTGGAATACTTTATCGTAAGTTTTTCATCCGTAACCTGAATCCTAATAATAACGAACGAAGATCTTTAATGGTGACCCCAGATCTCCAACAGGTAGTCTTTTCCACGTTTCTACATCAGTAGTCGCGGATGAAGCATAGGGCCCGCCCGTCTCTCCCGTATGCTTCACCCCAGGGACCCTTTGATACAGCAGTATTAAATTATTGCATATGTACCGGTCTAACACTCAGCAACTTCCCTGGGGCATAATCAGTCTGATACCTTCAAACAGGGCCTCTGTCAGTTCCACACTCAGCAACTTCCCTGGAGCATAATCAGTCTGGTACCTTCAAATAGGGCCTCTACCAGTTCCACACCAAGCAACTTCCCTGAGGCATAATCAGTCTGGTACCTTCAAACAGGATTTCCACAATTAGCCTGCAGGGCTGGCTTTGCTCCAACAGCAGCTTTACTTTGTTATCTGTGAGCAAACTTTCACACAAGCTTCTCCTATAGCAGTACAAACAGCTAACAACGTTCTCTTGTTAGCTGCAACTCCCAGATTCCTCACTGGCATAGACCTGGTCTTTTTTTTAGGCTACTCTGCCTGGGAATCCTCCTCAGTCTGTCATTCACTTACTTGGTGCTTTTGTAGCTTCACCTCCTGACGGTGTAGTTGCTCTGACCGCTCTATTAGTCCAACGACTTCAAGACAGCACACACTTCTTTCTGTCATCCAAATCTGGCAGCCATAGTAAAACAAGATTTCCTCCAGGTTCTTTTTCCAAGGTTCAAATGGTAGATCCACACAGGATCAGCCAGCAAGCTCCAATCTTGTGACTTGCTTTGGCTGCTAGCAGCAGCAGTACACAACTTAGGCCAGAGCCTAATCAGCCACCCCTTTCCATGTCTGCTTTCCAGGCTTTAAAGAGAAACTGCACCTGCACCAATTAGTAGGTCTTCAGGAGTTAACTCCGTCACTCCTGTCAAAAACTCTTTACTCTTCTTTACTTGGCACCATCCTCTAGGGGGCAAACGATCACACACACTCCCCCTCAGCTCAACAAGATGGAGTTGAGCGCCATGCCGAGAGGCCGGAAATTCGGCACGCGGCAACCACATGGCGTAGATGGCACTGTAGTTCCAGGCCAATACACTGGAGCCTCGCTTTCCGTAGAACCGTTCTCCCGACAGGACCGCTCCATCATGCATATCCGACCTCCCCGGGGACAACTGCATCAAGACTTCAGGCAGTGCTTGGAGGGCCACTCATGGATCCTTCTTCTCTTGATGTCCGGAATCCTTCTCGTTGCTTTGGGCACCAATGGGACTTTCTTATATCCGCCGATGCTAGTGCTCTTGCAGTCGTCTCAGCCTCCATGTCTTTGTACTGCACTCTGGCAATTCTGCCTACTTCTCTGTGCCGTTTTTGGTCTTTGCCAAAACATTGCGGGTAGGGCACCGACGCGCCCGTCTCTCCGAGTGCCCTCCTCCAGGGACCCTTGACAAGTACGCTTCGTACTTCCATAGGGGAATGTGTTTCTTCATACGTTCCCTTCCCTGGGGGTAAATCACAGACAACATCTGTTTCTGTTAACTTGTCTTCCACCTGATTTCTCTTTTGCTGCAGAACCTTCATCCCTCTCTCGCGGCTATACTTTAACCTTTTCATAGCATGTATGAAAGGCCCAAGGTTTACAGATTCACTCTCTGGCTTGGATTCTTCCTGCAATTTCATGGCTAGATGGCGTCTCTTGGTCTGTGCCAAGTTACTCTGGGAGCATTCATGCCCCACCTGCAGTCCGAGAGCCTGGGACTGGAGTTGCCTTAATTCGGCCTCTTCACGCTTGGCTTTCTTTTGTTCTTTTAGCCCTTCCGTTAAACATTCATTCTTTTCCAGAAGTTTCTCTACTCTTCTTCTGGTCTTCTCCATCTTCTGAGTGTTGACTTCTGTCTCTCTCTCAAGCTCTTTCACCTCACTCAGTAACTCCTTTGAGACAACACAATGTGGGTTAGTGTCGGACTCCAATGGCAGCTGACCTCCTGCTATTGCTTGGGGTAACTCTCGGAAAAGCACTGTGACACCTAGAGCTTGTTGGGCCCCCTTTCTCAACACATTCTGTAGGATCTCCGATTCTCTCTCTTTCGATGCTTCGACCTCACTGTCATCACCTGGGTCATCCTGATCTTCACTACGGAACCGCAGCTTGGGTGGCCTCTCTTCCCACTCCCCTTCACAGCCGACTCCATCACTCTGCAATCGGTCCTGGGTCAGCGGTTCACAAGGATAGACAACCCTGCTCCCTTTCGCCATCTCTGAGGTCTGTCTCGCCATCTCTGAGGTCTCTCTCGCCGTCTCTGAGGTCTCTCTCGCCGTCTCTGAGGTCTCTCTCGCCGTCTCTGAGGTCTCTCTCGCCGTCTCTGAGGTCTCTCTCGCCGTCTCTGAGGTCTCTCTCGCCGTCTCTGAGGTCTCTCTCGCCGTCTCTGAGGTCTCTCTCGCCGTCTCTGAGGTCTCTCTCGCCGTCTTTGCGGTCTCTCTTTTATCATGATCTTGCTGGAACGTCTCTCGCGGTACAGCAACTTCAGGCTTAGGCTCAACCCATAGGCCAGTATACATCTTAGAAGACTTTATAATTTTCTGTTTCTTAAGAAAGCTTGTGTTTTCAGCATCCTCAGCTTTCACCCATAATTCATCTTCTTTTAACTGCTTCTCTTCATCTTTGCTCTGTTTTCTTGCTTGCTTTGCCTCCAAGGTTTCCAGCGTTTCATCTTTCTTTACTCCCTTCAGCTGTATTTTTTCTCCTTTAACTTGTAAATCCAGTTCTCTCTGCTGACACTGAATTACTGGCTGTATATCCAGAGGAAGAACTTCCTCACTATTTTTCTTCAGGTCCTCCCTGGATCTCTATGGCAGCTCCATCACCCTTTCTTCATCCTTCTGTTTCTCGTGTATAGGCTCCATTTACTATGCCATGCATGTGAACTTTCTTTGGACCTAACTCTGTGTTCAACACAGCGTCTGGTGTATATTGGTCCTGAAGATCATGGTTGGTCTCTTCTGGACATGCATCACCCTGTTCCAACCGTATCTCCATAGCAGACAGATCGTTCATCCTCTAGTCTTGTGGACTATGCATCAGCATCTTCTTTGCTATGAGAGCGGTTTTACTCTCTGCCTCTTGTAGCTGAAAGTGTAGCTCTTTTACTCGGCTGTGCCAAGTTTTTTTTTTCTGCTCCCAGTAGAGATGCTCCTCCTTTAACATGCATTCTATCCTCTTTTTGACAACTTGCAATTTCTTTGCTTTCTCCTCAGATATCTCTGGTGCCTCTCTCTTAGAGAAGTCACTCATCCTCTGAGGTAAATGTTTAGGAAGTACATGTTGCTTTATGTGTTCGCCACTGGGCAGCAGCTTCTTCATATCTTTCTCAATTGTATTATACTTTGGCAGACTCTTCCTCTGCTCCCAAATAGATATATGTGTCTTCTTCCTAGAGGACTCTCTGTTGTCCTCACGGTCAGTCTTCCTTCTCCATTCAGGAATATAATCCGGTATCATCCTGATACCCTTTATTTCCAAAGCAACATGCCTTCATTCCCTCGCAGGCTTTTCCAGTCCCCCTGGGATAGGGTTCATCTGTACGTCTTTCATCCTCTGAATCTTCAGACTCTTTTTGTCCTTATCTTTTCCTTTGATAAGGTTTCCAGTTTCTTCATCATTTTCAGGATACTCTTCCTTAGTAAGAATACTGGCTACATTTATCCATTTGATCTTTCCTTTCTCTGGGTCAGAGATCTTTCTTTCACTAGTACTCTCCACCTCGGGAGCTTTCACCAATGCCAGGCAACTGTATCTGTTTAGGTTTCTTACGGAGGCCTCTAGAGTGCTCTTGCCCAATAGGTTGGTACATTGGATTTGAGCCTTCTGCGGCGCCCTCTGTGGTCTCTGTGGAGCCTTCTGTGGTGCCCTCTGCGGTCTCTGTGGATCCTTCTGCGGCGCCCTCTGCGGCCTCACTCGCAGCTCCTGCCCCCTCACTCGCAGCTCCTGCCGTCTCACTCGCAGCTCCTGCCGTCTCACTCGCAGCTCCTGCCGTCTCACTCGCAGCTCCTGCCGTCTCACTCATGGCACTGAACCTGGTGGCTTTTTCCATTCTCTCTTTCTCGTTGTTTACTTCTAGGTCAGGTTTGGTTGGCCTTCCCTTAACAGGGAAACTGTATTTTATATTTGGACCGACAAGCATGTCTCTTGGGTAACGATAAGCCTGTCTGCCGAAAAAATTCCAGGGGTGCGCTCTCTGTACCTGGACACCCCGGTTATCTCCAATGCGGCCAAGGATTTCTGCTTTCAGGTCATCATAGTTCATCGCCTTTTCTTCATCCATATATAGGTAAGCTTTCCGAGCGTCACCTGTCAAATACGGGGCAAGGAGTCTCACCCAGTACCTTTTGTGCCACGCCTCCCTTATGGCTGTCCTTTCAAAAATGGTGAGGTATATTAACACATCATCATCATCGGTCAATTTTAGGAGAAGTTCATCAGCTCTAACTCTTGCTGCATCTTCCATTCGTTTCTCCAGGTTAGCTTGTGTCTGAGCTAATTGGATAGCCCCTTTTCTTCAAGGCTTTTAACATGTCCTCCATGTTGCGCTGTGGGTTGTCTTCTTAATCACAGACAAAAAGGAATCCCACTTCTGACACCAGTGTGACCAGGATGGCTGTGTAAAGCTGTGCTTTCTTGAGTTAGCAACGCATACCTTCTGGTGAGGCAGCAGACATGTTTATTATGAAATAACAAAAACAAACAGGAGCAGTATCTCTGCTTAAATAACGAAAATAAACATCTACATATACGGACTGACTGTGACACAGGAACGCCCTTACTATACCTGTGCAGCTTACCTGCAACAGGGAAAAACAGACTACATCCCGGTGTCTTCAGGACGGAGCTCCCACTCCGTTGTACTCGGGAAGGAGTAATTTCGTAGGAATAGTGCCACCTAGTGGCAAGGACAAAGACAGTCTTTTAATAATTATAATTTGTCACCTTGTGGCCAGGTTACAGTTAGTCTCTGGTTATTGAAAGATTGCCACCTTGTGGCCAGGATACAAATAGTGTCCGACTATTGCGATATTGCCACCTTGTGGCCAGGATACAAACAGTCTCTTGTATATCGGTAGTCTTTTCCACGTTTCTACATCAGTAGCCTCGGATGAAGCATAGGGCCCGCTCGTCTCTCCCGTATGCTTCACCCCAGGGACCCTTTGATACAGCAGTATTAAATTATTGCATATGTACCGTTCTAACACTCAGCAACTTCCCTGGGGCATAATCAGTCTGGAACTTCAAACAGGGCCTCTGTCAGTTCCACACTCAGCATCTTCACTGAGGCATAATCAGTCTGGTACCTTCAAACAGGATTTCCACAATTAGCCTGCAGGGCTGGCTTTGCTCCAACAGCAGCTTTACTTTGTTATCTGTGAGCAAACTTTCACACAAGCTTCTCCTATAGCAGTACAAACAGCTAACAACGTTCTCTTGTTAGCTGCAACTCCCAGATTCCTCACTGGCATAGACCTGGTCTTTTTTTAGGCTACTCTGCCTGGGAATCCTCCTCAGTCTGTCATTCACTTACTTGGTGCTTTTGTAGCTTCACCTCCTGACGGTGTAGTTGCTCTGACCGCTCTGTTAGTCCAACGACTTCAAGACAGCACACACTTCTTTCTGTCATCCAAATCTGGCAGCCACAGTAAAACAAGATTTCCTCCAGGTTTTTTTTCCAAAGTTCAAATGGTATATCCACACAGGATCAGCCAGCAAGCTCCACTCTTGTGACTTGCTTTGGCTGCTAGCAGCAGCAGTACACAACTTAGGCCAGAGCCTAATCAGCCACCCCTTTCCATGTCTGCTTTCCAGGCTTTAAAGAGAAACTGCACCTGCACCAATTAGTAGGTCTTCAGGAGTTAACTCTGTCACTCCTGTCAATAACTCTTTACTCTTCTTTAGTGATGTCGCGAAACAAAAATTTTCGGTGGGCAGGCGAATTTTAAAACCCACAGGGACTCTTTCTGGCCACAATAGTGATGGGAAAGTTGTTTCAAGGGGTCTAACAACTGGACTGTGGCATGCCGGAGGGGGATCCATGGCAAAACTCCCACGGAAAATTACATAGTTGATACAGAGTCTGGTTTTAAGCCATAAAGGGCATAAATTACCTAACATTCCTAAATTGTTTGGAATAACGTGCTTTAAAACATCAGGTATGATGTTGTATCGATCAGGTAGTGTAAGGGTTAGGCCCGCTTCACAGTGACAGACCAAACTCCCCGTTTAACGCACCGCAAACAACCACAAACAGTCCATTTGCTCAACCGCAAACTCCCCATTTGCACAAGGTTGGATACCAAGCTAGCCATGTCCCGTTCCTTGTCTTCACTGATGTCATTGAAGGTCTCCCCCTCCACCCAGCCACCAAGGGTCCCCGAAAGGTGACAACAAGCCCCCTGGGACGCCTGCTGTGTTTGGTCTTCCACCTCCTCAAAGCCACCTTCCTCCTCTGACTCCTCTTCTTCAGACTCCTCTCACTGCATTGCCTCTCTCTGCATTATTATAAGGTGTGTTAAGTAGTACTACTCTTATCAGTTTAAAACCTGTTACAGCACCTATCAGGGGGCGTGTATAAGGCCTGGATTTTTAGAACCAGGAGATGGAAAAAGATGCTTTGTTGGTCGTATCACTTCAATTTTGAGGCACGGCACGTGCAGTCAAAGGTGCCACCAGATAGGAGTGACGTGTTTGTAAGTACTACTCTTATCAGTTTAATACTTGTTACGTTACGTGTATAAGGCCTGGATTTTTCGAACCAGGAGATGGAAAAAGATGCTTTGTTGGTTGTATCACTTCAATTTTGGGGCACGGCACGTGCAGTCAAAGGTGCCACCAGATAGGAGTGACGTGTTTGTAAGTACTACTCTTATCAGTTTAATACTTGTTACGTTACCTATCAGGGGGCGTGTATAAGGCCTGGATTTTTAGAACCAGGAGATGGAAAAAGATACTTTGTTGGTCGTATCACTTCAATTTTGAGGCACGGCACGTGCAGTCAAAGGTGCCACCAGATAGGAGTGACGTGTTTGTAAGTACTACTCTTATCAGTTTAATACTTGTTACGTTACCTATCAGGGGGCGTGTATAAGGCCTGGATTTTTAGAACCAGGAGATGGAAAAAGATGCTTTGTTGGTCGTATCACTTCAATTTTAAGGCACGGCACGTGCAGTCAAAGGTGCCACCAGATAGGAGTGACGTGTTTGTAAGTACTACTCTTATCAGTTTATTACTTGTTACGTTACCTATCAGGGGGCGTGTATAAGGCCTGGATTTTTAGAACCAGGAGATGGAAAAAGATGCTTTGTTGGTCGTATCACTTCATTTTTGGGGCACTTTGTGACATTAGCCTCTTACGCTCAAACATGTCCTTTACAGGCACCTGACTATGGGCAGATGAGCAGGAACTGCTCAAGGCGAGAGACAGAGTGGCGGATGGTTGAGAGGGGGCAAGGAGGACAGCAGTGGTTGATGTGGCTTATGATGCTGCACCAGGAGGAGGATGGCGGCTTTGAGTTTGTGTGCTGCTTGTACTCATGTGTTGGCCTGGAGTCACCCAAACATTAGGTCTAAGGGAACCAGGCTACTCTAGACCTCATTCATCATTACAGGTTTTGACAGATCGGTACTATGCGTCCAAGCTACTGTGACAACAGATATGAGTGGCACTGGGCACTTGCAGAAGTTGGTAGAGTAGACGCTGTAGGTCTGACACACACGCTTGCAGACAACTAACTGCTATGCAATCTATTACAGTAGAAAAAAATGTTTTGGTTTTAAATGTACACTACTGTTACACCAGATATGAGTGGTGTGTTAAGTAGTACTACTCCTATCAGTTTAATCCCTGTTATGTGCCTTTTTTTGGGGTTTGGTTGTTGAAGCCACAGTGCAGCACCAGAGGCCTGAAAAATTAGGCATGTACACATGCCTGAAAAATTAGGTATTGTTGATCTTGCAGCGAGCAGAGAAGAAGGTAGGCCTGATTCAATGCCCCATCCCTGCATATCCACACTCAGAGATTGAGGGGGCGACCCTTACAAGGCCACGGGCCGGAGATATAAAGGGGGGCCATCCCAAATAAGCACACAAGCGGGGACAAAGGTAGTGAAGGGGACATAGAGGCCCATGGACTGACAATCGCCATCTTGGCAGGAAAAGGGCCCAGCAATTAAGCCAAACTGACCCAGCACAGGCAGCTACTTAAGTCAAACGCTGTACAATTACACCTTGATAAAGCTGAAACATGCAGCAGCAGGGATTCTAAACGGCCACACAGGGACAAGGAGGCTAACAGCCCCCACAGTCTCTGCACCACTCTTTTTAACAGATAACCCAAGGGGCTAACCAGTGACCTTGCCCACAAAAAAAAAAGCAGAATTTTATTGGAGGAATTATTAGTGTCTTTACCCCCCAAGAGAGGACATAATATATGGTATCTTTAGACTACCTGATGGCCAAACCTCCTTTAGCCCCAATGCTATCCAAGAAACATTTCAAAACTTTGATCAGACCATATATTCATCCCAATCCCGCTGCAGCGGATCTGACATAGAGTCCTTCCTACTACAGCATGAAGTCCACAAAATACCTGTACCTCAATTGGACAGCTTGAACCTAGACATATCCCAAGAGGAAGTTAAATCTACAATCCAAGATCTTAAATTTGGCAAGTCCCCAGGGCCAGACGGTTTTACTCATCTGTACTATAAGAAATTTAAGCCCTTGCTTACCCCCGCACCTAACATCTTTGCTTAACGCTATACTAAATGGAGAACCTATGCCCCCTTAATTGAATCAGGCCGACCTCATAGTCTTTCCAAAAGAGGGTAGGGACCCGAATCTCAAACTGTATTACAAGGCAGCGCAGCTGGCTTTCATTCCTCTGGCGCATTCTCCAGAACACATCAGCCGCTCTGGGTATTTATGGAAAATGTAAGCATGTCACCTTATACATGGGATACAGTAATATGGATTCCAGGCCTGTATACTTTTTTGAGAAACTTGAAAAATCCATTGATTAAGCACTCATTAAAAATATGGACGGAGATGAACTGGACACAAAAACTGGACACTCGGGTATCAGATCTTACCCCTATCGTACCCAATCCCCACTTTAAGATACATCTTCCGGAAAGCTCTCTCAGTTGGTGGAAGTCTCAGAACCTACTAATGGTTGGTCCATGGTGGCATGGCGACAAAATAATGACCTTTGAGTGGGTGAGAGATAGATACAATTTACCCCTGGCTGAACACTATAATTTTTGCAGGATACATCATTTTATATATACGATAAGTGGTAGGGGAACCCCCCAAAGAAACACCTGGCTACTCAAAAAATGTAGGGATTCCCCCTTTCAGCCTGGTATTATTAGCCTCATGTATGAACTATTTAATGAAAACTCATGGGCAAACAAACCAGACTATACCAAAGCCTGGGAGAGGGATTTGGGCACCGAGTTGGCAGATAGCACATGGGATAAAAGTTGGCAAGGCTTAAGTAGGGGATCTTTAAATTATAGTCTGCTTAAAACTTCAATAAAGGTCCTACACAGGACATATATTACTCCTTTTAAGCTAATAAATGGGATCCAAAATGGAGCAGCTCATGTTTTAGGAACAGTGGTAATGAGGCTACATTTATTCATGTCTGGTGGGAGTGTTCGGCAGTCATAAGACTATGGGAAGAAACATGCTTACTAGCTTCTAAAATGTTTAAGATTGACCTAATAAAATATTTTTTGAAAGAAAAAATACACATAGCTAGTAGTTGGAAAACCCCAAATTAAAACTTTCAGGAATTAATAAAAAAAATCAACTATTTACTGCTCAACAAGAGATTTAACCATGTAGTCTTGGATAGAATCAACCAGTTCCAGACAATTTGGGATCCCTGGATAACATTTTCCATTACATGCCGTACGCCTTCTGGCATAAAAATTGAAATTCAAAAATTAGATATTGTTGCAGCTGCAGAAAAATTGACCTTTGTTCCCCAGGCAGAAAGTGCCATAAAACATTGCCTCTTCTTGAACCCTAGTTGGTGGCGGATAATTCACGCAAGTCATCCGGCATTCACAGATAACATACAGCAGCGTGTGGACCATTTATAGCCAAAGGCAGCTCATCTCATCAGGCCTTTTTCAGTCGAATGTATCGCCCAGTGTCAGTCCCTTCGGGATCCATCCCTCATTCATCTTTATAAAGGTGAGGCAATCTAGACTTTTTTGCCCTAGGCGACTTCTCTTCTCGGTGACAAAACCTCCTGCTGCACTGAAGGTCCTTTCTGACAGGACACTTGAAGCGGGGCAGGCCAGAAGTTCAATTGCAAATTGGGATAGCTCCGGCCACAGGTCTAGCCTGCATACCCAGTAGTCAAGGGGTTCATCGCTCCTCAGAGTGTCGATATCTGCAGTTAAGGCGAGGTAGTCTGCTACATGTCGGTCAAGTCATTCTCTGAGGGTGGATCCCGAAGGGCTGATGCGATGCGTAGGAATGAAAAAGGTCCGCATATCCTCCATCAACAACACGTCTTTTAAACGTCCTGTCCTTGCCGGCGTGGTCGTGGGAGGTGGATTACTTTCACCTCTTCCCCTGTTACATTGACCTTGTGCTGTGACATCACCCTTATATGCTGTGTAAAGCATACTTGTTAATTTGTTTTGGACCTGCTGCATCCTTTCTGACTTGCAGTAATTTGGTAACAAATCAGGCACTTTCTGCTTATACCGGGGGTCTAGTAGCGTGCACACCCAGTACAGGTCGTTCCCCTTCAGCCTTTTTATACGAGGGTCCTGCGACAGGCACGACAGCATGAAAGACCCCATTTGCACAAGGTTGGATGCCGAGCTAGTCATGTCCCGTTCCTCATCCTCAGTGATCTCGCTGAAGATATGTTCTTCACCCCAGCCACGTACAACACCACGGGTACCAGATAGGTGACAACGAGCACCCTGGGATGCCTGTTGTGATTGGTCTTCCTCCTCCCCATCAAAGCCACATTCCTCCTCTGACTCCTCTTCCTCACAATCCTCTTCCAGCGTTGCCGCAGGTCCAGCAAGCGATGCTGATAAGGCTGTTTCTGGTGGTGATGGTGACCACAACTCTTCCTCTTCCTCGTCACGCTCATCTACGGCCGGATCCAGCACTCTTCGCAGGGCACACTCCAGGAATAAAACAAATGGTATGATGTCACTGATGGTGCCTTCGGTGCGACTGACAAGGTTTTTCACCTCCTCAAAAGGACGCATGAGCCTACAGGCATTGCGCATGAGCGTCCAGTAACATGGCAAAAAAATCCCCAGCTCCGCAGAGGCTGTCCTAGCACCCCGGTCATACAAATACTCGTTAATGGCTTTTTCTTGTTGGAGCAGGCGGTCGAACATTAGGAGTGTTGAATTCCAACGTGTGGGGCTGTCACAAATCAAGCGCCTCACTGGCATGTTGTTTCGCGCTGGATATCTGAAAAGTGCGCCATGGCCGAGTAGGAACGCCTGAAATGGCCACACACCTTTCTGGCCTGCTTCAGGACGTCCTGTAAGCCTGGATACTTATGGACAAAGCGTTGTACGATCAGATTACACACATGTGCCATGCACGGCACATGCGTCAACTTGCCCAAATTCAATGCCGCCAACAAATTTCTTCCGTTGTCACAAACCACTTTGCCAATCTCTAGTTGTTGCGGAGTCAGCCATTGATCCACCTGTGCGATTAGGGAGGACAGGAGTGCTGGCCCGGTGTGACTCTGCTTTGAGGCAAGTCAACCCCAAGACGGCATGACACTGCCGTATCCGGGATGTGGAATAGTATCTGGGGAGCTGGGGGGGTGCCGTTGATGTGGAGCAAGACGCAACAGCAGAAGAGGACTCAGATGAGGAGGTTATGGAAGAGGATGGAGTAGGAGGAGTAGAGGAGGTGGCAGCAGGCCTGCCTGCAAGTCGTGGCGGTGTCACCAACTCCTCTGCAGAGTCACGCATTCCATGCTTGGCAGGCGTCAGCAGGTTTGCCCAATGCGCAGTGTAGGTGATATACCTGCCCTGACCATGCTTTGCAGACCAGGTATCAGTGGTCAGATGGACCCTTGCCCCAACACTGTGTGCCAGAGATGCCATTACTTCCTTTTGCACAATTGAGTACAGGTTGGGGATTGCCTTTTGGGCAAAGAAATTTCGGCCGGGTACCTTCCACTGCGGTATCCCAATCGCTAAAAACTTTGTGAACGCCTCAGACTCCACCAGCTTGTATGGTAAAAGCTGGCGGGCCAAGAGTTCAGACAAGCCAGCTGTCAGACGCCGGGCAAGGGGGTGACTTTGTGGCATTGGCTTTCCTACGCTCAAACATGACCTTGACAGACACCTGACTGTGAGGAGATGAGCAGGAACAGCAAGAGGAAAGAGACGGAGTGGTGGAGAGTTGAGAGGGGGCAAGGAGGACAGCAGTGGTTAATGTGGATGAAGATGCTGGACCAGGAGGAGGATGGCGGCTTTGAGTTTGTGTTGATCCCATTGGCGTTTGTGATGTGACATCATGTGCCTTCGCAAAGCAGTTGTACCTAGGTGGGTGTTGGACTTCCCACGACTCAGTTTCTTTTGGCACAGGTTGCAAATGGCATCGCTGTTGTCAGAGGCAGACACACACAAAAAATGCCACACTGCTGAGCTCGGCGGTTGACGGCATTTTGGTGGTGGCAACAGCATGCGTTGATTGGCGTGCTGTCTGGCTGACCCCGGGTGCTGATGCATGCTGTCTGACTGTGCCACTAGCTCGTTGCGATGACCTCCCTCTACTTCCAACTCGTCTCCTCCTCCTCTCTGTCTCCCCATCTGAACTTTCCCCCTGTTCTTCTTCTCTTCTAGCAGGCACCCACGTGACATCAACGGACGCATCGTCATCATCATCACCCGCCTCACTTGTATATGACAACTGAACAAAGGAAGCAGCAGCGGGTACATCATCATCATCATCACATCGTACGTACATGTGTGTAATGCTGCCTGACTGAGACATATCCCTGTTATCTACATTCTCTGTTAATAATGGTTGCGCATCACTCATTTTTTCAAACTGATGTGGCTGTGGTACTAGTGTTGGTGGTGGCGGCAGGCGGGTGAGTGGTAACTTGAGAGGTGCCCGAAGCTAATCTGGAGGAGGATGGTGCGTCAATGTTCCAAACGGAAGCTGTAGAAGATTGGGTGTCCTGTGTTAGCCAGTCAACTACGTCCTCTGAACTTTTCAATTTCAGGGTAACTGGCCTCTGAACACTGGGCATTATTGTAGGGCCAAAGGGAATCACAGCACCACGACCATGACGGCCTCTGCGGGGTGTCCTGCCTCTGCCTGTCATTTATTTTTTAAATGTGGACTGTTGGTACCCCAACTAGACTGGATTGGTTGAACTTGGCACAGTGTATTTTAAAATTATGAGAAAACATATTCTGTAAACTAAATAAAAATCATATTAGGAGGTTGAAAGAAAAAGAAACCGGATGGGGGGATACCGAGCAGAGCACACCATCTACAGCCCACTGGGAGACAAACTCATCCATTCCCCCAGTAGACAAAGCCAGGTGGTACTCTGCCCGGATACGGGAGCGCACCAGCACCCGGAACATGGCCTCAGGTGACAAGGGAACCCCCCCTATCAAACACTGCTTCCTGGACTTATATATAGCCAACTTGGCTAATGCCAGGAGCAGGTTGACGAGGAGGTCCCTGGCCTTATTGCCCCGGGACACTGGGCGCCCAAAAATAAAAATGTGAGGGGAGAAATGCAGCCAGAACTGCAGGAGGAGGCCCCTCAAGAGTGACAAGAGGGGCTGCAGTCTGGCGCAACTAAAATAAACATGATACACGGACTCTCCCTTGCCACAGAATGGACAAGTGGAGGGAGAGTCCGTGAATTTAGCTAAGTACTCTCCCGTGCTCAGTGCACCATGGAGCACTCTCCAACTCAAGTCCCCGGTGGGTCGTGGAACTAAATCAGAATAAAGTTCCCTCCACCGGGGCCTCTTGCCCTCGTCAGCTGGTAGGACCCGCCTCCAGATGGTATCGGGACGGGTCACGAAGGCAAGGAAGTGCACTGTATGGAGCACGAGAGAATATAAGCTCTTCCTCGGCATGCCGCGAAAGCATGCCGAGGGTATGTCCCTCAACCTCGAGAGGTTGGGGACAGGAGGAGCCTGAGGGGAAACACGGGGCTTGTGTCCAATGCAAACAGCCGGAGAAGGGGTGTTGAAAGGTGCATGTGGCACTCCGGCCTGCAAAGCCCCGCGAAGGAAGGTGCGCGAGTCGGGGGAGATGACATCTCTAATCTCCTGGAGCAAGCGCCCTGAGACTTTGGGCGTCACATATCCCAAACGGAGCGCAAGCTCCTGGGGTGACACCCAATCAGAACGCCCGTATTCCAGGAGATCCCCGACTCGGGTCATCCGTGCATGACTAAGGCGGCGGATGATACTGGGGGACTGTAACATTGGAGCCCCCACTGCTGCATTAAATAGCAGGGGCTCTGTGAATATTTCATCCCCCAAAGGCACGCCCTGCCTGGTCACGGAGACCATGCTCCAGGCCTTGAGGGTTTCCTGGTAGTATGCCGGCAACACAGAGAGGTCTCTCCCAAACCCCTCGGGCCTGATCAGAAATAATTGCCGGTCATACCCCAGGTTGCGCAACTGGCGATAAAAGCTGGATGCCAGTGCGCACCACTGCGGAGAGGGATCTGCATATAGGTATCTCTGCAGGTACTGAAGGCGGAAGGTGGACAACTGGGAGCACACACAAACTACTCCCTGTCCACCCTCCACCAAAGGCAGACTTGCCACCCCTGCAGAGACCCAATGCCTTCCCATCCAGAGGAAATCTAACAAATTCCTCTGGATATTGGTGACAAACTCGGGGGTCGGACTCT